>VBSM01000988.1:1012353-1075514 GCA_008086735.1 Cheirogaleus medius | reverse complement strand
CCCCTGAAAATAAGCCCTAAGGGTGTCTTCTTGAGGAAAAATAAATATAAGACCTTGTCTTATTTTCGGAGAAACACAGTACTTACTGATTTCCTGCTATGGAAAGGTATAGAAGATAAAGATTAGCACTATCTTTTCTCCTTAATACACCCCTTTGCCCACATTCTATCCTCCCCATCCAATATAGGTTTGTTATATAATAATTTTGGTTAAATCGGTATTTAGCGTTATCATTATGACCATGTACGCTATTTTTGGCTGTTAAGTAGTAAATTACACTTTCCCTTCCTCAACAACTTTTGGGTTTCCCTGGAAGGGTGCGTGTGTGTGTGTTTGTTTTTTAAATGCACTTGTCACTAATTCAGGCTCAAACTTTTAGCCAGTTATTACATGTTCATGCATTCCATCAGCTTTACCTTTTTGAAGAAATCTTGCCCTACTCTAGTCTGGACTGCTGACTCTCCCTTTACCATGGACCTGAAGGTTCTTTTTGCCTCTCTCCTGCATTGGCTCTCCTCTTCTGTGTTTTGTTTTGTCTTGTTGCCTTCCCTTGCTTTAATGGAGCAAGTCTCCAGTAGTTTTCTGTGAGAAAGGTGTTTGGGAGGTAATATGTATATATACTGAGCACAGTACCATAATGGCATAGCAGGTAAATCTTTTTTGACTTTCTTTGTCTCCTTCTGTATTCTTGATTGATAGTTTGGCTAGGTATATGCTTCTGGGTTGGAAATCATTTTCCTTCTGTATTAGTCTGCTCAGGTTGCCTTAACAAAATACCATAGTCTGGGTGGCTTAAACAACAAATTTATTTTCTCACAGTTTTGGAAGCTCAGAAGCCCAAGATCAAGGTTCTGATCCATTTGGTTTCTGGTGAGGACCCTCTTCCTGGTTTACAGACACTATCCTCAGATGCAGTACTAATCATCATACTAAAAGACATCCTGAACGCTACAATCTTAAATGTAGAAATCCCTAAGGATCAAAATTCCTAAAGATCATAATCCCTAAAGTCTAAAATTCCAAAAATCACAATCTCCAAAAAGTAAACTCCTGAATATAGAAATCCTGAAAGCTGAATTCTGGGGACGTGATTAGTGGTTTTTGGTTGTACATAGGATAGTTGCATCATGTTAGTTACATCATGTTAGGAAGAACTATTATCTTATTATCTTTATTTGAAAATTATGTACAGTTTAAGGAGATGTGTATGGGTGCAAGTTGACAAGAGGTTGGCTCATGGACTTAATTTAAGGTGTCGGCCAGACGCAGTGGCTCACACCTGTAATCCTAGCACTCTGGAAGGCCAAGGCAGGAGGATCTTTCAAGGTCAGGAGTTCAAGACCAGCCTGAGCAAGAGCGAGACCCTGTCTCTACTTAAAATAGAAAGAAATTAATTAGCCAACTAAAAATACATAGAAAAAGTTAGCCAGGCATGGTGGCGCATGCCTGTAGTCCCAGCTACTTGGGAGGCTGAGGCAGAAGGATTGCTTGAGCCCAGGAGTTTGAGGTTGCTGTGAGCTAGGCTGATGCCATGGCACTCTAGCCTGGGCAACAGAGCCAGACTCTGTCTCAAAAAAATAAAAAAAAAAAAATAAATTTAAGGTGTTGACTGTACTAAGGAATACTTAGAAACTTGGTAAAAACATTAGTTTCAGTGTGTCTATCAGGGTGTTTCCAGAGGACATTAGTGTGTGAGTCTGAGTAGACTAGCTGGAGAACAGCTACTCTCAACTTTGGTGGAAACTATCTAGTCAGCCAGGGACCCAGAAAGAACATACATAGAAGGAGAATTGGTATCTCTCTCAGAGCTGGGATAGACTTTTCCTCTGCTGCTTTGGACACCAGAAGTCCAGGCCTGCCAGCCTTTGGACTCTAGGATATATACCAGCCACTACCCCGGGTCCTGAAGTTTTTGTGGACTGAGAGTTAGACCATCTGCTTCCCTGCTTTTGAGGCCTTCGGACTTGGACTAAGCCACACTCCTGGCATCCCAGAGTCTCCAGCTTGCAGGTGGCCTGTTGTGGGACTTCTCAGCCACCATAATTGTGTGAGCCAATTCCCCTGATAAATCCCTTCTCATAGATCTATATATGTATCTTACTGGTTCTGTCTCTCTAGAGAACCCTAATACAGATTTTGTTATTGAGGAAGTCAAATATCTTTCCTTCTTACTGTGTTCCTTAAAACACAATGGAAGAGATCTGTGAAGTTGTTGCCTTGCATTAGTGAATTGTATGAGGCTACTTAATGCTGAAAAATAAAAATTTAAAAGCTAATTATTGGTACTGTGAAAGCAGAGGTTGCTTAATTATAACAACCGAGTAATAACCAGACTTTCAAATGAACAGCATATACTTATAAAGTGTATGTGGCCACATATACACTTGGAAAGTGGCCACAACCACTTTCCAAATATAAGGGCAGCAAGTGTTTCAAAGGTATAGAAGTGAAAATACAGGTGAAAAATATAAGAAATCTCTTCTGCCAAATTATTTAATCACATACAACTTCTAGCCCTTCACACACAGTGCCAATTCGTTATACTATGTATTTCATCTTTGAAGCACTTGCAATACTGGAGGTATAAATTTTGTATAGACTTTTAGAGAGTTCTGATTCATTTTATGCATTGTTTTGCAAATTTGACTCCACAAAAGTGCATAATCACAGTGTTGACTTTGTGTATAAGCATTGTGCATGTATGTAAATATGTTAAAATTTCCTCAATAAGTGGAAGAGATGTACTTTTTGTACATATGTGTTTGTGAAAGATAAAATCTGAAGATTTCGGCTCTTTGAGCAACTGCACACACAGTGGTGACCCATGGTCGGTTTTGATAGATCTCTTCAAAAGACTTAGGTTGTCTATCACAGAATTTCAGATGACTGCAGTTGTAAAGCTAGGTGCACACAATTACCAAGAATAGTGTGATATGTGTTTATACACTTCACTTTTTGACCTATTTCTTTTATGTATATGGTTTGTCTGCTCATAACTGTTAGACCTATGTGACTGTTGTTAGGATACCTGAGTGTTTATACTTGCAAAAATATGTATGTTATTGTCTAATTTATTGTATGAAGTGTTCCTTTGTGTTTTTACATGTTTCTCAAATCCTCTTTAAAAAATGTAAATAAATATCTTTTAAAGAATTTTTAAAATTATTTTTTCCAGAATTATATTTTTGGGATTTTCATCTTTCAGGATTTCAACATTTGGGACTATGGCATTCAGGATTGTGCATTTTGGGATTGTGGCCCAAACCGCATCACATGGCCTTTCCTTGGGTGTGTGTGCGCAAAGAGAGCAAGCTCTGTGGTGTCCCCGTATGAGGACACTAGTCTGTCACATCAAGGCCTCACCCTATGACCACATTTAGCTTTAATTACTTTTTTCCCCTGCATACAGTCATGCTGAATGGTGAGGTGTCACAAACATTCAGTCCATTACACCTTCCTTCAGAATTCTTTAGGCATTGCCTCATCATTTTTCTGTGGCAAGATGCATATAAAATTTACCATTTTAGTCATTTTTAAGTGTACATACAATTCGGTGGTATTAAGCACATTCATAATGTTGCACAACCATCACCACTATACATCTCCAGAACTCTTTTTATTGTATAAAACTGAAACTCCATATCCATTAAACAATTCTCCATTCTACCCCTTCCCCCAGCCCCTGGCAACCACTGTTCTACTTTCTCTCTGATTTTAACTATTCTGAGTATAATAAGGGGAGTCACACAGTCTTTTGTCTTTATCAAAAGACATTTTTGTCTGTTTTGTGACTGGCTTTTTTCACTTAGTATGTATTTAAGACTCATCCATGTTGTAGCATATGTCAGAATTTCCTTCTTTTTAAGGCTGAATAAATTCCATTGTATGTATATAGAGGTTGAGCATCCTCAATTCAAAAATCCAAAATTCTCCAAAATCTGAGAGTTTTTGAGCACTGACTTGATACCACAAGTGGAAATTACACACCTAACCTCAGGAAATGTGTTAAAGTTTCTTAAACAATAACGTAATTTATTAAAAATATTATATAAAACTATCAGTCTGTGTGTATAAGGTATATATTAAACATAAATGAATTTCATGTTTAGTCTTGAGTTCTATCCCCAAGATATCTCATTATGTTTATGCAAATATCCCAAAATCTGAAAATATTCAAAATCTTTAAACACATCTGGTGCCAGGCATTTCAAAAATAGGGAATACTAGCCGGGCGTGGTGGCTCATGCCTGTAATCCTAGCACTCTAGGAGGCCAAGGTAGGCCGATCGCTCAAGATCAGGAGTTCGAAACCAGCCTGAGCAAGAGCGAGACCCCCGTCTCTACTAAAAATAGAAAGAAATTAATTGGCCAACTAAAAATATAAAAAATTAGCCAGGCATGGTGCCACATGCCTGTAGTTCCAGCTACTTGGGAGGCTGAGGCAGGAGGATTGCTTGGGGCCAGGAGTTTGAGGTTGCAGTGAGCTAGGCTGATGCCACGGCACTCTAGCCTGGGCAATAGAGTGAGACTCTGTCTCAAAAAAAAAAAAAAAAAGGAATACTCAACTTGTATCACATCTCACTTACCATTCATCTGTTGAAGGACACTTGGCTTGCTTCCATGTTTTAGCTATGTGAATAATGCTGCTACAGGCGTGGGTATACAAATATCTCTTTGAGTCCCTGCTTTCAGTCCTTTTGAGTATAGACCCAGAAGTGGAATTCTGGATCATATGATTATATTTTTATAATTTTTTTTATAATTTTTTTATAATTTTATAATTTTTTTGAGGAACCAACATTTTGTTTTCTATAATGGCAGTACCATTTTACATTCCCACCAATAATACAGAAGGGTTCCAATTTCTGTGCATCCTCACTGACTCTGTATTTTCTGGGTGGTTTTTTTGGTAGTAGCCATCCTAATGTGTGCGAGGTGGTTGCTTCATTTTTTTTCTTGTTTTGCTCTTGAGAAATCTAAAGCTATTCAGATTTTTTATCCTTTGTAGAAGATCTGGGCTTTTCTTTGTGCCCAGGGTCGTAAAATTTCACAGTGATCTTCCTTGGTGTGGGTCTATTTTCCGGGGTGTTTGGGGAATTATTTATCTGATTTCCTCCCTTCTGTTTTTTATTCTCTCTCTCTCTCTCTCTCTCAGCCCTGTTACTTGGATGTTGGATGTTCCATTTTAGAATTCTAGTTTTCTTTTCTCTTATTTTCTGATTTTTTACCCCCTCTATCTTCCAACTTTTCTGTTCAGTTTATAATTTCTGCTGTGAAATTTAATTTCCGAGTTCTTTTTATTCCATGTCCCCTTTAAATAGTATCCTTTTTTATTTAATGGATGCATTATCTTCTCTTATCGCTTTATATCAGTTATTGCTTTTTATGTTCTCCTTTTCTTTGTATAGTCTTTTTCCTCTAACTTGCATTTTTGTATTTGCTTTGCTGCTTTTTATGATAGAGGCTTTCTGGAGGTGTCTGGTAATCCTTGGTTTTTGTTCATATTTAAAAGGGATACACAACATAGAGAGTTGCATCACATGAAATTGACATTCTTTTCCAGCTTTTTCCACTATCACAGGGCAGGAGGAGTGACACCGCAGTATCTGTGACCATACTTACCTCTCAGATCTTCATTTCTGTTGTTTTTTTTTTTTTTTCTGAGACAGAGTCTCACTCTGTTGCCCGGGCTAGAGTGACGTGGCTTCAGCCTAGCTCACAGCAACCTCAAACTCCTGGGCTCAGGTAGTCCTCCTGCCTCAGCCTCCCAAGTAGCTGGGACTACAGGCATGTGCCACCATTCCCAGCTAATTTTTTCTATATATTTTTAGTTGGCCAATTAATTTCTTTCCATTTTTAGTAGAGACAAGGTCTCGCTCTGGCTGGTCTCAAACTCCTGAGCCCAAAGGATCCACCACACCCAGCCCTCAGATCTTCACTTCTAAATAACATCCCCTACTGAAAGGAACCAGAACTCCTTGGAGAAATGGCTGATTTCAAAGATGGGGCAGAGAATGCACAAGATGAGTCGGGAACATATTATGGGAGGAAATAAGGAAACGTTCAAAAATTATGGAAAGCATTCAAAAGTGTGCTTGAAGGGGCTCCCACTGGCCAAATCTGGGACAATTTGAATATCGGAATGAAAAATGATGTTAATAAAATAAGAATCTGTGAATCCATACTAATAACGAATTATGGAAAGAAAAGAGTAGGGGAAGGGAACATCGCTTATTGAAGTTAGAATGCCATCAAATGCAGAAGAAACAGTAGAACTACAAAAACCTTGTTAGTTTATAACAGTATTGATTGATTCAGATAAGAATTGCCGTGGGCACTAAAACTAATGGGCGAATGTTCTAAGAACATAGTCTCTTTAAGTATCTTCCCAGAGATTACTTACTAATTAATTGCTAAGGGAAAATGGTCACTTTACAGTGAAGAAATCTTCTGGCACATGTTATTTTAACAAGGTAATCAAAATTATTACCAGTAATGGAACAAATTGACATCATCTTGTCTCTTAATGTAATGCTCTAGAAAAAAACAAAGCTTCATTTATGTAGTATTCCTGCCAGAAATGCATAACCTGTATTCTTTAAGGATGCTAGTGAAATGAAAGATAGAAAATGCTGAAGAACTGTTTCAGATGAGAGGAAATTAAGGAGAAATTGATGTGACCCTAGACAGAAGGAAAGGAGGATTGACACTGGAGCATTTCAGAGTAGAGGGATGTGATGGCTGCCGTCACTCTCAAATGTTTAGGCCGGTGGGATGTACGTGGAGAGTGGGTGGTAAAGCAGAAATGGCACAGTGATGTCAGTTGGTGAATACAGATAGTTTCTTGTACTGCTCTTGCAAACAGTTCTGCAAGTTTAAAATGAAGATTTTTTTTTAGAGGTTGGAATGAGAGTGACTGATTGGAAGTTCCGGTCTTGTATGGGTCTCATTGGCTGTAAACATTACAGCAGATTGACTAGTTGACTCCTTTGGTTGGGGGGCCTCCAGTGTGTTTTCAGGTCTTTTTTCTCAAATCTGTCAGCTCGCTAAAAAGACACTTTGAGTTTTCAGTCTGGAGATTAAAGGTCTTCCCTGCTGATGGGGAATGAAGGAGTCCGATAGGGGAATCTGGCTGGGGGTTGGGTGGAGGGTGAGTGATGTGTCACCGGTAGGTGGATGCCTTTATCTGACATTCATTTTGCAGTTCACGCAGTCCCTCTTTTTTCAGCGTGGCAATCCCATCCCCAGCTGTGCTTTGCTGGGGTGTCCCTGTGCAGAGCCTACCATTTTAGCTGACAGTCATCTGCTGGTGTGGGAAGGGGCAAGAAAGGGTGAGATTTGGGAGTCTTAAGTGTTCTTAGATAACTTTTAATCAGTATTCTTTCTGTTTCCTTCCAGCACCTCTTCAGTTTTGTCGTCTTCTTCTGATCCTGTGGATTGTTCTTTTTTTAAAAAAAGAAAGCAAAACCAGTCTTTTTTTTTTTTTTTGCATGAGGGGTTTTCCAGTAAAAATGAGAAAACCTGCTGGACAAATTCTAAAAGAGCTGTAACACTAGAAACAGTGCTTTCACTGTAGTTTTAGAGGCATTTCAGTGTATGTTTGTTATATACTCTTTACCCAGAAGTCTCAACGCTGTCCTTATACACTGTTCCATTCTGTGTTCCATCTTTTGATGTTGTTCCTCATATTCTTAAAAAAAAATTTTTTTTTAAACTGGATTTTTCTCTCTTGCCCAGGCTAGAATGCAGTGGCACGATCATGGCTTACTGCAGCCTCAAACCGCTGGCCCTATGTGATCCTCCCACCACAGTCTGTCCCCAGTAGCTGGGGACACAGGTGCACATCATCATATCTAGCTAATTTTTTTCATTCTTTTAGAGATGAGATCTCCCTGTGTTGTGCAGGCTGGTCTCAAACTCCTGACCTCAAGTGATCCTCCCACCTCAGCCTCTCCAGTAACTGGGATTACAGGTGTGAGCCACCATGTCCCATATTCTTATACTTTAGAATAACCAATGTCAATAATAGCATTTTAACATCTATAAATAGACCCAGTCTTTCCCTTGATTAGTCTAAAGTGAAAAAACTATAAGCAGTTAAACAACGACCCTTTTCCAGAAAGTGGGTTGTGTCTCAGTGTACTTGTTGCAGTTTTGGTAAGCAGCTGGATTCACAATGCTGTGCATATGTTTGATAGCTGTGTTTTGTTTTGGCATCACTGAATGGAGATGTGAAGCATAGTGTTGGTAAACTCTGCTGGGAGCCTATGACTGGACCAGCCTGCAAGTGGGTGCAGTGGGTGGTATGAGAAATAATTGCAGATTGGCTTTGAGGATCCTGAGACCACTCAAATTTGAACGCCAGATTTTGTGTGAATGTACGTTTTTTGAAAGTATATAACATTGTCAGATTGTTAAAAGGATTCTTAAAAGGATCTGGAACCCTAATACAGAATGACTGTGATGAGGCTAGACTTACCTGTGACGTTTAGTAATGCAGGGTTTTTTTTTTTTAAGGCAAGCACGAAAATGAGGTTTATTGAGGTGAGAAAGATAGGATCATAGAGCAAGAAGAAGATACAGGTTTACAGAGCGTGACACATACACCACAGATGACGAGTGGACCCCATTGTGGCAGAAGGAAAAGAGCCAAAGGAAGGGCTCAAAAAGCGGAATGCAGTTTTTACACTAGTATGTTAAAGTTTGTTGGGTCTAAGGACTCTAGCAACACATACTGGCAAATGTCGGCTCTTATGATGTTAAACAAAATATTTAGGTGATAGCTTTTCAAGTGTATGTTCAAAAGCACTTAACAATCTCATGTAATCCTAGCTACTAGGGAGGTTGGGTGGGGGGGATCGTTTGAGCCCAGGACTTTGAGATGCAGTGAGCCATGATTGCACCACTGCACTCCAGCCTGAGTGAAGGAGCAAGACTCCCATCTCTAAAAATATTTAAAAAATTTTTAAAAGCACTTAACTGGTAAAATGTTTTATTTTAGAAATAAGTATGCTCTCTTTCATTTTCACCTAGGTTTGTTGTTGTATTTGTTAATTAATTTTTTTAAATTAACAAATGCTTACCATTGTTTCTGTTATCTTACTGGAGGGAAAATGTCAAGATCACAATGTAGTATGTTTCGTGAAGAAAGGCATTAGATGAATATCATTTGTTGTTTTTTTTTTTTTTGAGATGTCTTATAGACTACATTCTTAGAGGATTTCTAATTAGTACAATGTCCACAGTTTGAGTATTTCTCTGCAATGTTATATATGAAGTGCCTTGGAAGACAATTTTATATTCCTTTCATGTGCAGCATTTGGTTAATTGACATTAGAGACTGAATTTGGCTACAGCTAGAATTTCAGTGACCTTAGTGTTCTACTCACAGTTCTTGATAAAAGTTATGATTGTTAAAGGTATTACATGGGCTGCCTAGGGGCATTTAAAGGAAGGAACTTTTTGAAATTTGTTTTAGTATTTTAAAGTATGGTGCATTTATAATCAACTCTATGTTGGAAAAGAATATTATTGATGTTTTCATAAGGTAAAGTTAAGAATATGTCTTCCTCTTGACTCATTGATAGTGCTATTATGGTGTCTATACTTATTTCTGAGTTATTATTTAGTGTAGGACGAAAGCTGAGGTAGAGGGATGACAGTGCCTTTTTTCTGTGTTCACCTAGAAAAATTTCAATTAACTAGGACCTTTTAGTTCTCTGAGGTAGAGTTCTGTGTGAATCTTGACCCTGAATCGTTCGTTATCTTTTAATGCCAACTTTCATCAAACCAAAAACCAAAAGAGAACTTACATAATTTTGTGCTTTTTTTTTTTTTATAGGAGAGCTTCTGTTTCATATCCATATCCCACTTTTTCCCGCTAATCTGCTAATGCAGTAAATTGGAAGGAACTGTTACCAGGATAACTTGTAATGGGCGAGGAGCCACAAAGAAGAAAACATTTCTTTTAATTTTAAAACTTGGTTTGAAAGGTAAGACCATTATGATTATCAGGAGTTGCATCTGTGAGTTCCATCAAGGAAAGCAGTGTTGTGTTGCAAGACCCTGGAGTCTTGGCGGCGAACCAGGTCTAGGCTAGTCTCTTGGAGCTGGGTGCAATATGTTTCTGTGCACTGTGTTATTTTAAGGAAGTTAAATAGCCTCTGTAGTCTGCTTTTTTATATCTTGCAATCTTGCAGAACTTAAGGGAGTCCCAATTTCTAGGGAGGTATTGAGCTGGGCATCATGGATAGCCAGGCCTAGCAAGCCAAAGTAATAGCATGCAGAGAAAGACTGCTAGTAGAGACCTATGACCCAGGCTGCTGCTTCTAGGTCGCCTGGCTCTGTGTGTGTGTGTTTGTGATTGTTTTGTGTTTGTATTATACCAGCCATAGGATATTTGGCTTCTGTTAAAGTAGCCACCTGTCTCTTTTTGAGTCCTAATTGCTATCACTTTGGAACTCTTTACTGGAACTTTTTATTAAAGATCAGAGATTGACTTTGTATACTTGTCTTTTAGCTCAGTTGGCACTTAATATGAAGTGGTAGAGTAGGTTCTTTTTGGGGACATACAAACCCACTTATCCAATTTCATTTGTTCCATTGTTTCTCTAGAGGGTGGACAAATACCGTTTAATCATCTACCTTTCTGAACTGGTGCTAGTTCCAAGATTTGAAGTTTTAGTCCCTCTTTGCTATGTTTTCTTTTCACCCTGACGATCAGTCAGATTTTTACCAAGGCCTATTGGGACTCCCCTCTTAGTGACTCTTGCAGCTGTCTTTTTCTTCCCATTTCCACTGCTGTGAAGCTAGGTCAGGCTTTGTTACCTCAGGAGATACTCTAGTTGCTTTGCAGTAATGGGTCTCTGCTTCTAATCCCCAGGTGGATCTTTCCCAGGCATCTAAAATACTACTTTGCTTGTGACCTCCCCCTACACGCAGCCCCTCAAAAATGATCCTACTCAACCTTGGCAGTTTCCCTTATGCTTGTAGTGACCTCCAGTCCTCGCCCCAGTCGTCAGGTTCTTGTATAAATCTTAAATCTCAGTAAATTGTTTTAGGATTTTTTTCTCTTTAACTAGATTTTAAGTATTTTGTGAGCAAGTAGTTTTAACTTATTTGTATATTTAGTAATTTTTACATAAGATAAATATCATTAATTGTTTGGTGGTAGGAGTTAAAATATCATGCATTTCTTAGGATAACATATTTTTGAGACTTTCTTTCTCCCTGTCTCCCTCTTCTTTGTTTTGTTTTTCTTTGCTGACAGAGATTCTTAGCATTAGCAGCTTATAGGATAATTCCTTACCTTTACTATTGTTCTTTTTTCTTTTACTCATCTCTGCTCCATGGCATGCTGTCCCACATTAAAACGGATGAACTCTTCTCTTAAGAAGTTACCTAGTAGTCTCTGGGAATACTAGAATCAATGCCAGGTTAAGAAGGGTTCCTGGAGAGGAACAGGACTATAGGTATAGGGCGCTTTAGACCAGGAGTCGTCAAACAGAGCTTTTATTGCAAAGGGCTAGATAGTACATATTTTAGGTTTTACGGGCCAAGAGGCAAAAAAGGATATTGTGAAGGTATATAACAAGAGAGAAAACAAATTTTCACAGACTTGGTATTGATGACATTCAAAACATAATAATTAAGTTCAGTTTTCTATAATATCTACTAATTTGAAGACTGGAATTCTTTTTCTGGGGGGATAACATTTCATCTAATTGATGTTCGAAATTAGAGTCATTCTCTCATCAAAATCTATTGCAACTGTACATGTAATCTGGTAATATTAATCTGCAGTGAGATTTTATATATTTCATCTTTGAAAATGTCTTTTTATACAGATAGGTACTCCCACATTCTGTATCTGTCCCCAAGCGTATGACTTTAGTTGAGTATAGTCATTACCTGGAAGGCATATATAGAATTCTTTTTGATTCTTTTCTTGATATTTGCTTTTTAGCATGTCATTACATAGTAAATTAATCACTACCAATTGAAGATTAGATGAAAGCTCCTCAATTACACAACTAAATGGATTTTGAAACAGGGAAATTCCCTTTACTCTTGCATCAAGGTCTGAAAAATGCAATTTAACTGTAGTTTGAGTTCAGAAAATATAACAACTACAAATTTATATGGAACTGGGAATCTCATTTCTTTATAGGATATATATGAAGCAGCTTGACTTTCATTATAAGCCAAAGTTGTTGAAATGACATTATATGCCAGCACTGTTTTGCCTTGTAATTTTAGGTTGAATTCATTAACAAACAATGAGACTTCATTCAGCAAAGGCAAATTTCCATAGCCATCTGGTGTCAATAACTGTGGTTGAGGGTTGTAGTTGTTCAGAACAATTTCAGTCTTGACCCTGAACTTAAAAAAAATCACAATAAAGCTTTACCACCTCAAGCTGCTGTGTGATAGAGCAAGTCAGGATGGTTAAATTCACAAAAATGAGTCAAGTTTACTGTTGGTGCTACTGGTTCAGTGCCACATGATAGATTAAAAAAGTCTATCCAAGTGCCTGTTGATGATTAATAGAATAACTCGAACATTTAAGCACCTTAAATTTTTACAAGTTTTGTGAGTTTGTCCAACTAAGCCTTTTTCTGCTCTCTACATAATTTTTCACAATCAGTTATAGCACGTCATAGCAGATTCTACCTTAGGTTGTCTTTTCTCAACTTTGAAAATACTCTGTGTGTTGTCCTTTCACGAAGACGTTGATAGATGCTAAGAAGTCAAACAGTATCACAAGGTTTCTAACAAAAAATAACAATCAACTGTTCTATCTTTCCTATCCCTAAATTACTCGGGACTGCTACCTTCATCTCTTAGCTGCTTTCTCATATTTAATTCCACATTTCTAAATAATACGCTTATGTATAGCTGTTCCTAATCTATTCGGCTTCTAACTAGGAAGAGGAGGTTTTAGCTTTCTATGATAGCTCCTGCCCTTCTCCATATTCCAACATAGTTAAAGCACAACTTATGGATAAAATCAGTATTAAAGGTATATATATTTTGGTTAATTATTCCCTATATCTCTGACTTATTTAATATGTATATTTTGGCTAATTATTCTCTAAATCTCTAACTTACTTAAAAAATTCTTCTTAGTGTGATCAGATACATTTTCCAATCTGTCAGCTGTGTCTCCTTGGACACATCCTTTCCAGAACCCTCTGTCTCATTCTGATGATGAGACATACCTGTGCTGGGTGCTCTTTACCTCTGGCTGCTGGTGTTTTTCTCACCTTCTGGGGAGTCATCTGCTTCTCGAAGTCGTGGATTTCTGGTTTCAATGTATTATTGTCATGTTTTGGTGAAGTACATTTTCTAGTAGCTTCCTGAGAAAATGTGAAGAAAACTTTCAGATCTTCCATGTCTGAAAATGTTTTTTTTTTTTTTAGAATTGCTATTGAGGAAGCTGGTGTCATTCTGAGTTCTAGTCCTTTTTATGTGTTGTTTTTGTGACACGGCATCCCTTCCCCCCAAAAGTTTAGGTACTTATTTTCCCTCTGCTCTCATGGAATTTCACCAGTGCCTGAGAGGATCTGTCTCACCACTCATTGTAATGGCCTGTGCAGGCCCTAAGGAGAGCCACATTATTAAGCTCTGGGAAAATTTCCTTTTTCTATTCCTCTGCCCGCTTCCCATTTTGTTGTTGTTTGTTCACCAGGAGGGAGGATGGTAGATTATAGTATGTTCTTCTCAAACTTTTTAAATTTAAATATTGGACTTCCCAAATTGTTTCTCTTTTTTTTTTTTTTGTCTTTTCATAAATTTGTTGGCGTTCTTGGCTGTTGTTTCCTTTTCTTTGTCCTTTATTTTGTTGTGTTACTAGAGTTTCTGGAGGGTGGAGAATTGCGTGGGGTTCAACCCACTGAGCATCTGGAAGGTTGCATAATCATTTCTATTTTCTCATTGAGGCTCCATGGCCCAATTGTAGCCATGAATCGTACCTTTTATATCCAGTGGACTTTGAGAAGAGATTCATAAAACAGCATGGTGATCATTTTGTACAGCCTTCCTCTCCAGAGTGGAAACTCCTTCTGTCCTCTTAGAAAATCATCCAGGCTTTGCCAGAGCATGTTCAACCAAGGGGTCTCACATGCAATCACAGCCCTAATATTTAAAAAGTTCCTGGTTCTCCTCACAAATAATCTGTACTTTTCACTTCCTGATTCTCATTTTATCCTTGGGTGACAAGACAAGATAGGTCTTATACATGGTAGTATAAAATAACTTCAAGATATTCAAAGCTAGTTACTTTATGCCCCAAGTGGCAAGTCTTTCTGCCACCCCGGTCATCTCTTTGGATGCCCTGTGGTTGGCAGGGTCTTCATTTTCCCTTGGAACAGGGTATGGCATTGCCTGGCCTAGTGTGGTATTGTCCAGTGTGATGTGATCTGCTGAGGGCAAGATACAGTGGGATTAGTATCTCTCTTGGTCCTAGACATAATGCATCTATTACTGTTCTGAGATGACTTTGCTTATTAGTCACATCATAATATAATTTATATTGAACTTATAATCAACCAAAATCTTTGGACTTTTTTGTTTCTTTTCTCCACTTTAGCAGTTTTTTTATGCCTGTTTTTCCCTCATATTGTTTTTCAGTATTTATCTGAAATGGACTTTGTATTCATTCATGTTACATACATTTTTCTTGGATCATCATGTCCAACAGTGTGAATGCTGACTCTCATCTAGCATTAGCTTTCCCTCCTGGCTTTGTGTTCTCTATGCATTTGGACAAGCCTGTGACATCCCATGAATCAACACCGACAGTGCCCCTGGCCAGAAGAGCTGTGCTCCCCCAGAGCTACCACCAATGTTCTTTAGGCTGGGCTGCCCAACCACCTTGTCTGCAACGGGATTCTCCACCCTGTACACAGAGAGGCATGGTTCCTGGTTCCTATTCCTTGTCTTGAGAGCCATTGGATTATAGGCTGACCTGCTGCTTTTGCTTTCTGCAAGCTGTGTGCATGTATAGGCCAGCCTGGGCCTGGATTTTGCTCTTGGTTACTGCTGCTCTGCCCAGGAAGAGCAGACATTTTGGAGCTAGTGAGATCTAGGTTTCGGTCCGAATTCTGGCTAGCATATTTAGTAGCTCTGGCATTTGGTAGGTCATCTCACCTCTCAGAATCTTAAATCTGCAAAATGAAGGGTTGTGAAGTATCTAAGTGTATCTAAAAGGAAGCCCAGAGTCTAGCAGTATGGTTAATAATTGGGAGCTACTATTAATCATGTTTCCACCTTTAATAGAAAGTTGCAGTGTCAAGACAGTTAATATTACTGTAGAATGGCTAGAGGAGATTGAAGATTGTTTTTCATAAGGAGCTGTAAAGGCCATTCTACACTGAACTTTTTATTCCTGAGCTGTCTCAGTAGTCCAGAATCTACTTTAACTTTTCTTGCATATTAGGTTGCATACTGTAAAACATTTACAAAAGAAAGCACTTCCTGAAGGTTAACAATTTATTACTGCTATTCTAAGAACTGTTGAGATAGCCCTGAATACTTAATTATTATACAATCTGATCAAAGTTTGCTAGGCAAGGAAGATTAAAGATAATAGCTAAATCTTAAAAAGGGGAGGCTCTTTAAAGATTTTTGTGACCAAGTTGTCAATTCTGTTTTCTTTTATAGAATTGGTTATAACTACAAAATACACTTCATAGTTAGCTCATTTCTTAATCTGGAGACTACGACTTTTTGACCATTTTCCAAAAGCATCTCAATATGCTCTAGAATTTCTGCTTGATTAGGAAAGGCTGTCTTTGGGCATCTTGTCTGTAAAAGATAGATGAATAATAAAATGACCACTGTCGCTTGCTTCAAGTTGGGTTACTCTTAAACTGCGTATAACTTGGTTTCACTTAGTGAAAACTTCAGTGAGTTGGATTTTCCAAGTCGTCTTTCTACCACATGTTAGTATCCCTTTCTGGCATTCCTTATTTGTTCAGGCTCACCCTTCCTCCCCATAGTTTCAGGGACTTGGAAACTTTTCTGTGTTGTTGCAAATAATAGCCATGCTTATCATAACCATGTTTCTTCTCATTCTCCAGTTACCTGTCACTTCTTTTCTGATATTTGACTCATATTTGTTGACTTTTGGGGTCCTGCCTGATTTCACAGATTTGGAGAATCTTGGATGCTTCAGATGGAAAACCTTTCTAGGGCCCATGAGAATTTATTGATTTGCCTGTGACTTTTATCATACTCTCTTACCTATGTTCGTTCACACACCCTCCCTTCCAGCACATGCGTGTGCTTACACACACACACACACACACACATATGCACGCACCTAGATCCAGCTGTGCGTCCTTGCCTTTGTTTCTTTGATCTCTTAACAAGGCTCCCGGCAAAAACCTGACTACCGTTGTGCCATCCTCATTACTTGCCTTTCCTCTAAGTCTCACTTTAAAAAAATAAAACAAAATACTTATTAAACATAAAAGTGAAGTTCATGATAAGATTGTACCTCTTGCCTTGCTCTCAGCATCTTAGCAGTGTATTTGGAATTAGCCCAGGGTCTGTGTAAGCATTTGCTTTCTGAGCGATATTTCCCAGGCATCTCAGAATTCCAAAGGCAAGCTATAAATTTGTATCATTTTATACCAATGTACAGCTCAGGAATGAAGAAAAAGTGAAAATTAGACTTCGAGGAGGCAGAATTTTGGTTGACATTGGAGGAGGAATGGTAATTTAGTATGAAATCTCTTAGGGGATACCTTAGTTTTCAAATTAGAGGCCATTGCAGGGCTTCACCATCTTCTCTCAATCAGTCACTCTTTTGTTAGGCTCATCCCTCTCCAGCCCATCTTTCACATTGTTGACCGTTACATACTTACACTGAAGATCCTGTTCGTGCACACTTCTGTTTTTGTCTTAGCATGATGGACAGTGCCTCTGATGCCCCATCTCAGTAGTCTTAACCGTCATCCACTCCTTTCCCTGTCCCATATTTAAGTCTAATTCAAACACTTGGCAGTACCCAGAACAGGTTTGTCTTCTTTCTTCTCTTCACTTTTGTAGGACTGCAAACTCTGCAGCACGTGTTCTTGCCACAGCTTCAGTGTCATCTCTTCTGTCATGCTTCCCTGTCTACTTCTATTCAGAATTGTTTTTATATGTTATTAACCTCTACCATAGATACTTTAATGTACATTTCTCTCAGTTAAAACTCACTGGTTCTATTCTTGCTTCTGCAGCAAGCATGTACTGTGCGTTCATGTCCAGCCCTTGGAGATCTGGCCTTATGTTGCCGGCTTAATCCTACTACCTTCCCAAAGGCTCTCTCCTTTTGTCATCAGTACCTTTTCCCTGGCATGAATTTCCTGAAGCCACTGGTCTTCCTGTCCTCAGTGCTTTCATGCAGGTGTCTCCTGGAGTGGAATACATTTTGCTTCTCCAACAGCTGCTAAATCCTACCTATCTTTTGAGGCCTAGCTTAGGCTTCATGTGTAATGAAGTCTTTTCTGCTCAGGCTGTCCTCCCTTGAGATCCCTTTCTGTGGAACAAAGTTGGAATTTTTATGCCTTTCTTTCTCTGTTTGTATTTTCTCTGTTCTCAATTTTACTGTGTTTTTCAAGGCACTAAAGACCTTCTGTCGTTACTCCTGTATTCCTTAGTGCAGTGTGTATTAATGTTTTAAAAGTACCACCTGTTGATTAATACAGCACATATTAAATGGAGCCTGTTTAATCTATTTACTACTCTCAAGGAAAAGCTGAAATATCAAAGAGTTACAAATAAAAGCTAGAAAAGATTCTGGAACACCCGAGCAGTAGTAGAAAGTTGACTACTTTTGACACCTTTGGAAGAAACAGTTGCAGAGCAAATACAATGAAACTGGCTCCAAGTTTGTATTGCCCTCTTCTCTAAAGAAATCTATTGTCTCTAATAGGCACTCTGATATTTGATTTAATTAGGTGGAGTGTGCCTGTATGAAATTGAGGCCTTAACTCAAGAATGGAGAAGTAGCTACTGGGTGAACTTTCTAGTTCTGTGGTCTTTTTCCTTAGTGCTTAGTGAGAACTGTATTCAGAGGCCTGTGGTTTTTACTGCTTCATGTTCCTTGTTTCTGCTGCTGCTTGTGAAAATTACATTTCCCTAGGCATTGAGCTTTGCTAATGGGAAGAGTTTGCCATTAACTCACAACACTGAGAGGTATCCTCCCATTGGAGTGACTCTGCATTCTCCTATTTATAGATACTTCCTCCCTGTCCCCTTCTTAGTGGCATGCAGCTTTCATCATGCCTGTAAGTAACCACCAAACCCTTCTTGAGCCCAACAGTTCCACATTTGGAACTTGTCAGGCACTGCTCAGCTGAGGTCCTTGTGTGCCCCTGAGTGTGTGCATCCGCGCCTAGGAAGAAGTCCTGAGACTCCATGTGTCTGGACGCTGCATGAGTAGATGAACCAGTAAGAACAGCCTTGCAGCAGCTTGGTTTGTTCAATACATCCTGTTCCCAACCTGCTTGTAAGCTCAGCCAGAGGTTTGGTGTAAATGTGTCTGCTGCTTGAGGAAAAAAACAAGTTGTTTTGGGTCTTAAGGGAGGGTGCAAGGGCTCGGTTTTCTCCAGGATGAGAGGGGATGTGCTTCTGGGTTATTTTTCACATTAATCAAATACCATTGTTCCCCAACATTTTTGAGTGGCATAGGCATTTTTCTTCCTCTTAAGATATTTTTGAAATAGTTTATAAAATGAAATAAATTCTCAAAGACATGCACCTGTTTTTCAGTTTGACTAGTTAAATCTAACCTGTGATGACCCATCTGTGGTCCTCCTGATTCACGATCTAGCCCTGTCCATTATTTCAAGATGAAGAATTTGAAAACTTCCTTATTATTGCTATAAATATTTCTAGATATTAGATACTAAAAAACAGTTCTAGTTTTCTTGTGATCCACTTTTCTGAGTTGAAGACTGCCCAAGTTGTTGTATTTTAAGAATATACATGATTTCTCCTGCATATTCATATTTTAAAAGATGGGAAAAACATAGCCCATAACCTCTTTCCACCCACTCCACATTGGCCCTTGTGTGAAAAATGTTAATGATTGACTGTGGCTGTGGAAGGAGGTTGAGGAGCTATTTTAGTATCAAGAAAGAGACTTTGAATGATAGTTGTAGTAATGTTATAATTAGAGCTGGGCTGTTTAGTACGGCAGCCACGGGCCACATGTGACTCCTGAACACTTAAAATGTGACTAGTCCAAATTGAGAGGTACTGTAAGCATGAAATACTCAATGGATTTTAAAGACTTACTTAGTACCGAAAGAAATAATAATATATCCTTATGGAATATATTGAGTTAAATGCACTGTTAAATTTCATTCCACCAGTTTCTTCTCTCTTTTACTTTTTTAATGTGGCTATTAGAAAATTCAAACTTATTTGTGTCTCACATGGTATTTCTATTAGACAGGTCTGCCTGGATGATAGGTGGAGCTAGTGTAGTTCTGATAGTTTTAATAGCAGGTAGAGAAGGAGATTCCCTCAGGGGTGGGGAACTTGCGTCCCCAGGATCCTTGAGTGCAGCCTTTTGACTGAATTCAAATATTACGGAAAATAAAGTTTTCTTTTAATAAAGTTTGGATTTGGTTGAGGATCTGCACTTGGGGATCCGGAGGGCCATATATGGCCTTGAGACCTCAGGTTCCCCATCCCTGCATGCTGAAGAGAGACTTGGGGTGTATAGGAATTTGAACTTGAGTAGTGTGTGCTTTCATGCCTTTATGTAAGATCATGTAAAAATTGTATTTCAGTGATTCCCTCATTGCATGTTTTAAAGAAATAATATTAAAAGTTTATAACACGTTTTGTTGTCTTAAAGTCTTTCCTATGTTTTATCTTGGGCAGAAGCTGCTGCTTCTCTTATTTTTGTACTGTTTGTGTTCCATATGTTTAGGTAACTACAACTATTTAAACTATAAATATTTTATGCATGTTTATTGCAAGTCTGGCATATGATATCAAATATTTATTTCGTATTTGCCATCTTAAGGATTCCAGTGGAGCCAGCTTTAAAATGTTGTAGAAAACTGGTTTCATGGATGTGTGACCCGCACAGTCTCACAGGACTCAGAAACACTTGCTTCAATGCTCTGCTGTTGCTCTCTTGAAATTCATCATTATAAATCTTTGAATCTTTGAACGTTTTTCTCTGGGCCCAGCCAATCCTGGGTACAGGTATTCCACAGTTGATAGTGTGTAGACTGGGGGCTTTGCAGAGTACAGTTTATCCTACTTGGATGGAAGTTGCTGAATTTAAGCAGAGAGAGGTCATATCAACAGAAGATTTTGGATTTGAAATTCATTTAAGTTCTTGCCTTTCCCACAGTCTACTGCTTGTCTGTGGATAGGATCGCCAGTAGTTTCTCTCTTCAGAGTTCTAGTAGTTTATCTTTTAGCATGTGTCATTTTTTTCTGGGTTTCTATTAGAGAGCAATATAGTATGTTATGTTCTGCCTCTGTTGTGCTGAAAGAAAACCCATTAATACCAGCTTGTCCAGAGGGAGTTTCTGAAAGAAATAACACATTCACATGTTTGCACTAGTATACTTTTCCTGTTTTTCATGGCTATATAATTATTTTGAATATACTTATTGTAATTTGTGAAGACAGTAAGATGATCCTTTGTTGTTTCTTTATGAATTACAAATGGCCAGCTCTGGTTTAAAATCAGGACATCAGCAGCATCCAGGAACTTGTTAGAGAAGCAGAATTTCAGGTCTGAGCCCTGCTTTACTGAATCGGAATCTGAGACTGTGTTTTAACAAGACTCCTAGGTGATTCCTATGCCCGTGAAAGTTTGGGAAGCACTGCTTTAAAGCTCACCAGTTACATTGTTGGGCATGTTTATTGCACAGTAGCTTCTATTTGCTGAGTGCTCTGTATGTTCCGCCTGCTGCACTGGGTCTTTCTTGCTGACTCCCCACAACCAGTCTATTTGGCAAGGATGCCGAGGCTGGCTCAGAGAGATGAAGTATTTTTCCCAAGGCCTCAGAGCTAGGCAGTAGTGGAGCTGGCAATGGAATCAATGTCTGTTAAGATGCTTAATATCCCTAAAAAGGTTTCGGGGGCCATTGTTTATTTGATGAGAAAAAGTGGTTGTAGGTGGTTTACGTAAATCATAATTGGACCCCTACTGAATATGCTAAGATTCTACTAGCAGTTCCTTGGTAAATTCTATGGATGGAGTAGTGTTCTTTTCATACCTTTTGCAAACGATATAACTATCATACCAGTTCCTGTTTCAGAGACAGGGTAATACCTTTTCTTTCAGAGACTGTCACTGCTTGACTGCTTTGAAATAATGTTACCATGCCCCACATTTCACTCCAGGGAAGGCTTTGGTACTATGGTACTTTGGTACTATGAAGGTACTTTAATAATTTCAGAGGGTGTTTAATTGAAGTGGTTGTTCTTCGATGAATAGACTTACTCAACAAAGGGGTCCTTTGGTCCTATTTTGTACATATAAGATGGCAGTTTTCACTTGTCTTCAGTTACAGGGAAAGTAGGGAACAGAGGTTGTCCTCTGGCATCAAGTAACAGGTGACTCTGCAGTGACCTCCCTTAATCTTTAGCCCTTTTCGAGAAAACACCATTTTGAAACTACTTAATCATTCAACATATAAAACAACTCTAGGATTTTGAAGAAAGATGGAAGGGAGTTTGGTTTTACCAAGTTCTTTGTCTCATTGATTGGTTTACTGGAAGAAATTGTATTTTCTCTTACCCTAAGTCCTATTTAAGTAGTTACATGCCACATATATGACAGTGGTCCCATAAGACTATGGAGCTAAAAATTTCCTATCACCTTATGACTGATATGCATGATTAGTGTTTGGAGGGTTTTTAAAGGTGATTTTGCTACTTTAGCTAAACTACATGGTAGCACAGTTCATTCCCTTTTCTATGTTTAGATATGCAAATGCTTACCATTGTGTTATAGTTGCCTACAGTGTTCAGTACGGTAACATGCTGTACAGGTCTGTAGCCCAGGAGAAATAGGCCATACCCTATAGCCTAGTTGTGCAGTAGGCTTATACCTTCTAGGTTTGTGTACCCTTTATGATGTTTGCACAGTGATGAAATCGCTTAATGATGCATTTCTCAGAATATATTCCCCCTGTTAAGTGATGTATGACTGTGTAGTTGAGATTGTGAATTTTAAAGTATATTTATGTTTACTAAAAACAAGTTGTTAAAGTTCTGACTCTTCAGGTTTTCTGAGTGTTAATTGTTTTTCCTAGTAGTTAATATTTTTTAAAGGCTTCTCTTTTACCTCAGTGTCCTGGGCAGTTGAACTTTGTAACTGTTATTTCATTCTTTCTACTTCAGAGAGCACAAATAGAGGGGAGGGCCAAGCCAGGGGTGACTGATTTACCAGTGCCATTTGTTTGCAGTCAGCTTGCTGTTTGGCTAAAAGATAAAATACATAACTTTTGCCTAAGGAGTCTAATGTGCTTGTATTTTGGTTTTGAGTTTATAGTATACCTAATACAAGGAAAATTCACTACGGAAATGTATATTTCAAAGTGTTCTTATTTGAAAATGCTATTCTAACTCAGAATAGTGGAGAGCGAATGGAATTAGTCATTTTACAACAGATAGTTACTAAAGACTTCCTTTTCTCTTGTTTCAAATAAGTATAGTAAAATACAAAGTCATGGGCTAGGGCATTAGAGGACCTGGTTTATCAGGTAGGCCACACTGCCGCAAGGCACAGGCCATGTGTACAGTGGCGTTTGTTCGTTGTGACAGCTTGGGCAGGCGCTCAGATCAGCAGGCAGCTTTCTTCCTTGTGATCTGGGGATCAGTGCACCTTCCATTTTTTGGTTCTACCATCCCTAGGGCCTTTTGGTCATCAGCATCCAGCCAGATGTAGGGGACAGAGCATGGAGTTTTTATGGTTCATGGCACATTGGAGAAAACTGTCATGTGGCTGTTCCTGCCTAGTGAGTGCCCTAGGAAGGGGGGAATGGGAATAGCCAGCTGTCTGCACTGTGCCAGGGCAGGGTGCAAGGGCTGAGACAGCAGAAAGCAAAGTGAGTGTTAGTGGAACCTTTATTTCCTCTGAAGCAGGAGACACCACACTTTTCTGTAAAGGACCCAGATAGTAAATATTTTAGCCTTTGCGGGACACAGATGGTCTCTGTTATATCTTTCCCTCGCCCCCAAAAACAACCCTTTAAAAATGTCAAAACCATCCTTAGCTGGTAAGCTGTGGGCTGGATTGGGTCTGTTTGCCCCTGTTCTTTATCATGACTAATTATCCAGTCTTTTTAATAAATCCAGTATTTAATGAGCTTCCTTTTTAAGGTTAAGATTTTGGAAGTTGGTTTTTACTTGAAGTCAAAAAATTATATCTTGATTCATACTTCAGAAGTTTGACTTTATCTAGTTTGTAGGCATTTATAGTTTCTCACTTGATTGATGAATGTATATCCTGTTTATAATAAGCTAAGGGTAAAGTGCTTGATGTCAGATTTGCTTTTTTGTGATTTATTTCTTAGTATTTTTCATTATACTTTGCCTTTATATATGGAATTGCAAAAAATAGAGACTTGCTACTTTAAAGGAGATTTGATTTTTAAAAAAGCCTTCAGACTAAATTTTTAACTATGTCAAGTTTTCTGACCGTAAGTGAAGAAAATATTAGATTATCAGGAATTTGACTTATATACTAAGTACATACTTACAGATCTGATAATGTTGGAGGGGTATCTTGGGAAGGTGTTTGAATATGCGTGGTGGCTTTTTCAGTCCATTGCTTTGCTGAAGTATTTAAAATGAGTAAATGAACTATTTTGTTGATCTGTAAATATAGAAAGGTCAAAATTTCTGTGATTGACTTTAAAGACAAGGTGGACTGATATGAATGGTTAGTTTTTGGGTGATTCTTTAAGGTGATTTGGCTACTTCAGCTAAACTAGAGCCGTCAAACTTGTTTATATCCTTAAAGGAAAAGTGCAAGTTAATATGTGCTTGGAGGCTAAACAAGCCTGTGACTTGTGTGCTCCTGTTACAGGGGCACTATGCTCAGTGTTGCTATTTTAGTCATCATAAGCTTCAGTACTAAGTTTGAGGAAGAGTGGTTCAAATACGCTTCTTAAAAAAGAATTAGTGATTTAAAAAAACTTGCAGATGAATGATCCATGTTTCTCCAAGGTTAGCATTGTGCATGTCTTTGACATTGTTACTTTGTGCCCTGTGCCCTCCAATAAAGGATGACTTCTCTCCTTTATAGGAATGGAAAGCAACTTTTTTTTCTTTCCTTTATTGGAGTTAGATATCCTTTTATCTTTTTCTCTGCTTGTCAATTTTCTTAGTATAAAGTGTCATAATATGGTTATTTTGTTTGCCATTAATTACAAATCTGTAAAACAAAACAAACAAAAAAGAAAACAAAAAACCTTTATGTCTAAGCTTTATCTCTCCTGACATTTTCCTGAAAATTCTTTCCCTGTCACTTGAATGTCATCTTTGCCCCTATTTCCTTAATTATAGTATTAATATTAGAAGTTGGTTTCTCTTATTTCCTTCACTAGCAAATGCATTTTGTCCCCCAGGTAACCTCTACAGGATGCCCCTCCTCACTTCTCATCTTGAGCAGAGAGGTCATATGCTAGCCTAAGGGGTGGTGGTTGCTGTCAGTGCTGGGAGTTGTGCTTCTTTAGCGTAGTCTGTGATGTCATCTGTACGTAACCATCAGTCTAATCATTAACACCTCAAGGACCACTCGTGAGTTTTCTCCTCTTTCTCTGGTCATCTGTTAAGGACTGCTCACGAGTTTTCTCGTTTTTCGCTGTAGTTGAGATGATTTAAATAACGTGCAGTTTGCCCAAAAACGTGCGGTCCCTGGCGTATGTCTTAGAGATTTCTATACGGCACGAAAGGTGTTAAGAGGAAAGTGACAGCTATGCCTCATACTGGGGCCGTTGCTTTGTGACTTTGTGTCATTCCACAGAGCTTTGTGTTGAATGTCTGTCCTCCACATCACTTCTCCTGTAAGGTGTGAGTCTTGGCAAGGTGAATCATCACCGTGGCTGTTCATTCCTAGGTCCTGCTGTTACTAATTGATGTGAGAATATTGCCATGTTTCCTTTAAAGCATTCAGAGATTTTTAAAAACAGATACAATTTTTATAATACCATTCTTATTTCTTAATTTTGTTATCTAAAATGTATTCCCTAAGGGGCTTTTTTAAGCTTTCTTAAAACTCTGCCTATATTTTAAATACTGTGATCATATATTTAATAAGAAAGTCCAGTGGTCCACAACCTATCATATGAAGTGAATTTGCCTTTAGAGATCCTTGAGTAACTTACCATGGCGCACAATTTGTTTTTCCTCTTTTATTCCTGCAATGATCAGTGAGACTAACAATGTAAATAAATTTTGCCCTCTGCAATCTCATTTTTAAAAAATTATATTGAGGCACATGTTCATGAGGGCATCAAATCAGGGTGTTTTCTTGCCTGATCTCCTAATATGGGTGGATTTAACAAAATACATGCTTCTAAAAATGTATGCCATTCATAAGTTACAATCATTTGCAGCCACCTTCCTTTTACCTAGGCTCTTTTAAATGTATGTTAATGTGCTTTTTTGATGATAATAATAACAGGATTTTACTAGGTGGGGAGTGAAGCCTTTAGATTATATTGTAAACCCTCTGTTTTGTGTTTCCATTTGTAACAAATAAGTGCCTCTTTAGCTCTAACTGGAGGAAACAAACTTTGTGTTTGAATTATTAAGGAAGCATAGGCATGAAGTTGCGGACAAAATAAATATATATATATATATGGCATTGTGGAGTGATTGTTTTAAGTTAGATTGTCCAGTTTTTCCTAGTAAACTGAGGAGAATTGGTTTCTAATTCCTCAAGAATTCCAGTTTCTTTATTAAGAATGGCACAGATTTTACCAATTTATTACTTCAGACTTTTGACTGTGAAAATGCTGTCAGTGGCTAAAAGTGCTCCTTAGTAGTGATTATTTAATTCTTTAGTATTCTGAAGAGTTCTAGATACTTAAGCCTCATTACTTGTCAATTGTTGCTGAAGATATTTGTCCTATGTAAGAATGTATTCTTCACCCTTAAGAAAAGAGTAACTTTTCCCTCTTCTTGCATTAAATTTTTAACTAGATATGGATGAATTACTTTTGCAGGTTGAAATCATCCTAAGTTTTAGCTTTGAGCATCTTCAAGTCAAATTTTTTTTAATCAATACAAATATTTTCCTTTCTGAGAAGGAAAAAAGTTTGCCAGTGTTACTCATTAAAAAGTATTTTATAGGTTCAATGTGAAACTTGTGTAATTTGTGTAAGCCAGATTGGCAGTTTATACTGTAAAACTGAACTGAAATTTGGATTATGAAAAATTAATATGTGAAGTTGAAATTTTATGAAATACTCTCTGCATTTTGTTTAGACCAGCATGTTTTGGAAATTTGATCTTCACTCATCATCCCACATAGACACACTTCTAGAAAGAGAAGATGTAACACTGAAGGAATTAATGGATGAGGAAGATGTTTTACAGGAATGTAAAGCTCAGAACCGCAAACTTATAGAATTTCTGTTAAAAGCAGAATGTCTCGAAGATTTAGTCTCATTCATTATAGAAGAACCACCTCAAGACATGGATGAAAAGATCAGATACAAGTAAGAAAATTCAATCTTCTCTTTAGTGTGGGACTAAAGTGGGGGTAGAATGTTACAATTCTGATTGTCCAAGGATTCTCTAGTGCTGCTGTCTCCATTTACAGAAGGTTGAGGTGGTCAGTGGAGCACATAATCCATTCTAGAACTAAGTCCGATGAACCACGGGCATTTTAAAGTGAGTGTTCTGAATTCCATTCAGAAGGTTTTGTGGAAGGGCAAGGTGATTTATAAACAGGGGTGACAAGTTTCTTGAAGTAATGAGATGACTCAAGTAAGTATTTTCTCTGCTTCACAAATAGGAAGATGGAGATTATATGTACTAGCCAAGATCACATAGCAGATATAAGTCAGAGTTTGGATTATGAAGAGCATTGACAATAAAGTCTGAAATTTTGTTAACTGAAAATGAGGGTATTAGTGAATGTTAGCATAGCTAAATGTAGGCAGGTAACACCATGGAAAGCTACGGTGGATTTATCTACCCATCACCAGTTTAATCTTTGCACAAACAGAATGACAACATAGAGAGGACCCTTTAGTACCATCCCTATAACACTTTTTGTATAACCCCTGGAAACTCTTTGTGATGTGAGTACTCCATAGGTGTGTAAAGCATTGGGGCTTCAGTTAATTATTATTCATATCCAAATCTATTGAATATTCCCCCTCCCCAATAGAGCAACTTCAGGAACAAAAATTAATTGATGATACAATTAAACAGCTTAATGGAAGAATTATGGCTTTCAGTATTATCTCCTTTGCCCTTTCTTTGCCAGTTGGACCCTATTCTCAGACATCTCATTTCTTCTTGGAGAGAGAAACATGCTATCAGGGAAATAATACTTGATAATGCTTTCAAGCTGCTGGTAGTTTGGATCTTTAAGAATGCCATATTCTCTGCCAGACATTAAGATTGACACTTAGCAATCAATGAAAGCCTTCACTCAGAGATTAGTGCCTTAAAAAAGGAGAAGAAAAGCAATCTGGTAGCAGAAATACTAGTGTGCTCCCAACCCCCAAAGATAGACATTTGGCTACTTTGGAATTCCCTACTCGGTGAACTAGCACTGTGAACTGGGTAGGTGCTGCTTAACTTCGGGCTGATCCTTGTTGGGGTTTTGTGGTATGGTGTGGGTCAGCTCTGAGAACTTTGGCAGGTGGTTTACCCTTCTTGGGTCTGTTTCTTATACTGAATGAAGCCGAGATACACACACACATACACAAACACACACACACACACACATATATATCTTTATTTTTATATAAAAATATAAAAAATATTTTTTAAAGAAACGAGGTGTTCCTCTGTTACCCAGGCTGGAGTGCAATGGCATGAACATAGCTCTCTGCAGCCTTGAACTTATGGCCTTAAGCAGTTCTCCTGCCTCGGCCTCCCAGGTAGCTGGGACTATAGGTGCAAGCCAAAGCTGATAATTTTTTAACTGAGGAAGAGTAAGCATGCCTTATATGAAATGCATACTTTACCAAAAAGAAGTGGCGGTTCCTCTTTCCCATTATAACATAGCTTGGCAGTTGTATTATATTGCTTTGCCAGCATTTTGCCTTGGAGGTTGCAAGAGTAGATCTGCCTCCCCTGGACACATAGCCTTCTGCATGGCACCATTTTGAAGGAGCACAACTTGACTTGTATGGAACAATACTCTGCCGTGCATCCAACCTGAGCAGACCCGCTAGCTGTATGTAACGTACCCTGGATAACATAAACATCTAGATTAGCGCACACGGGTTTCAGATGGGATCTGAAAGTGTTTTAGAATAATGGTTAATTATAGTCATTTAAGGAAGTTTAGGATTTTATGGTTTGGGGATGATGGAATGATTGCTGTATTGGGGTAAACCAGACTAAAAAGCATACTCACAGTTTGTCACATAAGTCCTCTGGAGAAAAACAAAGCAAGATAAGACAGGACTGCTGAAAGTGGTAGAGTGGGAGGAGGAAGCTCAGGGAAGGCTCCATTAGGAAGGTGTCATTTGGTCAGAGCCGTTCAGGAGATGAGAGTGATTGCCACGTGGGCATGTGGCAAAGAATGTCTAAGCAGAGGGAACAGCAAGTGCAGAAGTCTAAAAGTGCACATGTGCTTGGTGTACCCCAGGAACAGCTGGGTAGCCAGGGAAGGGGGGCAGCATTGTGAATGGGGCAGAATTGGAGGAGGAAGGGTGTCAGGAGCTCTGGAAACAGATCACACAAGGCCTAGTAGGCTCAGTCAGGACGTTGGCTTTACTTGAGATGGGAAGCCATTGGAGGGTTTTGAGCTGTGTGTGTGGTGGCCTGACTTTCTTCTCCAGTATTGCTCTGCCTGCTCTGTGGGTGTGGACCATAGGAGGATAGGAGTGGAAGTGGGGAGGTCAGTTAGGAGGCTGCAGTGCTCAACAGAGAAAGACGGGATCTTAGTGGACCTGACTGGTGAGAAGTGGTCAGACTCCAGAGGTACTAGATGAAGTTAGACCTGAAGGGGTTTTCTCACAGGTGTGGAGTGGGAGAGAAAAAGTCAAGAAGACAATAAGGGTTTTGGCTTGAGCAGTTTGGAGGATGGGGTGGCTTTATGGCACTGATGATAGATTGCAGAGGCAAAGGTTAGGATTTGGTTTTGGGCTTACTATGTTTGAGATGCCTGTTAGGCATCAAGTGGTGATGAGGAGTAGCAATAGGTGGCTAGAGGACATAAAAAGCCACAAGGCTGAGCTCTGATGTAGATGGAAGAAAGCTTCAGAGATTGGGGATGGGGAGCATTGGCTGGCCCACGCACAGTTCCACGGAAGGACTGAGGAGCAGCTAGACACAAGAGGAGAACCTGAAGGGACTGCTGCCCTGAAAACCAAGGGAAGATAGGCTTCTGGAAGGAGAGGGGGACAGTGGGTTAAGGGCGGCTGGTCACAAGAAACCACTGAATTTGCAGTATGGAGACCCTGGGCTCCATCAGTGCAAATTCTTTGGAGTGACCGAGGTGAAAGCCTACTGGGAATGCCTTTGAAGAGGGGGTTGGAGGCAAGCAGAGACAATTCTTTCATGCAATTCCCTTTAACAGGAGCAGAGAGAGGAAGTGGTATCTACAGGCAGATGTGCAGTCAGGAGAGGTGTGAGGTTTTCTTTTTGTCCTCAGTGGAAGAAATGATGGCCTGTTGATATGCTGGTGAGAATGATGTAGTCCAGGGGAGGTGATGCCAGTGTGAGGGAGCAGGCCATCTAGGGGCATACCATGCAGCAGTGGACAGGAGGGAATGCCTTTGAGAGGACACACAGAGGGTGATCTCAGGAGCAAGGATGACTCCCATGGGATTGGGGAGGAAGGGCCTAGTGTCTGGTGGTGCAAGAGGGCTGAGTTCTCTTCTGGTTGCCTCTGTGTTCTCAGTACAAAGGAAGGGAAGTCAGAACACAGGATGGGGAGGAGGGGTCTTGCTGGGGGTTGGAATGGAGGACATCTTTGGATGCTTCAGAAGTTTGTTGACTATTAAGGAGGGAGGGAAAGAGAGTAGCCCCAGGCTGTCTAGAACCAGAACTCTGAGCTTTTTGTATAATGCCTAGGCCCCATTCTTCATGCTTCTTGAGTTAAATCATACCTCCAAATCACTTACAGAAAGTGAAAAATTTGAAAGTTGCCTGTGCCCCGCTCTGGACTTTCTGCATCAGAATATGGAGAATATGCTCATGCATTTGATTCACAGCCAGAGTTGAGTCTGCTACCTTTTGCTAATTCTTTATTTGTCAGCAGTTTTCAAATTGAGACAGTTGAGGAATTGTGTCCTCCCAACCCCCACAGCAGCTATAGAAATAAAATACAGCTGTCATTTATTAAACACTTGCTTACTTTATGCTAGACCCTCTTCCCAGCCTTTTGTATTATCCTCCTCCACAAGCTAAGGACTCTTATCTTGATATTACCAACTTGGAAACTGAGGCCCAGAGAGGTTAAATAACTTGCCCAACGTTATATAGCTTATAAGTGGTGGAGGCAGGATTTGAACCTAGGTAGTATGACTCAAGTAGCTGTACCTGTAACCACTGCATCATCCTGCCCCTGGGATAATGGTTACTGTATAGGAGCTTATATTATGGCATCTTTGAGTCTGTGTGTTACATAAAGTGAGGGAGACTTTGAGCTGTACACCTAAGACTGCTGTTTGATCCACTTGCCCACATACCTGCCAGGTCTGTTTTCTTTCTTTTCCATCGTCTTCCTATAAAGTTTCATTCTGGGACATTCTCATACTGCTCAGTCTTCTGACCTCACACTAGACCCACTCAAGGGCTAAGGCTTTCTGGTATGTTGCCATGTCTCTTTGAGCCAGGGGTATTGAAACAGCCAGTTTGCTTGCCTTGGATGCCTCCAGGTGTGTCTTAGATGTTCTAGTCCACAGTCTTCACCTTTTGTCATGCAGCTGCTTTTGGCTGTTTTGTTACCTCCCTGTCCTGGTCAGTATTTGAACTTGCCACTCCTGATGACTAGTTGGAGCTCTGGGTCCTGGCTGCCCAACAGGGAGGAATATAAGAGCAGAGAAGTGAACTGTGGGCCATATAAGAGTGTTATCTGGGTGGGCTTGGTGTCTCCATTGTTACTATTGAAAAGAGTCAAGAAAGAGATCATGGTAAAAGGAGTGGAGAAAATGGATCTACTGCCTATTTTTCAGAGAGTAGTCTGGTTGTCAGAGACAAAGCATGCTTTAGGGAGTGCAGGTATTTCTAAAGCTGTGGATACATCCAGAGCAGATGTCATGTTGCTTTCTGTGGGCCTGTGTATCCTACAGGAGGGAGATCATGATAAAGACTGACCGTGACTTCGTGTCTCTACTAATCTCCAGAAGATACTGGACAGCTGATGTGGAAAGCACATTTTTTTGTATATGGCTTCCCACCTGGGTAACCCAGGCTGATGTCCTGTTCTCCCCTTCAATATATTAGGATATTTATTCTTAAGATGTAATGTAGACTGAACACTTGATAAACCCCACAAACAACTTTATAGTACCATTTACAACCCATCTAAAAATAAAGGCCAGTCCAGGAACCTACAGTGTGCCTTAAGTAATTACAAGGTGCTGTGTGCATTTCCTGGAAACCAGTGTCCCCTGCAGTTGTCTTGCAAGCTGTGCTGCTTTCCATGTCAGAGTAGGCTGCTGATGTTTGTGGCCTGTGGCTTGTTCCTCCCGCGGCTTCCCTCACTGAGGAGGCCACACCCACAGCATGGCCTCATTGGCTCCCGACACCTAGGTATGCTGTAGTTTCTTTGGGGAAAATGTATTCTTGTTAAAGCTTGGTTTAAAAACAATTGTTTAGACAAAGTAGAAAATTCATTTTAATCTGGAGGTTGGATAGAATGGATTGAAATGATTTTCTAGTTCCCAGTAGATGATTTTGTTGTTTTCACAAAATTTTAGGAAGCCTTTCTGATTTGTGTTTTACTTTATTTGATTAAACCGTTCATACAGATGATGATGTAAGTATCCTGTTCTTCTAGGTATCCAAATATATCTTGTGAGTTGCTCACTTCAGATGTCTCCCAGATGAATGATAGACTGGGAGAAGATGAATCCTTGCTAATGAAATTATATAGCTTCCTCCTAAACGATTCCCCTTTGAACCCACTACTTGCCAGTTTCTTCAGCAAGGTGCTAAGTATTCTTATCAGCAGAAAACCAGAACAGGTAAATATTGTTTTCCGAAAGGTAAGTATTAGGGCTGATCATCCCCCTGAGATGATCCCCCAGTAGTGTTGTTGCTTTAGTGTTTGCCTTAAGTTCAGGTTCTACAAGAGAATATATTTTAAACCATAAACATGTAAGTGCTAACTGACTTACACTGATACAATAATGAATATTTCTAACATGGCATATTCTTTTCTAGGTTCCTCAAATCTCAATTTGTTGGCATACTTTTTTGTTGACATATGTATTGATTTTCTCTTTTGAAAAGTAGTTAGAAACATGAGAATATTGGGCATTCATTTGTGCATATAGGACTGTAGCACGTAACTAAGCGTTGAACGTGTGATAGAGTCTTAGTGACTCTTTGGCTACCAAACAATTGCTTTGTTTTGCCCCCCCCACCCCCCATGATAATTACAAATGAAGCTTATAAACCAAAAGCCTTTCCCACAAATGTAATTGATGATTGGTTTATACAAATGGTGAGTCTGTTTTGATTCTATTTAAAACTTAAATGTCTAGCTTGAGACATCTGGGTGCATAGACTGTTGTGTACATTCATAGCTCTGCTGTTCTTATCTAGTAGTGCTTGACAACAATTCATACCTTACTGTTACAGCATCCTCCTCCTTTTTTTCCTTTCTTTTATTCTTAATGCAGATGTACTTGAGAAATTAATTCTCTACTGGATCAGTATCACCTGAGAATTTGTTAGAAATGCAAGTTCTTGAGTCCCACCCCAGACCTACTGAATCAGAAACTCTGGGGCTGTGGCCCAGTAATCTGTGTTTTTAGCAAGCTTTCCAACTGATGCATGCTAAAATTTGAGAGCCATTGCTCTATGGGATATTGGTATGAAAAAGGATCTTCTTATGAGAAGATTATAGTCCTTTTATGGAATTGGGCACCCAAGGAGCAATTAGAGCTTCAGATGCTCAAATACAAGCTTATAACAGACTTGCCAGAATTGCAGCAAGCAAGGGTGTGATGATGTGAGGTGAAAGTGGTCAAACCAGTCAGGCCTGGCATCCTTCATGGTGGAAGACAGGCTCTGGGTGACCCATTCTTGCTATCAACACTCACGAAAAGACTGGAGCTATTTTGGGCCCAGTATGTTCTGTTCTGTGCCAAAGCAAAGTGGACACATGTTTTATTTTAGAAAGAAATGTCATTCTTTCATTCTCTTAATTGAGTAGGATAATCTTCCTGAGTGTATTGGAAATAAGATTCTTTTCTCTTAGGTAATATTCCCCAAATCATGATTATTCTAATGCAGATTGTCTCTTTTTGTCTCTTTTTTCTGCTTTCTGCTTAGAAATAAAAGTGCTGCTAGCTATTTTAGGAGAGTGCAAGCCATCGCATCACCCTTCTCAGGGATGGTTGTAGTCATTATCTAGATACTACGCTTCATTGCGCCTTGTCTCCTCACTTCTGTGCTGTTGGAACCCAAATTTGTGAGCCGTGATTTTCTGTGTACATATGATAGAGGGAGAATACACTTAAAACTTTCTGGGGCTCTGAGTACTTGTATTGGACCTCAAAGTGAAACGTATTATCTGTGTAGAGATGATTGCACATGCCAATTAAACACTGAGACAAGAGCCCCATTGGCCTGGTGCTTGTTATGGTAATACTTCTCCATTCAGGACTGAGTGACAGCGAGAGCATTCGACAGCCCTTGCTCTTTTAGCTACAGGTAAAGGTCAGACTTGGCCTCTCTCTGCTTTGAGAATTGTGCATGTAAATAAAGGTTTTCTGTTATATGATATTATTAGGATACATGCAGCCACAAGTGATAACAAAAATTCAGACAAGTCCAGCTGTAGGGCATCTTCGGTGTTTAGCACCTCAGCAGTGTCACCATGGAATGAGTCCTTGCTGTCCTTGCTGCACTATTCACAGCACGAGCTGGGGTTTGTGCCTTTGGGCTGCAGGTCCAGTGTTTCTGCCACTGAATTGTGGAATGTTTTGGTCACAAGTGACTTCCTCCTCTCTCCTTTACTATCCTTCAAAAGCCTATTACGGAGACTCAGTTGTGATTGGATTATGTGTCATTTCTTGCGGGCTTATATTGTAATGTTTAACCTCATTGTCTAGAGAAGCAATGTGCGATGGTTAATCTTTTATTTATACCTAATTGTAAGAAGCATATTTGAGTTGTTATCTCTGGCTATCAGACTTAATTCCTGTGGAATCATTGAAGTATATGGCTTTTGTGCCATACAAATCCACATTTAAACCCTAGGGCAGCCACCTTTTAGCTCTGGAAGATACTTAGCCTATCTGAGCCTTGGTTTCCTCATCTATAACCTTGAGTTATTCAATCCCCACCTCCTGGGGTTTTGGAGAAACTTCAGTGAGATCCTCCTACAGCAGCTGCCACACTGGCCTATCCTGGGACTCGTGGAGGCTCTTGGACTAGATGACACATACACAGAAAACAGATGGCACACAGGGCTACACAGGACAGGGTAGTCCTCTCTTCTTCCAGTACAGAAGAGACCCAGTGACAGGACCTGATTTCTGTTACTATTTTCATATTCCCTCAGTGTAGCTATCAGCCTCCTCCTACCAGCCATCCTCTGGTGTTAATCTAATCAGGTGAATTGCTGAAATCGAATTCAAAGGTGGTGTTTGTATAGCCAGGTGAGTTAGTTACTTTGACTGAAGTAGAATTCTTTGTTTTGAATGTTATTTTCACTCTTACTTGCTAGAGTATAATTAGAATTTTTTAATATTGTGCACTTTAGTGCAAAATCTAATGGACTTGCTTTGTGTCCATAAACTGCAGAATGGTATATTCTCTTGCTCTTTATAGGTGTTTTAAAAATTTGATCCCCATTCTTAGAGAATTAATGAAAGTAAATAGAAATAAAAGATTCTATTATGTTGTATTTGTATTAGGGGACAGGTGCTAATTTGGGAGTTTTTTTCCTAAGGGTTTTTTGAATATTGTAACCATGAGCCAGGCTCTCCAATTTGACATCTCATTGCTTATTCTGCCTTTGCCATTCCTGACCCTCAAGTAGTGGTGGGATTTTGGAGGGAATGGGTGGATCAGGATTTAAAACATTATAAAGTTTGTAATTCTTAAGTTACATGTCTTTCAGTTTTTGATTTGTTCTCCTCTAGATTGTGGATTTCTTAAAGAAGAAACATGATTTTGTAGACCTTATTATAAAGCATATAGGAACTTCAGCTATCATGGATTTGTTGCTCAGGCTCCTGACATGTATTGAGCCTCCACAGCCCAGGCAAGATGTGCTGAATGTGAGTAGAATTCTAACCTGTTGCTGACTGGGGTCGGGGTGCTGGCCTGCGAGCCTGCCAGGCTGCTCTGTGCTGGGAAGGGTTCCACAGGGTTAGGGTTGGTAGCAGAGGATTATCTGGGGCGCAGAGAGGCGGGTGGAGAAGAAAGATTGTTTCAAGATAGGAAGAGATTCAGATTTTACAGGAGTAGGATTTCAGATGGGCACATCTCTAGGTGTGTGGGATGTTTTGTTGTGAGAGGTTTTTCCCTCTTTACTGATTTGTTTTTTGTGGATATGATGAGGCACAATGTGTTGAGGATTTGTCTTAAAGCTGGGTCTGGTAATAAGAGCAGAAATGAGAGGGCTAGGGGCTCTAAATCTCACCTGAGTATGCTGTGACACTTCTTTTCTGAGAGGATGGCCACACTCTGCAGGGCTATCTTTGAAAGTCAGGATGGAGAGGTATCTATATTTCCAGGGATTCAGGCTTCAGAAGTAACTCTGTTTCTTATGTGGGCATCTGGGAGCATGGGATAAGGAGGAGAATGAAGTTTACTTTGAAAAGGAGGTATTTTAAAATTTAGATAAATGGTGATTTTTAGAATGTGTCCCTCTTGAATAGATAGCTGTCTCAGATGCAGTTTGGGTGGGAAGAGAGGAGGGTGTAAGTAACCTGAAAATAAGATTTCTCCTTGGCTCTCGTCTGTGCTTTGTCTTCTTGTCTTCTGTCTCTTCTTCTCTCCCTTTCTTTCCCTTCTCTGCCTTCATTTCTCAATCCATTCCATCTTTAATACTCACTTCAGGAAACTTAGAACTGATTCATTTATTTGGAAATGAGTTTTGTTGAAAATGCTAATTTTAATTAAAGACCTAAAGGGCCATAAGAAGAAACAGGAGAGCCTGTGGGAAGGAAGGTCTGTCAGGTGGTGCCAAGGGCAGGGCATGTCCCACTGAGGTGGGCAGGTGTGCTGGGAGTGCATTTGTGTGATGGGGTCAGGATTGCTGGGTTTGTCAAGGTGACCCACGCACCACAGTCATTATGACTAAACCAGCTGCGAGTGCACCTAGGAGGTGTACTGGAACTTGCCTGTGGTTAGGGTCCTTAAATTGGGATGCCCAGTTCCTTGTAGGTGTGCCTTGGTGGATGTGAGTCTTCTCAAAAGAGGTTGAGGATTCTGGGTAAGACTGTTGAGGACCAGGGGGAGGAGGGTCACCTTTATATTTAGATTATTGTGAGGGGATATTTATTCAGGATGGTTTGCTGGAATGGGTTTATTCATTTGGTCACTTCTGGGTTGCATTTTAGGGCATGCATGTTTCTAAAGTAATAGATGTGTTTCTGGAGAGAGATAGTAATAGGTGGATATAAAGGCATAGGTTGGGGAAAGGTTAGTTAGAAACTCTAAAATGTCTTACTTTTGAGGGGCCACAATGGGGAAATTAGTCCAGGAATGGGCTTGGAATGCAGGCGTGTGTAAATAGACAGTAGGGGTCAAGGACAGATTAGTTCACTGCCCAGGAACTAATAAGCCAGCTGATTTTTTGTTCTCATTTTAATCCCCTTTATATTTTCATTCACTGCAACATTTCATACAAAGGTTAAAAAGAGATTGCCATAGTCATGATAATAGCTCTTTGCCAATATATGACAGGGCAGATAAACACCCGCCCCCATGTTTCCTACAGTGAGTTTGGTTTTGTAATCTAAAAGTCCTTTTTTGTTCATCCTGTGTTTTTTCTTAACCCAGAGACTTGCTACTAAATACTGCTCTTCTCAGTCTTTCTGAAGCTCAGAACAAACATGCTTTTATAGAAATGATATAAATTCCATCCTTCTTAATCCCTACACTCCCCTTCTTACTAACCAGAGTACAAACCCTTTTAGTGCTGAATGTCTCAGAGTTACCCCATAGCTGAGGAGCTGATGTGTAGAATTTTAGTTTGTGGGTATTGTAATTTGGGGAGTTGTTGGTACTGTTGGCCACTGTTAAAATAATATATTCACTGGCATTTTCCTTGGGGGACTTTTAATTTTCTGTAGTGTTCAAAGTCCAGAGAAACCTGTAACATTCTACTTAAAATGTGATGGATATTTCCAAGTATGTTAATCTTCATTGGGGCTTGAACAAGAGCCACTCATTGCTATGATTACTTCTACAATGTGTTTTACAGTGGTTAAATGAGGAGAAAATTATCCAGAGGCTTGTGGAAATAGTTCATCCATCGCAAGAAGAAGATGTAAGTTCTCTTGTGTGATTTGTAAACTTGATTGATAAAAACTTTATTTGGGCACAGAGCATACTTGTATTAGATGTGAAGATGATCAGAGAAGACAGAACAGCAATAATTTGTTATTCTTGAAGTTGTCAGTTTTCTAAACAATATTACATTCTGCTGATACCCAGAAAATTTCCATAAATGTGCAAAAACAGGCCCTGTTCTAGTGCCACCTCCTTTCCAGAGCTGGGATTTTATGCTGAATTCTGCCTGCCTTTGTTACAAACCTTCGTCCATGCTTCCTTTTTCTTTTATACCCATCTTTAGCCCTATTGATGAGGCCACATCTGCACTCACATTATCTTGTCTGGTTAAAGCTTTGCAGGCAACAGGTCGGGATGTTGTTCACCACTGAACCCCTCCCTAACTTGGTTATTGTACTTCTTGGCCTTGGGTTTTAAGCTCTGACAGGTTTGGCCTTTTTCCTATGTGCTAAAGATTGACTTGGCAATATGATTGAAGTTTGATTTGGAGTTTGCAGATGAGCTGTTTTCTGAGAGGACGCCTGCTGGGACCAGTGGGCGTGTGTCTCTCTAAGGAGATCTAAAAGGTCACCACTTTAAGTATCAGACCAAGCCATATGAAATTGCCAGTAGTCAATCATTTTTACCTACAGACATGACAGTTCCATATAGTTCAACCTAATATCTACAAAGGAGTTGGTTTAAGGGCAGTTCAAAGTGTGTTGAGGCGTCTGGGAGCACCTCTTTGTATTCCTCCAGGTTGCTGGTTAGATGGGGGAGTGAGCACCATGGATGAGTAGCACAAAGGAAGAGGCATGGAGCCAGAAGGGAAATTTTCTGTGACGGTGGATAACCCCTTCTACTCTGGTCCCTTGAAAAACTTTTGGTACCTGAACTTTATTAAAGGGGCTGTCACTTCTACCTCTTCCCTACTTGGAACAGCACAGTGTGTACTCTCTTGCAATATTTGTTACTGTTGCCAGAGTTGACAAGTCCAGTGTATACATGGCATGGGTGCTAGGGAGTACTGGAGTGTGAGAACCCCTGCTTAGAAGGAGCCCTCAGTCTAGTTGGTAAGTCCTGTGGGTATGAGAGCACATTTCCCACCAGTAGAAGTGTGGCTAGTGCAGGCTGTGGAGCCATGACAGGAGCATGGCTGGCCCCCTTTACAGGGAGTAATTTCTATGAATGAAGCTTACTCCTCACTATGTTCATGTTCTTAAGCAGAAGAATTTGATTGTTCAGCAAAATAAGAATAGGATTGCTCGATAGGACCTGTCCGAAGGGCCCAGGAGACATTGATAAAGGAGAAGTCTAATTCTGCAGCAAGTTTTTGGAGAAGCAGAAAGCATTGTGAACATCAGCACTGTCTCTACTTGAGTTAGAAGAAAGTCAGTTTTGCCTTTTGGGCAATCTTACTGATACTTCTGTTTTGTATTAAGTGATAAATTTCATGTTAAAATTATACTGACCAGTTTATATTTGTTAGGGAATTATTAGGCTCCTGACTAATCAGTGGGCTTGGAGATCCTAGTGTGTGTTGCCATCTTAGCTGGAATATGGTTGTTCTACCTGTATTGGGAGAACAGTATTCAGTCTTTGAATCATGCTTAGTTTTACATGCCACAGAATATAATGTATTTGGGCTCTGAGGTCTTAGAGCTTTCCTGTAAAGTAAATACAGTATGTACTGAGAGAAGGTTTAGTATTTCTTACCCATTGGTGTCTTCCAGAAAGCTGTGTTTGCTTTTTATTTTTTTAAACCACAGAAGTATGTGCATCTTTCTATGCTGATGAAAGTATATTTTGGGAATATTGGTTGAGTATCCCTTATCCGAAATGCTTGGAACCAAAAATATTTTGGATTTCACCTTTTTTTGAATTTTGAAATACCTCTTATGTTTGCATTATACTGTTGAGCATCCGAATCGAAAAATCCAAAATGCCCTAACGAGCATTTCCTTTGAGTGTCATGTTTCAGATTTTGGTACATTTTGGATTTCAGAATTTTGTATTTGGGACACTCAACCTGTATATTTTTTTCTAAGTATTCAATAGTAGAAATTTTTCCTTGTCAGAATTTTGATCATGTCCCCCTACACATAGTAAACTGTACTGTGCAATATTGTAAAGCTCATTAGCCTGACAGAATAAAATACTCAGGATGTTACTTCTTTTAGACTTGACATTTTGCTCACTGAAGCTTATGGCCAGTATGAATTTGATATTTCTTAAGCAATTTTTCCCTCCATTTTTATTATAAATTTACCTTCTAATGTATTTTATAGTTAAATTTGTACTTTTTCCCTTTAGCGACATTCAAATGCATCACAGTCACTTTGTGAGATTGTTCGCCTGAGCAGAGACCAGATGTTACAAATTCAGAACAGTACAGAGCCAGATCCCCTGCTTGCCACTCTAGAAAAGTATGTTTCAAACTCTGTTCTTGTTCCTTTTTCATATTGATGCTGTTTGGTGTGTTACCATCGTGAGTGATTGGTAAGTGCTCTTTATGTGGGATTCATGTCCCTGGAAAATAACTTTGGGTGGGTGAGAAGGTAGGAAAACCTCCTTGTCTCTGGAGATTGGCAGGGTGAGAAGGTAAATGAATGGCATTTATAACTAGAATTCTGTAGAGCCATCATAAGATGTAGTCACATCATAACTCTAGTCCCTGCTTCCAAGGGTCTTTCGATGAGGAATAGTCTTGTGTATGTACTAATTTGACACATTTTAGTAACCGTTTTTTATCAGAAGGTCTTCTTCGGGTTTACTGTATCTTTGCAGTTGATTGGGGGCAACCTGAACAATCATTTCATGTTTAGGTAGAAGACAGCTTGAGGATAGGGTGCTATTTTTTCTAGATTCACACATTTTCAGAAAGAATGTCTACTGTCAACATAAGCATGCATTTGATCTGCATTCAAACAGCTGAAAGTTATTTTAATAGTGAAAAATCAGGTATTTCCCTACTTGGAATAAATAATTGGAAAGAGTGCATTCAGCTAGCATTGTTAAGTACTAATGACAATCTTGCTTCAATTTACTGCTATTGTTTTGTTTTTTGTTTTAATGATTTTGTCAGTTCTTTTTTAGTCCTTATATATTTTGAGGCACTTTTGCATCTTTTGACTTAACTACCTGTACGGCCCTTTTATTAAAATAAAACACTGTGTGTATTATTTCCTTGGCAAGTGTGAGACAGGCAAGGAATAATTTAGAGACAAGTTAGCTTGTTTTAAACTTCATCTTCTGAGAAGTAAAGTTGCGTTTTCCCAGTGTGTATTGTAGAATAGGAAGGAGTTGACGAATTCTCTAAAGTAGCAAAACTTCAAGAGATGACTGGCTTTTGAGTAAAATGGCATTTTACCTGCCCCATTTTAGTAATTCTTGGCATCATGTCACATGTACTCCTTTTAAACATACGAGACATCCGACATGCAGATACTAATTGCAGTATTAATTAGGTTGAACCTTGTTAAAATTGCCATTTGAGTAGGTTAAAAATGTTGAATATCAGTGGTTTCATATGGCTCCCTATAGTGCTTTCCACTAGAAATATAATAAAAGCCAGTGTAATTTTAAATGTTTTTATACAAAGTCTTAGAAATCCAGCATGTATTTACACTAGTACATGTCAAATCAGATGAGTTAAATTTTGAGTGCTTGGTAGCACCATATAGTGAATGGCTTCCCATATTAGACTGTGCAGGATCAGCCTGAATGTCCGACTGCTCACTAGTGACCTCGGAGCTCTTTAGTGCCATTACAGCCCTCCAAACTTTATTTAGAACAAATGTGTGACCTCATCATCAGAGCCTGTGTGTGCACCAGCTTACCTACCCCAACAAAAAGAGGGTCTCACTCTGTCACCCAAACTGGAGTGCAGTGGCATGGTCGTAGCTCACTGCAGCCTAGAACTATTGGGCTCATGGGATCTTCCTGCCTCAGCCTCTTGAGTAGCTAGGGCTACAGGCATGCACCACCACATCTGGTTAATTTTTAAAATTTTTTCTATATGTGGGATCTTGAACTCCTGGCTTAAAGCAATCCTCCTGCCTTGGCCTCCCAAAATGATGGGATTATAGGCCTGAGCTGCCACACCCAGCCTGTATTTTTTTTTTTTTTTTTTTTTTTTTTGAGATAAGGGTCTCATCTGTTGCCTGGGCGAGAGTGCAGTGGCATCACTGTAGTTCATTGCAACCTCATACTCAGAGGCTCAAGTGATCCTCCTGCCTCACCGTCCCTGGTAGCTGGAACTATGGGCATGTGCCACCACACCTGGCTAATTTTTCAAATTTTTTATAGAGATGGAGTCTCGTTATGTTGCTCAGGCTGGTCTCGAACTCCTGGCTTCAAGTGATCCTCCCGCTTTGGCTTCCCAGAGTGCTGGGATTTACAGGCATGAGCCACCACACCCAGCCCAGCCGTGTCTTTAGTTAGTTCTGAATTGGGCAACTAATTTCTGGAATGAATATAGGTGTATGCTCAGAATTTACATCCTTAAATACTAGTTGGAGTAAATTTCTTCAAATCCATAGATCTGTTGAGTCAGTGGCCCTGTGATGTTACCGAATAAAATCTTTACTGCACTTAGCAGCAGGGAAGCTTAATCTGTAATGGTGCTTCTCACAGTCTTTGTGAGAATGAGAACCAACTCCTACTGATACCTGATATGCTCCCACATTGTGACAGTTCTTTCAGTGTCTGTTGATTGAGTAAATACCAATGACAAAAGATTTCTATGAGTTTAATAAACTTGTATTAATCATAATAACATCTGTATATATTTGACAAATATATCATCTGCTAATATATAATATCTATGCATTTGATAAATAAGTTATAGTTATATAATAATATTAAGCTGATAGATATATTGGCAATACATAATATATAAATAACTTACCTAATTATAATACCAAATAACCCATAGGTTGGGTATTACTGTATATGTAAACAACAAATGTATAAATATAAGTGTAGGTTAGTACTTAAGGAAAACTTTGAAATAAGCTAAGGTTAAAGAAGATGATAAAGAGTGGTATTGGTACCAAGAAATTGCTAAGAAAGTGGACTAAATTGTTAGATAATATTTATCTTGGGAAGAAATCTTGGCCTAAATTGAATGCATTTCATTTAGTGGCTCTTGAAAATTTTTAAGTACAAAGACCTTAGAATAAGTTGGATTTGATCCTCTTTGAGCCAGTTAGTTTTATAGAAGTGAGTCTTTCCTGTGGCTGCCCATATTTTATAAAAATAAAGGTGAGTCATTGTCTCAAAGGCGTGGATAAAGAACATGGCTGGCTTCATGCATAAAACAACTCATATCTTGAGTTTTACTGGTGCTTATCCAAAAACTCTTGGTTTTTTAAATGTGAAGGTGAATTTATTTTCTCTCACATGTAAATTAATACCTTTTTATTTAAAGAACATGGAGGCATTCTTTTTATCCTGTTTGATAAGCTCCAGTCCTTTGGTTTATTTTTTCCTTCTGTGTTTGGTGACATTTGTATGTGTAAATAAGAATCAGAATATGGCATACCTACTGTGGTATTATTGCATGTTGATCATCAAGTTTGTGCTGGTTATTATGTTGTTCTTGTCCATTAGTAGAATTCTTTCATGAATGCTGTAGACTTCCAATTGCTTGTAGCCATGAAGTGGCTAGGGCCTCTATTAGCCATTCCCTTGAGGCATCTGTATTTATGAAAGTGTGCTATTACTCTCTGATGAGTAAGAGTACTATAAGTAAGTGAGAAGAATATGGACATTTACAGTTGGATGTTGTGTTGGCACCCTGCCACCTGGGGTGAAATGCTATTTGAAGAATATACATATTTACTGTAAAAGGCAGTCTGTTTTCCAGAGCTCAGTTCCAAATGTTTAGTCTGTAGACTGCTGTGTGTTGAGTGACTTTTACAGTACCCTTGGCTAGAGGTCTCACAAGCAATTTAGTGCTGGTCTGGGAGTACTTGAAAACTTCTTCCTGCAGGGGACCCTCTGAAGTTAAGTAGATAACCAGTTTCATTTGCTTTCCCTAAGTATAAAGAGATTCTCTCCTATTTGCTGCCCCTAGCTTGGCAGCAGATAGCCAAGGAACTGGTGTTCACACTGAGCACAGCTGTATTTTGGATGACTGGCATCTTTGCCAGGTGAGCAACCAGGGACAACCCAGCTGTGTGTCATGTTGTAAGAGAGCTTCCATTTCTTAACTCACATGGATATGGAAAGTTGCTGAGATCCCAAGAAACTGAGATTTTCCTTGAGAATGTCCATATAAATTTAATTAATAGATTACCCTTGTGTTTTATATTAATTGTGATCTTGCATATGTATGAGAGAAGTGTAACGGAAAGAGAATGCTTTTTGGACAATAGTTCAATCAAATCCATTTCACTGCTGCCATTTATTTTGATGTATTGAATTTTAATTGTAGAGTAAAATGTAGCAATTGATGTTCTCTTTTTCCTGTTTTAGATCTTTGTTAATTACACATTCATGCCTTTGTAGGAAAACATTTATAGGTTGTAATTAGCCTTTTTGAAAGTTTTCTCTCCTTTGTGGGGGCCGAAGGGTTCTAAGTCTTCTTACCACCCCCGGCCATCACCAGCACCACAGCCATGATCTGAGTGAGAGGTGACTTTCAGTCTTGAAATATTTGTTGGCTCTCAACAAGATGAAGGCAAGGAGGGCCCAAATTAGTTTGCTAACGGAAAGAGATAGCTGTGTGTGTGTGTGTTTTTAGGGGCAGTTACATTCATAGTAAACAAGATCAATTGCCTACCTTAATAAATATATAAAAGTAAAATATTGAGTAAAACAAATATGCCCAAGTGCAGTTGAACTCTTGAATGACACTCATATTACTTGTGCTGTGATCTTTTTTCTGAAGTTGTTAGTGAAAAATGATGTTGCAATTAGCACTTGACTATTGATTTGTTTCCCTAGGCAAGAAATTATAGATCAGCTTCTATCAAATATTTTCCACACGGAGAAAAATGAATCAGCCATAGTCAGTGCAATCCAGATACTGCTGACTTTACTTGAGACACGACGACCAACGTAAGCTTTTCTTTTGTCTTAAGATTCTTAATGAACCATATCAAGAGTTAAGTTCTTGGTAGATAAGCTATAATAGCATGCCCTTGAATTTCAGGTGCTGAATCTTTTTCTACTGTACAAACGATAGCTTAGTTTTATATGACTATCATACATAGAAATGCGGTTGAAAAATGGTTCGATGAACACTGTTTATTGGTAGTATTTAGATTCTAGTGATATTTGGAAAATGCTACTGTAATAAATGCTATAACAAATCAAAAAACACGTATAATAGCTCAAACACCGAAAAGCTTATTTCTTGCTCATGAAAATTGAAAATAGGTATTCTAGTCAGCGGACAGCTGTCCTGGTGATTCAGTAACTCATTCCATCTCTTGATTCTTTTTTATGGATACTAACTTAAACCTTCAGGTTGCTTTTTTCTGGGTTTCACATTTGAGGGCACTGTAGTTTATGAGGGTCTTTCAAAATGGATAGCCAGGTGGTTTGAGCCCTTATGGAAGAATTTATGCTAAGTGTTTCATAATCAGAAATATAATCTGTTTTTGCCATTGTGGCCTTTTGTCCCCCAACCAGCCATTTAATATTTTAATGTTTGTCTTGTTGTTCTTTTTTAAGAGATGGGGTCTTACTCTGTTACGCAGGCTGGAGTACAGTGGCACCATCATAGCCCACTGTAACCTAGAACTCCTGGGCTTAAGCAATTCCCCTACCTCAGCCTCCTGAGTAGCCAGTACTACAGGCATGTGCCGTCATGCCCAGCTGATATACCATGTTATTCTTTATAATTTACATCCAATGCTAATTTACTTATTAACAGGATTTTCCAACTGCTCTTGGAGCATGAGAATTTAAAGAGGTATGTATAAGTAAATGTTCCAGAATTGTATGATTAAGAGATTGGAATTTTTATTTTCTCTTTCAATATTGGATCCATTCAGTAAGCAGGGGACATGAAGAGGAGGACAGATTGAGTCTGCTGTCATCACATGAAAACTTTAGCTATCCAAGGTTTTTGAATTTACTTTTAGTGGTTTAATTTTGGCTTCTAGCAAAATGGTGAAGACAGCCTTACCAACCCCTGCTTCCCAAATTCCTGATCTCTGTTGCTGGTTTGTCCAAGCTTTGGTCAATACTAACGGAAGGGCAGTGTGGCAGCACTGATTCAAGTGTGCTGTAATTTGGGGATTGTTTGTCTACCTGTGTCTTTCGAGGCAAATCATATTTTAAATAATATAAACAATAACTTTTTTTTTTTTTTTTTGAGACAGAGTCTCACTGTGTTGCCATCTTAGAGTGGGCATCAGCCTAGCTCACAGCAACCTCAAACTCCTGAGCTCAAGCAATCCTCCTGCTTCAGCCTCCCGAGTAGCTGGGACTACAGGCATGTGCCACCATACCCGGCTAATTTTTTCTATATATTTTTAGTTGGCCAATTAACTTGTTTCTATTTTTAGTAGAGACGGGGTCTTGCTATTGCTCAGGCTGGTTTCGAACTCCCGACCTTGAGCAATCCGCCTCCCTCGGCTTCCCAGAGTGCTAGGATTACAGGCATGAGCCACCGCGCCCGGCCCAGATATTTTTTTTTAATAAATGTAGTAGAGTAACAGTAGGTAATGTAACTCCCAAAACACCTTAGAGGGAAAGAAGAGTAAAGAAACCCTGAAAGCTACAGACACAAGGATAATTGCACACACCTGAAAACCCTTCTTCACGAGAAGTACTAGTAGTAGGGTGAGAGACCAGAGAAACGTCCATTATAGTGTAGACTCAAGGAAGGGAGCAGCGGCCCTTGGGAGAAATGCCCCCCACCCCCGATCCTTCTCTATTCCTGACCCTACTGAACAAAACTCTTAAGCCACTGAGTAAAGGGTAGCAAACCTTTTAGCCCTAAAGACACAGGTAAAGACCATTTATAGTAGGATGAAGGGACCAGGGAAAAACCCTCTATCCCATGGTAGAGACAGGAACACATTCTGGGTCCAGACCATTAGAAAATCTCCTACTCCTGAAATAAGGGCAGGATTACAGAGAGGGCCCCATCCCTGAGACCCAGAGACACTTCTGCTTATGACTGAGGTTGAACAAAACAGAGCATTTCCCTCCACCCTACCCCTCTCTAACAATCCTCCAAGCATTGAGTGACAAGTAACAATAGTTTACTGGTGGAGCAAAGGCTAGTGGTGAAGGAGACTCTCCCAAGGAATAGGAGCAAACTTAAAGGGAAGACCTAAACTATGGATGAAGCAGATGTTGAGAAAAGCTTGGCAAACTGGTCCTGTCAGTACACGAGAACTTGATGAATTTGAAATCATTAGTATACTGACGGGAATCATAGTAACAACAAAACCCAAACCTAGCTCAGCTGCTGACTAGATTGATTCAAACCCACACTAAAGACCTAGAAAAAAGACATGTCCATTCTTACATAAATACTATTTATATCAGCTTCTGCTATCTTATACAAGATGTCTAGCTGTCAACCAAAATTGCAAGAAACAAGATAAAAAAAACCCCCAACAAACTCTCATGAGAAAAGGCAATCAATAGAACTAGACTCAAAGTGTGAGAGAATTTAAATATAAATATGATTATCATGTTAAAGACTTGTGGGAAAAGTGGACAATACACAAACAAATGAAGAACATTAACAGGGAGATGGAAGATCGTATGGAAATGCTAGAAGTGAAAAACACTGTAGCCGAAATGAAGAATGCCTTTGGGCTTATTGGTGAACTTTGACATAGTTGAGAGAATCAGGATAGGGCATTAGGAATTACCCATACTGAACATGAAGAGTAAAACAAAAAAGACACTTTTATCAGCTGGTAAGGCCTGGAAATAATGACATGTCATTAGGAACAAGTACGAGTACCCAGAACTTGGATTCTAATACCATTCTCCAATAAAGAAAACCAGGGCTCATTGGAGAATTGGCTGGTTCTGTGCCTGGAGCAGGACACATACAAGATGAGTCTGGAACATCTTATAGTGCCAGAAAGTAAAGAAGTGCTCAAAATTTTAAAAATATATATTAAAACTCCAAATCATGTCATCTGTCAAAGGGACATTGGGGCCAACTGAAAGAGCTCCCAGTGGTCAAAGCTAGAATAATTTGCATAGTAAAATAGTGTTTGTATTAAAACCCAAATTATAAAATACATATTTATAAGTCCATACTGATAAAAATAAATTAATAAATAAATGGGGGAAAGGAGCACATCTCCCATGTAGAATTCCAAATAGGTTATGTAGATAATCCATCCTCAAAGACTCCTCACTCCTTAAGTGTGGGCTGCACATAGTGGCTTCCTGCTACAGTACGGAAAAAGATGAAAAGTGTAACTTCACAGTAGAGAAACCTGACAAACACTACCTCAGCCAGATAATCAAAGTGAACAGCCAGTGGTAAGTTATGTTGATAGTAGATACCTTTTATATGATGTATTGAAGATCACACTTTACCCATGTGGTCTTCCTCTCAAAGGCCCATAACCATGAGAAAAACATCACAATGTCCCAATTGAGGGACGTTCTGCAGAATACCTGACCAATACTCAAAACTGTCAAGGTAATTAAAAACAAACAAAGGTCTGTCACAGCCAAGAAGACGGTAAGGTGACAAGAGAACTAAATATGATATATTCTGGATGGGATTCAAGAACAAAGACATAAAGGAAATCTAAATTATGGATTGTATGCATCAATGTTGGTTTGTTAATTGTGACAAATGTATAATACTACATTTTCACTAAACAAACTTTTCCCCCTATTATTAATACTAAAGTGTTAATAACAGGGAAAACCATGTGTAGCTCATATGGGAACTCTACCTTCTTTGTTTTTCTGTATATCTAAAATTATTCTAATAACAGTTGACAGACATTTTTAGACAAAAAAAATCAGTAAGAATATAGAAGACCTAGACAACACTAGCAATCCACTTGACATAATTGATACTCACAAGACACCACTGCCCCTGTGCACATTGTTTTCAAGTACATGTGGAACTTTTACTGTCTTAGGTCAGGCAGCTATAACAAATTTCTTAACAGTTCTGGATGCTAAGAAATCCAAAATCAAGGTACTGGCAGATCTGGTGTCTGATGGGAGCTCTTCCAGGTTTTCAGATGACCACCTTTTAAATGTATCTTCACGTGGCAAAGAATAAACTGTGTGTCAGGGCTCTACCCTCATGACTGATTACCTCAAAGGCCCCACTTTCTAAAGCATTATATTGAGAGTTAGGATTTCAACATAGGAATTCCGGTGAGACACAGACATTTAGTCGATATGAGATCAGTCATAAAACAAATTTAAAATAATAAAAATCACGTAATATCCATTATTTAGATCATAATACATTTAAACTATTAATGGAAATCATTTCAAAAGATACCTGAAATATCCCCAAATATATGGAAATTAAATAACATACTGCTAAATAATCCAAGTGTCATAGAGGAGAGAGTGTTTTGAGCTATTTGATAATGGGAACAGAACATGTCAGAATTTGGAATGCAGTGAAAGCAGTAGAAGGGTGTTTATAGCATTAAATGGTTGTATTAGAAGAGAATAAAGAATGTATGTCAGTGATCTAAGCCCCAACCTTAAAAGACTAGTAAAGGAAGAACAAATTAACTCCAAAGCAAGCGGAAGGAAAGAAATAATAAAATTAAGAACAGAACCCAGTGGAATTGAAGAGAAAAACAGTACAGAAAATCAATGAAACCAAAAGCTGGTTCTTAGAAGAGATCAATAAAATTGGTAAGCACCTAGCCAGATTGACTAAGAAAAAAGTAAAAAAAGGGACAAATTACAAATAATGGGAATGAAAGAAGGGACATCACTATTTCCTATGGACATTAAAAGAAATAATAGAATACTACCAAAAAATGCATTGAATTAAACAGTTTAGATAAGATGGATAACTTCCTTCAGGAAAAAATTACTAAAGGTGACTCATGAAAGGGCGGATGTGGTGGCTCATGCCTGTAATCCTAGCACTCTAGGAGGCCGAGGGAGACAGATCGCTCGAGGTCAGGAGTTTGAAACCAGCCTGAGCAAGAGTGAGACCCCGTCTCTACAAAAAATAGAAAAATTATCCAGGCATGGTGATGCATGCCTGTAGACCCAGCTACCCAGGACGCTGAGGCAGGAGGATCTCTTGAGCCCAGGAGTTTGAGGTTGCTGTGAGCTAGGCTGATGCCACTGCACTCCAGCCTAGGCAACAGAACGAGACCCTGTCCTGGGGAGGAAAAAATCACTCATGAAAAAATAAACAGCATCAACAGTCGTGTATCTTTTGAAGGAATTGAATTTATATTTAAACCCTTTATCAAAGAAAACTCCTGGCTCAGATAGACTCCACTGGTGAATTCCAGCAAAGATTTAAGGACTCTATCGGAATATAGAAGAGGGAACACTTCCCAACTCATTTTATGAAGCCAGCATTCCTTTGGAAGTAGACTAAATTAGACAAAACCATCATGGGACTGAAAACTACAGTTGTTCCTCAGTATCTCCAGGGCCCTTGTGGGTACCAGTATCCTATCTTTAGGTTACTTATAATACCTAATATGATATAAATGCTATATAAATAGTTGCCAAACTATTTTTCTAAATTTGTATTTATTATGCATTTTTGAATTATTTGGCAGATTTTTTTTTTGGCTGAAAAAAATCATATATATATACACACACACACACACATATTTTTTTTTAAAGACATAGTGTCACTATGTTACCCAGGCTGGCCTCGAACTCCCGGGCTCAGGTGATCCTTTTGACTCACCCTCTCACGTAGTGGACCTGTAAATATGTGCCACTATACCTAGCTTTTTCTAAATTTTTTTTTTTTTTTGAGACAAGGTCTCTCTGTTGCCCAGGCTGGAGTGCAGTGGCACTATCATAACTCACTGCAACCTCCAACTCCCAGGCCTAAGCAATCCTCTGGCTCAGCCTCCTCAGTAGCTAGGACTACAGGTGTGTGCCACAACACTGGGCTAATTTATTTATTTTTTATATAGAGACAGTGTCTTGCTATGTTACCTAGCCTGGTCTCAAACTCCCAGCCTCAAGCGATCCTTCCACCTTGGCCTCCCAAAATGCTAGGGTACAGACATGAGCCATTGCGCCTGGCCTTTCTGAGTATTTTTGATCTGCAGTTGGTTGAATCCACAGATATGGGGCTTGTGGTTACAGAGAGCTAACTGCATATAACTAGATTCCATAAGAGCTTAAATGCAAAGTTCCTCAAGAAAATACTAACAAATCAAGTCTTTTTTTTTTTTTAATTTCATCATATTGTGGGAGTACAAATATTGTTAAGGTTACAAATGTTGCCCTTACTTCCCCCTCCCCGTCAGAGCTTCTAGCGCGTCCATCCTCCAGGTGGTGCACGTCGCACTCAGCAAATCAAGTCTGAACACAGTGTATTATACAGTTACTATGACATGACCTAAGTATGGTTTGTCTTGGGAATGCAAGGCTCATTCATCCTTCAGCCATCATCAAGTCAACAGACTAATGAAGGAAAACCATATGATCATTCTGTTACATTGCTTAATGGTAAAACCTTTCAGCAAATTATTAATAGAAAGGAACTTGGAAATTGATAAGTCCTCTTTTTAAAAACCCATAACTAACATCATTCTTAATAGTCAAAGACGGAAGTGATTTCCTCTAAAATTGGAGAACATGGCAAGGATATTCACCATCACCACTCCTGTTTAATAAGCTCATTCTGGAGGCCCGTGTGAGTATACCAAGGCAGGAAAGAAGTATTAGGTTATTAAGTATGAAATGTCCGATTTCCTTAACTTACTAAGTTTGATAGGTGATATCTTTGACATTTCACTTTGACACTTCTTGTTTTATTTTTATTGTGAAAGTACATCCTCGGTCTTTCAAACAACACATTTTGGCTTGTGATTATCTTGCAAATTTTTTAGAGCAATTTTTGTGAAACCATGGATAAGTAAAAAAAAATTGTGTTATTTTTGAATATGAGTTCCCTCGTGAAACCAGTGCAGCACAGACAGCTCCAGAGATCAACAAAGTGTTTGGGAAGGATGTGGCTAATGAATGCACAGTTCGTCGGTGGTTTAAGAAGTTCCATTCTGGTGATTTTAATCTTGAAAATGAGCCACATGGGCGGCCTGAGACCAAGGTGGATAATGATGAGCTGAAAGCTGTAGTGGAAGTGAATCCATCTCCACCTGCGCATGACTTAGCAACAAGGTTTGACATTACTATTCCAACAATATTGGACCATTCGAAACAAATTGACAAGGTGAAGAAACTGGATAGATGGGTCCTACATGAATTAAACAAGCATCAGAGGAGAAATTGTCTCGAATCTTGCCTTTCTTTGCTGTCACAACATAAAGGCGAACCATTTCTACACGGTATTGTTAAGTGTGATGAAAATGGATTCTTTTTGACAAGCTCAAGCATTCAGCACAATGGTCAGATAAAGATGAAGTGCCGAAACCGTCCAAAACTGAATATTCATCAAGAAAAGCTAATGTGTCTGGTGTTCCAGTGCTGATATTATCCACTACAGCTTCATGAAACCTAGTCAGTCGATCACAGTGGATGTCTGCTGCAACCAATTGGACAAAATGATGAGGATGCTTGTGATTAAGTAGCCAAGTTTGGTCAATAGAGACAAGCCTATCCTCGTGCAAGACAAGGCTTTCAACCACATGTTGTACAAACGCTGCTCAAACTACAGCAGCAGGACTTGGAAACTCTCTGTCATCCACTGTATTCACCAGACCTTGCACCAACTACCACTTCTTGCAAAGGAAAATATTCACTTCTCATCAAGCTGTACAAAACGCTTTTCATGATTTCATCTCCACTCACTCTGTAGGCTGCTTTGCTGCTGGCATAAACAAGCTACTGTTAAGGTGGCAAGATTGTGTCGATAGTTTGGGCACATGGTTGAATTAATTGTACTGCTGCTTGTTTGAGATATGATGGACTACACTTCTGATTTGAAATTGGACACTTCACATTTAATGACCTAATAAGAGACATCCAGATTTGAAAGGATGATATAAAACTGTGCCTGTTTCACAAATGTCAGGATTGTTTTTGTAGACTGTCCTAAAAAATATGTAAAAAACTCCTAGAACTAATAAGTAAATTTAGCAAGCTTGCAGGATACAAAGTCAGTATTCAAAAATTAATTTCATTTCCATGTAGTTAGAAATGAACATTGGAATTTGAAATTTTAATGACATCATTTTCTATTGCACAAAGAAGAGGAAACAGATATAAATCTAACAAAATGTGTGCAAAGTTTAATACCAAAAACTATAAAATATTGATGAAATTGAAGATGACATAAGTAAATGGTAGAAATACTATGTTCACGAATTAGAAGACTCAATATTGTTAAGATATCACTTTTCCCCAAACTGATGTATAGATTCAATACAGTTCCAATCAAAATCTAAGCAGGGTTTTTTCTAGAAATCACCAACCTTACTCTAAAATTTTATGGAAAATCAAAGCAAGTACCATAGCCAAAACAATTTTACAAGAGAAAACAAAATGGGAGGATTCACACTTTAATTTCAAGACTTAGTACAAAGCTATAATAATCAGAACAGTGTGATGAAAGAATAGGAATAGACATAAAGATCATTGGAACAGAACAGAGTCCAGAAGTAGACCCACAGACATACAGTCAAGTGATCTTTGACAGAGGTTTGGAGGCAATTCAGTGAAGAATGGGTAGCATTTTCAATAAGTGGTCCTGGAACTGTTGGACATCCATATGCAAAAATATTGGCCCTTGACATACCTTGCAGATTGGGTAAAAATTAACTCAGTATGGATCATAAAACTAATGTAAATCCCAAAACTATTAACAGTTCTAGAAGAAAACAGGAGAAAATCTTTGGCCCTGGGTTAGGCAGAGATTTTTTAGATACATCTCCAAAACCCAATTCATGAAAGAAAGTTGACAACTCAAACTACATTAAAATTTTAAAATTCTGCTCTTTAAAAGACTCTTAAGAAAATTGGGCCGGGCATAGTGGCTCACGCCTGTAATCCTAGCACTCTGGGAGGCCGAAGGCGGGTGGATTGCTCAAGGTCAGGAGTTCGAAACCAGCCTGAGTGAGACCCCATCTCTACTAAAAATAGAAAGAAATTAATTGGCCAACTAAAAATATATAGAAAAAATTAGCCAGGCATGGTGGCGCATGCCTGTAGTCCCAGCTACTTGGGAGGCTGAGGCAGAAGGATCACTTACTTGAGCCCAGGAGTTTGAGGTTGCTGTGAGCTAGGCTGACGTCACGGCACTCTAGCTCAGGCAACACAGACTCTGTCTCAAAAAAAAAAGACTCTTAAGAAAAGTAAAAGATGTGTGAAAAAGGACTTATATCCAGATATATAAAGAATACTCAAAACTTAATAACAAGAAAACAGCCCAATTTCAAGGTCAAAAGATTTGAGCAGTTAAAGGAAAAAACTTGTGTGTGTGTGTGTGCATGTATATATCAAATGCATGAAAAGATGGCCAAGATCTTCATGAAATTCAAGTTAAAATACCATTGAGATACCACTGTACACTTTTTGGACAACTTGTATTTGTCTCCTATGATTGTAAATATCATCAAATAAAAATATTAATATTTTGGCTTAATAGTAATTTTTTCACAGTTATGAGTGCCAGAAGTTCAAGATCAGGTTATCAGCAATGCTACATTCCCTCCAAAGGCACTAAGGGAGAACCATTCCTTGCCTCTTCCAGCTTCCAGTAGCTGTTGGCATTCCTTGACTTGTGTCCACCTCTCTGCATTGTCTTTCCATCTCCTTTTCCTTTGTGTGTCCGTCTTTCCTCTTCTCTCTTATGAAGGTGTTTGTGATGTTATTTAGGGCCCACCTGGATAATCCAGGATAAATCATCTCAAGATCTTTAATTACGTCTTCAAAGACCCTTTTTCAAATGAGGTGACATTCATAGGCTCTGAGGATTAGGATGTGGACATGTCTTTTTGGGGGCTACCATTCAGCCCACTGCATAGCTAAACCAAGCAACAGAATAGACAATACCCAGTACTGGTGATGAGCAGATGATGTCTCACACATGGCTGCTAGGAATGCAAAGTGATACAGCCACTTTGTAAAAATGCCTGTTTCTTATAAAGTTAAAGAAACACTTATGTCATCCAGTAATATCTTAGTATTTACCCAGGTAAATTCAAAAACTATGCTGTACAAAAACTTGTACATGAATGTTTGTCACTTTACTCATAATTGCCAAAAACTGTAAACAGCCAAATTTCCTTAAACCTGTGAGTGGAAACTAACACATCTGCACAGTGCATTGCTACTCAATGATAAAAACAATTCAACTGCTAAAATCACGACAGTGCCTTTCCAAATACAAGTTCTAAATTTAATATAGCTCTTACTGAGATGGCAACATGGTTTTTGTCTTGGATTTGGTGAATTATTACATATATTTAGAAGAATAAAGATATGAGACTAACCTAAGAAAACTTGAGCAAGTCAAGTTACTGGGGTTACTTGCCTCATACATATAAGATAGCATTGTTATGCTAAATGCAGCAGTGTGATCACAGCAAGTTGGATGAGAATTGTTTCTTAACCCACTGCATATTAAAATGAGGCATTATTATAATAAATACAGAAGTGTGATACCAGTATAAGTGTTGTAAAAGCACCATGGACGTTGATTATAGTACCTAGGTCAGGACTGGTACATAAATTGACACTCGCTGTGTATTTAGATGAATGAAGTAGAACTTATGAATGATTAAGAAATTTTATTATATGGTTTTTTATATAAATGAGGAAAGAGTGATTATTCTAGAAGCATGGCTAAAAAGTGACTTACCACTTGGGGAAAAATATCATGTCTACACCTGTTATTTTACACAAAAGTAAATTCCAGATGAATTAAATTTAAAATACTAGAAGATAAAATACACAAGAATATGCAGATACTCATAGAATTATGTGGTTGTGACAAACTTATAAGCATGGCTCCATAGACAGAAACTATAATCAATAAGCTGGATTTAACCACATAAATTATTAAAACCGCTGTATGTTAAAAAAACACTATAATCAAAGCAGGTCTTTTCCCTCTTTCCAGTAATTGTGTTTTTGACTATTACATGTAGCTTTCAGAGTTAGTAATCACTTACACGTGTAGAATATTTTCAAGCAATAGTCATAATAATAATCACTCCCTAGGTGTTTGCTGTATGATCAGCCTTTACACGTTAGTGTGGTCCTCACAGCTGTCCTGGGAGAGATGTTCTGGAGTGACCCCCACTTTTCCACATTATGACAAATAACTGATAAATGAAGAGCCTGGATTTGGGCTCGGGCAGACTCACTCCAGCAGCTACATTATCAACTACTACTTTTCGTTGCTGTGGAGGCGACACACCAGTTTCAAGTGTGTCTTTTAATTTGAACTTTATGTCCACAGTTTTAGTCCTCCTCCCTAATGTTCTTCTTCCCCTCCTGGACTCTGTCCTGCCCCCACTTTGAGAATCATTGTGCCCTTGTAGTCTCTAGCACCACTTGGGATTTGGGAATCTTTTCCACCTGTAAATGTTTCTCTATAAGGAGTAGGTTATAATTAATATAGATTGACCTTTATGTAGAAGAATACTTTAAACCTTTTAAATAGGAAACAATGTTTATTACCCAAGAAAAACTGTATGGAACAAGTACAGGCCTGTTTATTAATAACATCCTAAACTGGCAGACAATATGGTGTGCTCTGTAATTCAAGGATTGGATCTCCTTTTGCTTTCCAGATTTTTCTGGCCAATTAGAGACCTGCTATTGATATAATAATCATAAGGAGTTAGGAGGCATAGAATGAGAATGAATCCCATATAGTTTTTGGGGGTTTTTTTTTTTTTTTTTTTAAAGACAGGGTCTTGCTCTGTTGCCCAGGCTGGTCTTGAACTCCTGGCCTCAAGTGATCCTCCCATCTTTGCCTCTCAAAGTATTAGGATTATAGGCATGAGCCACTGCACCCAGCCCACATGTGATTTTTTTTTTTTTTTTTACCTGACCCTGTAACACTTTGGATTTCAGGTCATATTGGCTAATTCCCATGGAGGTTTTATTGCACCCACTTCTGTCTTATACTTTCTCCCTATCCCTTTGCAGCTACAAGTGTTGATGTAATCATCATATAGTTATATAATCATTAGGTATGGACATACATGGTTGCTACCTTGGATGATTTGTTCTGAAATTATAATAACTAAAATCACCTTGCTTTGTTTCAAGATTTGAAGGCCATATAGAAATCTGCCCACCAGGAATGAGTCATTCAGCTTGTTCAGTCAACAAGAGTGTTCTAGAAGCCATCAGAGGAAGACTTGGGTCTTTTCATGAACTCCTGCTTGAGCCACCCAAGGTAGGGGAACTATCTTGAGCATGGCTGGCTAGCCAGTAGTTTGATGTAAACAGTCATTCGAAAATATATGAACGTAGGGAGTAACAGAACTGGCTATGATCTGCACGTACAAAATATCTAAAAGGCACACTGCCATTTGTTTTGACTGCTTTTGAGCAGAGAATGGTGTAGAATTAAATTTATTAAAGTATTTATCTGCTTAAGAAACTCAACTTTTCATTCTTCTATAAATTCTTAGGTATTTACATGCTAATAAAATAAGCAATTTTCTTCTCATGGGCTGTTCTTTTCACATCTTTGGGGTAAAGTTAATCTTTCAGAAGCTGATCTTTGAGATTGTGTTTTCTTATTCAGAGTTGAAGCAGTATAATAGTCTGCTGGACAGATGACCTTATTTAAGAAATAGTAGGTTGGAATTGTGTACAACATGGAAAGAATGCAGCTTGGTGTGTTAGTTTTTCAGTACAGGGCATCCACGTGCTAATTTTAAAATGACCATTTACTCATTGAGCTTTGTCAACAATCTATAAATGGTGTTCTGTTTCACCACATATCCCTTGATCTGTGCAGGTTTAGATTAGATTAAAAGGTACTTGCTTTTGGCATCTAGGGTGAAAGATTAAATTCTGTGACAGTTCTAGTCCCAGCACCAGTTCTTTTCACTTCTCTTTTTTCTTTTGCCCTGTATCATTGGATCCAGTATCCTCTGTAGTATGTATCTCTGGCTATCTACTATGTGAGTTTTTGGGAATTTAGAATACTAGTTTCTTATTTCTAAATTATTTATATGTTTTCTGTTTATTTAACCATTTGGGGGAGGAGAGAGAGTCCAGAATAATTTATATCTGCAAACAAGGAAGTCTCTTTAAGCTTCCAGATCATCTTTTCAGACGCCTGATGATATCAGTGAGCAAGCAGTGGTTCTACCTCTGCACTTGGAGTTTTGTCATCCTGCTGGTTCCATCCCAGCCACGTCTTTTTATCTGCATTCAGCCTGTGTTGGATGTGTGTGGACCACAGTGTTTGTGCTCACTCTCACGGAAAGTGCCTCTGTTGTAGTTTTACAATTACAGTCAATGGCATCCTTCATATCAGTCCTAGGAAGAAGAAGAGAATAGTAAGGAAAGAAAAGAAAAAATGATATAGGAGAAGAGGAGAGAACATCACAAGTGAAATTCAGAGGTGGGAGAAGGATGTGTGAGAAAAGAATGTGTGTGAGGAAGGACCTGACCTGTGTTTTTAGGTCACCTGCCCTTCTTTCTGGGGGCACAAGCAGGCAACTTCTGATTCTTCTTGACCCTGTTTCAGAAGTAAGGCAGTGTCTTGTTTGGGCTTCTCTTCTCCTCCCAGGAGTGAGTGAATTCAGTTTGTACCTGATTTGACTGTATGACGTGCTGTGTAAGTGGATCCATGAAGCTTTTTAAAAAATGTCAGTTAGTGCTGTCTTACTGTGAGCCTTACGATTCCATTAGGACTTGAGAGGATAGAGCAGGAAGGGGTGTGGGTGCTGTGTGGATGGGGGGACAGTCAGAAAGGGTACCTAACTGGTAGGTTGTAATTTGTTACCCTTTCCTGTCAGACATCTAAGATTCTGGAAGTTCTGCTTCTGTCCTTTGTGATTTCAAACTATAGAAACTCCCTTTTACGGACAAGAACAGGTTTAAGTTGGTCACATTTCAGGGTTGTGATCCAGGGGTAACTTCTGAATTGGTATTTTTATCACAGGTTTGACAAAGATTGAGGACTGTATTCCGAAACCACTTGTAATTTGTTTTAGCTTCTTAGATTTCTGGTCAGATTTTGAAATATCTTATATTTTCCCCCCATGGTCTTTTGTAGCTTTCTGCTTTCTTCCCATGACAGTTTGGAATTCTGGGGCAGGGGAACACCTGATTTTTTAACAATATTTGTAGTCTATGAAAAATTACTTGATTTTTTTTTTTTTTTACCTACTTGGTTATTTTATCATATCTTAAAGATAATAGCAGCTTTATATTTTCTTTCAGGTGTAGAATTCAGGCCAAATTATTTGCAGGGTTAGTTAATCTAGTGTTATGTCTTAGCACATATGTTTTGCTTATTTGTTTGTTTATCTGGATTTAATTGGAAAGCTTTTCTCCCTCAGAAAAGTGTCATGAAGACTACATGGGGTGTGCTAGACCCTCCTGTGGGGAATACGCGGTTGAATGTGATTAGGTTGATATCCAGCCTGCTTCAAACCAATACCAGCAGTATAAATGGGGACCTCATGGAGCTGAATAGCATTGGAGTCATATTGGTGAGATTCCCCCCTCAGGCATTTTAATTTTCCTTTGATATTCATGGATATTTAACTCAAGTTACAACCGTACAAATTTATAATATGTGTTAATGACTTTTCTTGGTCTGAGCACAAATGGTGTTTAATACAGTTTTTGCCTTGAGTTTATTATACTTGTTGAATGCTTATAATTGTCTGGTAGTCATTTATTGTTGCTATGTGTAAAGAACTGTAATATAGGATTTCAAAGATGATTAAGAGACATATGTCTTTTCCTCAAGCTCAGTCTCATAGGACATTGGCTGTTGGGTACAGCATTGTTTTCTGTTAAGAATTAGCAAAGGGCTGAGCCTTTATCTTCATTCCTCTGGGATGTATCTGAGGCTGTATGGTCTTTTGATTTGAGTCTAAATTCCTTTGGAGACTGCTGTTAGTCTGCTTAGCAATGAAAGGGAGAAGGAAAAGCCCCAGGAATTATCTGGGGTTCCCTAGCCCCTGACTTTCCCAGCTCCATGGTTTGTGCTTGGAATCCACTAGCCCCACTGCAGAGACCGTGCTGGCTCTGTCCATTCTGCCACCCACACACAGAAGGCACGAGGGTTAACACTTAGCAGGCTTCGCAAGACATCTGGTCACATCATACATTTGGGGGAGACTTGGAGGTGCTTCAAGGGAGGCGTTTGCTCACTACATGATGAGCATTATAACATTCATCTTACATACACTGCTCATGTGATCCTGTATATAAAATTCCTGTGGGAGAGAGAGTATCTGTTTTTCAGATCATGCTCAGAGAGGGTATACATCCATGGCTAGTCAAGATTTGAATTCTTATCAACCATGCCATTGTGCTTCCTAGCATCACTGAAACATTTTTAGTTATGTTTCAGCTTTGTGTTAAATGGCGTATTGGTATAGAGCATAGAAAATAGGAAAAATTTGGAAAAAGAAAAGAAAATTTAAAGGATTATAGTTTCTTTGGTAGCATAGTCATTGTCCTCTGAGGACATAGTTTATGCCCTACCCTCTGGCTAGTATATAAAACTCCAGGAATATAACCTTCTATTCCTGCCTCTGGAGTTCTCCCTGAAGTTATTGGTCGCTAGTCTTTCATTTTATTAATAGAAGTATACAACTATTGTCAATTTATTCTACCGTTAATAATTTTATTTATTGTTTAATTCTATTATTAATCTGTCACCCAGGCTGGAGTGCAGTGGCGCCATCATAGCTCACTGCTTCAAACTCCTTGGATCAGGTGATCCTCCTGCCTCAGCCTCTCCAATACCTAGGGTTATAGGCACTCGCCACCACACTTGGCTACTTTTTAAATTTTTTGTAGAGATTAGGTCTCACTATGTTCCCCATGCTGGTATTGAACCTCTGGGCTCAAGTGATCCTCCTGCCTGGGCCTCACAAAGTGCTGGGGTCATAGGTGTGAGCCACTACACTGGCCTCTATATAGCTACTTTTGAGTAGTGAGAAATTTTATAAGACTACTACAGGGGTCATTAATCATTATTTTTTTTGTCTTGAGATTAGATAACCAGATTTAACCATATCCTGAATACATACTTTATGCATTTTGTGCTTTTATAAGTTGTCTTTACTTTTTGTAATTTTCAAGTAATTTGGAAAACCCTTGTGCTTCCAGGAGATTCGTATCACCACCTCTCATACCTCATTTGTCTTTGCTGATAGTTCTAAGAGTTTTTGAATGCCAGAGTGCTGATTCTTTGTTGTAAGCACCTCAGGATTAGGGAGCATAATTTTGTCTACTCCTTTCTCCCATACTGCACCTAGCACATTACCCTGCACAAAAGTCATCGGTATTCATTGGATCAAAATGAAATTCTTATCAATTTCTTTGTAAACTATTTAAAATCTACTAAGCTTAATATTTGTGTTAGTTGCTTTGAAAACAGTTTGAGAAACTTAACTATTGTCTTCGTATATTTGTTGTTGTTGTTGTACTAGATTTCATGCAAATTCTGGCATGTTGAATGAGCAGATAACATGTCATTTAGGCTATGAATTGGTGTTTTAAACCTTCTTTAAGATACAGTAGTCCCCCTCACCTGCAGAGGATACCTTCCAAGTTCCCCACTGAATCCCTGAAACCCACAGATAGGAAACCTATACATACACTGTGTTTTTTTTTATACATACATACCTGTGATAAAGTTTAATTTATAAATTAGGCACAGGAAGAGATCAACAATAATAATAAAATAGGTATACTGTAATAAAAGTTACGTGAATGCAGTCTATTTCTCTCTCAATATCTTACTGTGCCGCACCCACCTGTTTTTAAACCATGGAAAATGAAACTGGTTGAGCGAGGACTGCCATAAACTTGTTTCTTTTCATTGGTCCTATTGGACTGAGAGCACATCCTTTTACTTTCAACTATTAAATCACTAATCTGCAAATGTATTAAAGGTAGAGGCTTAAACATTGAGGCTTAAAGCTGAATAAAAGAAAACATTTTCTTTTTTGTAGGACATGTTCTTCAAATATACATGGAATAACTTTTTGCATACCCAAGTGGAGATTTGTATTGCACTGATTCTTGCAAGTCCTTTTGAAAACACAGAAAATGCAACAATTACTGATCAAGACTCCACTGTTGACAATTTGTTACTGAAACACGTAAGCTTATTTGCTCTCATTTTTCTTTTCCTGATTTGAATCCCTTTAGTGCTCAGAGGGTCTGAGTAAATGTGTTACCACATGGCATTTGGTAAAACACATTGACTGCCACACTGAAAAAAAAATTTTTCCTTGGGGGCCATGGTTTTTTATTACGAAAATAGAATAAAAGCTTTGAAAACAAAACGATCCTACTAATTCAATGAAAAATTTGTTATTTTTCATTGTTTTCTGTGTGTGAGTCATATGCAACTTGAAAAATAGTTCCTGCATCTCCCAAGGTGAAGAGACATGTGAGTTACATACGCTTCGTGAGACCCCAGCCTCAAAACTAGTGTGAATTAAATACAACTCACATGGCAGTTAATGTGTTAACCAGTACTTCATAGCTACATTTAGCTTACTGGGTTATATGCATAGCACTATTCTGTTTAACCTAGAGTTCTAGTTCACTTTAAAATTTTGACCCTTTGACATTTATATAAATGTTAACTAGAATATTCTTTTTTATTTAGCTTTTCCAAAAATGTCAATTAATAGAACGAATACTTGAAGCCTGGGAAATGAATGAGAAGAAACAGTAAGTAAATTGTTTTTTTGGAAGGAATTCAGTTTGATTTGTAATTTGAAGAAAATATCCTCCATGAAAATAATTACATGGTACCAACCACTTCACAATTTAAATAGTTCTCCCAGGACTTCCAGGTCATTTCATTGTACCACATATTTTTCTAGTAATTTACTTTGATTGATTAATTGAGACAGAGTCTCACTCTGTTGCCCGGGCTAGAGTGCTGTGGCGTCAGCCTAGCTCACAGCAACCTCAAAATTCCTAGACTCAAAGGATCCTCCTGCCTCAGCCTCCCAAGTAGCTGGGACTATAGGCATGCGTCACCAT
>VBSM01000988.1:976678-1012253 GCA_008086735.1 Cheirogaleus medius | reverse complement strand
TCCGCCTGCCTCGGCCTCCCAGAGTGCTAGGATTATAGGCATGAGCCACCGTGCTCGGCCGTAATTTACTTTTAGATCCCCCTGTCTTTCTACCTCTCTTGTGGGAAAACCAGGGAATTGGAAGTACTCCCCTTGAAATTTCCTGGTCCTTGTTGAATGGCTGTTTTTCTGAGAATACTGCAGAGTTGAATGAAAAGAGTTGTGAGTTAAACTTAAGTCCTCCTTCATGATGATTTAACTTAGCATATTTGTCCTGCTCACCTTCCATGCAGAACAGAACAAGGTGCATATTCTCATTGTGAAGAAGAGTCACTTTATGCACGGAACTAGAGGGAAAAAATTGCTTAATATTTTTAGAAAATTTTCATTAGCTGATTGGCAAGGTTATATGAAGCGTTAATTGATACATGTAAGTAGCTTTGTCACATAGGACTTTTTCATAATGATGTTGTCTATAACAGACATTCCTCTCTGGTGCCCTGGAAGCTTTTATGACACTCCTAGATTCTGAAGCAGGTAGTATAGGGTGTGTTTAAAAAGCACTCTCACGGCATTCTTACATTTGTTTTTAAGTCAGGTTTATTGAGATATAATTCTCAAATGGCAAAACTCATTCGTTTTAGGAGTATAGTCCTAGGAATTCTGACTGATACATGAAGTCATATAATCACCACCACAATCAAAACATTTCTATCACCCCAAGAAGTTGTCTCATGATCCTTTATGATTGGTCCCTTCTGAGGAGTTTTGTTGCTTTGTGGCTCTGTTCAAATTCATTTGTGGTCCCCAGGAGAGCTAGGTGACTCATGGGAGGTGTCAGCTTTACTTTGTGAGGTTTGATTTTTTAAAATTGTTTATTAAGGACTGCTAGAGTTTTGATTTGACTGTATGTGGGAAACTGGCGTTTGTGTGTGGGAAGGGGCTAGTATTGGTAGATCTCAGGTGCATTCTTCCAAATGGAGCTCCTTTGGGGTGCTGTGTGTGGCCCACTTGACATCTCTGGTTATATGTCTGACCTTGGAGCCCTCCCTGACCTCCTGTCCTTTCTCCAACTCCTTGTCTGGCCAGGGCTGAGGGGTCCTTTGCACTCTACTCTCCCTGTGAGGCCATCTTCTGAAGGCCTGGGGAATAACATTCTGCAGGGGTCTTGAAGGAGCTTTCCTCATGTTTCTTTGCACCAGCAGCCTAAAATTGAAAGCCTGGGCCAGCTTTGAGAGGTGGCCTTTTGTTTTCATCTGTGAGCTTCGGGGAGCACAGGAAAGTAACTAGGAAGTTGTGATATGAACACTTGGCTCTCTAGATCTTACTGTAAAACTAAAAGAGGCTCTTAGCAACTCAATTGAGATCAACTCTATGCCTTCTGACCCTTAGGTATCCCCAGGCCCTCTGAAATTATCTAGCAGATACTTTATTTTCTAGGCAAGCCTTCAGTCATAGTATGGTTATTTTTTAGTGGCTCCTGCAACGTTTTTCTTCCTCTAAGCAGAAATCTCTTTAGTTTGTTCCCTGCTATCTGCAGTAAAAAAATCTTTCATTTTATAGAAAGTATCGACACTTTGTAAAATAGAGAAATCACATTGATATGAAAAGTTTGTTTAAATAAAAAGATTGATCATGGTTTGGAAGATTAGACCTTAAATGGGGAAAAGGATGAAGACTAAGTTTTAATCTGCCTGTGATAAATGGGCAGGGCAGGCATGGTGGTTCACATCTGTAATCCCAGTGCTCTGGAAGGCTGACATGGGAAGATCACTTGAGGCCAGGAGTTTAAGACTAGCCTGGACAGCATAGTGAGACCCTGTCTCTACAAAAAATAATTCTAAAAATTAGCTGGGTGTGGCGGTATGTGCCTGTAGTCCTAGGAGTGGCTGAACGGGGAGGATCACTCGAGCCCAGGAATTCAGATTTACAGTGAGCTATGAAAAGTGGTGTATAGGCAAGTACCAGTTCACTACGTTTCCTATCATGGCCAAGTTCTTAAATCAGCCAAGATCTTAACTTAAGAAATGCCATTGGTAGATCATTATTTCTGTTAAAATTTATACGACTAAAATTTAATGTCTTTTAAGAAAGTGAACCAGCAGAATTCTCACCTCAGTTCCTTACAATCTGATTAAAGTTTGAAAAACAGTTTTATGAAAAAAGATACAAAGTGACAGTAACATTAGAGGTCAATGAATGTTTGGCCTTTTGTAAGATAATATGTTATTGACAATTAATTATTGTTTTTGTTATTTGAATAAACTGTCCTTTTGCGTGAGACTACCATGTAATCTTTGAGTAGATGATTTCAGACCCCTCCCTCCCATGCTGCCTGGTAGTACTCTGGCACCCTCTGTTCCTTTCCTTCTCCTCCCTTTCCTTTACATTGTTACCTGCTTCAGTACCCTCCATTTTTAGACTGGTTGTTTAAGAATCCGTGGTAATTTACCAAGTTTTTTCTTCATTCTGTCCTATCAAGAATCTGAATGTTTGTCCTTTACCTCTTGCCAGGGCTGAGGGAGGAAGACGGCATGGTTACATGGGACACCTAACAAGGATAGCTAACTGTATCGTGCATAGTACTGATAAGGGCCCCAACAGTGCATTGGTACAGCAACTTATCAAAGGTAAGTTGTTTCTAAAAGTTTACATTTTTGCTAGATCAGAGAAAAAACCTAAGAGTGAAGTATAAATGTGTATAGTGTTTTAAATAACTTTGTGGAGTTTATATTTTGCAAATTATTTGTTTGAATGAGGTTCTTGAGAATGTGTTTGAGCAGTGTAGCTCTTGGCTGTATCTCTGTTCATATTTCTATAGTCCTTTTAAACCATTGGCAGGCTTGGCTGAGTTCAGCATGCTAGAGTCTCCACTGTCATTCTTAAAGAGCATTGCTCAGTGAAATGTTCTTTTTTGTATTTTGTGCTTGAAGTACTCATGCTAGCAGTTGAGCCACTTGAGCTATAATTACTCTTTTTTTTTCTTTTGAAGGCCTTTATATATCCTATAATTAAGTTCCTTTAACTGCATATTAAGGCACTTATCAGCATTTTGGGGGTATCTATAACTAAAATGATGGGTATTGTCTTATAAGGACTCTTTTCTTTACTAGCATTTCAGTTTAATCAGACCAAAGTTATTTGGAAGAAACTATGTGGATGCTGTTCACACTCATAGCACCTGGGCCGTGAGTCCATTTCTTCCAAAATGAGAGCACTAGGAGCTCTATGTACTCTGGGTTTTTATACTAGCAGTATTACTAGTCCTGAGCCTTACTCTAAATGCGAAAAATCTTTCATCTCTGTGGTACCAAATTCAGTTGGCGTTAACTTGCTAAATGTATTTTCCCAGTGTATCCTTTTGTTTTTCTCTTAAGAATGTTGTTTGTTCAAGAGCCTGTTACCTGTTGAATATGCACTAAAAGTGTAGTCGTCACCCAGTGACAGAACAGATGGGGCTTGCCCACCTGTAATTTTGCTTCTTGAGAGAGGTATAAGAGGTATAAGCCTTTTCCTCAAGCCATTTCTTGTCACTGTTTTATCTTTATGTCCCTAACCAAGGAGAAATGGCCACTTAATGTGATTAAGTTTTTGAGATCAGTCTTTATCTATTGGAAGTCACTTTCCCAGGTAGCACATGTGTGCGCCTGAGTTTGCACAGATGCATGAGTGTTTAAACCAGAATTGTCAAATGACAACTTTAGTCTAGTAAGGCCTCCAAAATTACAGCCATGGTTTCATTTTCTCAGAAAAGTAATTGTGTATCCTTTTCTTTAAAATTTCTCTAGAAGATATAATTTCTGTATTGAGTATGTATCCATATGTTGGTCCATGACATAAGCATTTAGGAAACATTATCTTAGAGCAATTTGAGAGGCCTGTTTGGGTTCTGGCTAGATACCAGTCAGAGCATCTCAAGAAAGTGTTGGGAGCTGTCATTTGTAGTATTTCCTGAACTTGCTTGACTGTGAAAGATATACTCCCTCCCTCTTTAAAGACCTACTACCTTTCTCAAAAGAGCTTGTTGGAAACACACTTTCCAGGTTAAATTTCTACCAAAACATTTTTAGAAAATTGTTAAGTTCACAGAGCTGCTTAGGGCCCTTGGCCCAATCAAGTGTACACTGTTGGGCAAGGGGTTCTGGTTTCTGAAAGTTTATGAGATTGGGCTATGGAAAGTTTGATAACTCCATTCCTCTAAGAGCACTGGCCTGGCTGTCACCCAGCTGATAGGGTTTGCTCACCATTCATGAACCAGGTGAGTAGGCCCACTCTTGGATTCCCCGTTTACTTTATATATCTGTGTGGATGTCACTGTGGTGATAATGCTTTTTTTTCCTTTTTTCACTCTGAAGATCTTCCCGATGAAGTCAGGGAGCGATGGGAGACATTCTGCACGAGTTCCTTAGGAGAAACTAACAAGAGGAACACGGTAGATCTAGTAGGTTTTACAAGGTTACATTTATATTTTTTCACTGCTCTTAGACTTTGCCCATTTATTCAGAAACATGTAAAAGGTCTTCCAGTAATTGTGGGCCAAGGATAAATTCATGTCTGTTTGCTAGGAAAAGAGGTCAGTATTCACGATATTCTTGCTAATTGTCCAGTCAACTCCTAATTACCTGCCTGGGATGACAAAAGGGTACTGAAAAGCCCCTGTTTTGTACTTCACACCTTGTTTAATTTCCATTTCCCTCTGTGCCCTCCTGCCTGAGCACCTCAACAAAACAGCCTCTAGCCTTCCTTTAATTTGCCTGGGTTTTGTTGCCTTGTGCCTCAGATAACTGGGTGCTTAGGAAACCTAAATATTCCTTTGGATATTTTCTGGTATCATTGAGTTGGGTTTACTCTCATGTCAGATCATTCCCAATGGGGAAAAATTTTGTAGATGACTTTGAAACCCTAGCTTTAAAATTTTTAACAGAATTGGTACTTTTAGTCAGGGAATAATGGCATTGATAATTTTTTAAAATTATATTGGACTTTGGAACGTATTTTTAAATTTTTTTTAACGTATTAAGTTTTCAGGTAAGTATTGCTTTGTTTTTGTTTCTAAAGATGAGGAAAGCATTTCCTTTCGTAAGCACATGTCAGCTGATAATCAAAGAGGTAGCCTTTGATTATCTTGATGGAAATAGTGCTTGACTCTACACTGAAGTTTTGTTGTCTGGCATTTAATTCTATATTTGAAATTTAGCAGCTACAGTCTTGAATTTCTAAAGTATATATTAGGAATTGAATTAGAAATTGAACTTCAACTGTTAGGAATTCAATTATCTGGCGGCCTTACCTGTTCAGAACATAACTTGGAAACAAGAGGGAAACAGGCTCTGAAAGCTACAGAGCAGTCACTAGATAGATCCTGTGACACACTCCTTAAAGGGGCCTGTGCCTACTGCTTTGTAGGTTGTCTACAAAATTTGGTTCTCTTTTTCCAGAATCTTGACAGAATGGTGGGTTAACAGCTTTTTAAGGTGGGTATAATGATAGAATTACGAAGTATTAAGAGTTGGAAGAATTATGAAGTTGAGATAAATATTAAAAGGGAGCTATAGGGGGTCATTTAGTTTAAACAAGTATAATGCCCCTAGTATCTCCTTGTATTGTAGCCCAACAGAGAAATTAACATTTATACTGACAGCCCTGGGTCATCAAGGAAGGGTTAAGTCATTTTTAATGACTATATGACCCACTGTAGAGTAGATAGTTTTAGACTTTTTTTCCCCAGTCAAGTTGGTTAAAATAATTTAAGCTGGGTTACGTACCCAGAATATCACCTAACCTGAGAGTTCTGGATCATCAGAGTCTTTAGGTAGAGTGAAATTGTCTTAAATTAAATTAAACCATTTAATTTTAGAGGTTTCCATATTGATTCCTTTGTAGGCAATGTAGTCTCCTTTAAGAGGATTTTTGTCATGTTTATTATTTATAAAGAAATATTTAGTAATATTCTGATTTGTTGGTGAAACTTCTTTTGAAATTATCCTTTGATTGTTTTCAAAGGTAAAAGTCAAATGTTTAGTTATCAGGCTTTTATTAAAAAAACCCCTCTTTATCTTAAGTAACTCAGACAGATTTCTCTTGAGCAGTTCTGTAGTAAAAAAGGGCATCATTGCAATTCTGACAACACTTAGTTACTATACACGATGTGGTCAGTAAAGCTGCCATGCGATTGTGTATAAATGTGATTACATATATCTACATGGAGGGGTGTGCGCATGCGGTGAAAAATAAGTGTTCAGCCCCTTGTAGATATTTGCACCTGTGTTGAAAAAAATTATTATGGGTTCCATCTGTCACTCAAATTGGAGCTCATTTCTTTGCTTGCTGTACTTTATACCATCATACTTAGACTACATATAAAATCCACACTTAAGCGAAATAATAAGTTGGCTTATATAGCAAAAATGGTCAGATTTATAGAGCCCTCTTAACATTGCTGATATCTCCTGTTGAGTTAGCCCCACTCCATTATTTTGCTGTCTGTTGAGACTCTCTCAGGTTAATCTCAAGACCTCTTCAATTCTTTGGTCCCAAATCCTTTCTTAAATACCACCTCCATTTAGTCTTAAATCCTTCCAATAGGAAATTTTGCTTGTAGTATTTTGAGGACTGCAGATGTTCCAAATGTTTAAGGATGCTTATATTATACATTGGTCCTAGGCCACCAAGGAGATTTTAACTGCATCCTCCAGGCTCTTCATTTTCCTGCCCAGATTGTTTTCAAGCTGTATTTCAGTGGAGTTGGATACCATGTTCCAGGGAAAATATGCTATTGTAAATATTATTATAAACACAACTTGGTAAATACAGTGGACCTTGCCATTGCAAAGTGACAAAGAGTGCCCATGTGTGAAACATGGTGCCCTTAACCTTCTTAACGCATTCATCCCTGGACTTGGCAGTTAAGTAATAGGCTGCGTATTCCCTGCTTCTCTTCCCAAATACGTAGATTAGATACACTGCCTTGACTTAGTTGGTTTTAGGGTGGCTCAGATACCTCTTTGGGAATTATTTCAGGTATATTCAAAGAACTAGAGTCACCTTGTAGTTCAGCTCCACATGCTTGAGTTGGAACATTGGTGTGTCGCCCTGGTCTGTTCTCTTTTCTATCACAGCAAGGGTAAACTCATGTATACCCTGAATACTTAACCTGTCCCACTGGCTCTAAGCCCGAGGACTTACTCATTTATGTGAGATATGCTGTGCCCAGCCCCAAGATCCTTTCACTTCCACCACAAAATTTAAACTCCCTCAGAGATATTTAAAGTGCTTTAATCTTTTGACTCCATTATGCCTAAATATGTGCACCATGAATTCATATGCTGCCTATGCTTTTATGTTGAGCTTATTATGAATAAAAGTTGGTGTTTCAATTATATCAAAGACCTCTGTGTTTGGACTCGGCCCCCAGCTGTAAAAATTGGAAAGGATTTAGGCCGGGCGCGGTGGCTCACGCCTGTAATCCTAGCACTCTGGGAGGCCGAGGCGGGTGGATAGCTCAAGGTCAGGAGTTCGAAACCAGCCTGACCAAGAGCAAGACCCCGTCTCTAAAAAAAAAAAAAAAAAAAAAAAAAAAAAAAAAATTGGAAAGGATTTAGATAAATTTATATAGTATAAGAAATGTTTTTAAACTGACTTCAGAAAATTGAGTTTGTTTCGTTTTCTGCCTTCCACTCAAGTGGGGAAAATGTGTTTTAATGTGTTGGTGCTTCTTTCCCATCACTGATAAGCTAGTTGATAGAGGTTGTGTAGAAATATACGAATATGTGCATGTGTTCATTGCCTGGAGATTCCCGGTTGGGGTGGAACCTGAGAGCTGATATTTCTAACCAGCACTAGGTTATATTGATGCCAGGCATCCACTGTAGGGCCACACTTAGAGCAGCAAAGAGTCAGAGTCTTCCACTTCACTAATATGGGCCTCAGAGTTTAATAGTCACATCATATGTATAATTTTCCATGGCAACCTAATCAGCCAAGGTGAAGAAAATACCTTTTCCCACTAATAATGGTTAATAAAACTCAGATTTTATTATGAAAGAAGGTAATAACTCAGAAGCTTTTTTTCAATGCAACATTAAGAGTGTACTTTATTGAGAATACATGTAGCTTAAGCTGGGCGTGGTGACATGGGCCTGTAGTCCCAGCTACTTGGGAGGCTGAGATGGGAGAATCACTTGAGCTCAAGAGTTCCAGGCTGCGGTGGGCTTTGGTCACACCACTGCATTCCACTCTAGCCTAGGCAACAGAGCAAGACCGCACCTCAAAAGAAAAAATAATACATTTAGCTTGGCAAAAGTGTTCTTATATACTTGTTACTTTCTGCTATATTTGTTTATTCTTATTTAGTAATTTATTAGTGTTCATTAATTCAATAAATATTTGAGTGGCTACAATGTGCCAGACGCACAAGGTAGTAGTACTAAGATGGGCAAAAATCCCCGCTTCAATGGAGATGGATAAACAAATGGGTAAGAGACACATGCGCACACACATTATGTGTCTTATATAGTCATGTGCCATATAACATTTTGGTCAACAACAGACCATGTATATGATTGTGGTCCCATAAGATTAGAGTACTGTATTTTTACTGTACCTTTTCTATCTCTAGATAATGTTTAGATACACAAATACTTAACATTGTGTTACAGTTGCCTAGAATATTCTGTACAGTAACCTAGGAGCAGTAGGCGGTACCATCAAGGTTTGTATAAGTACACTTGATGTACGCATGACTGAAAAGTCTCCATTCTCAGAGCATATCCCTGTGACTAGGTGACGCATGACTGTCTATGTTTCAGACGGTAAGTGCCCAGGAGCAAAAGCACGGGAGGAGTTAGGGAGCATTTGGGGCAGACTTATAATTGAAAATTACATGGTGGAGGAAAATCTCAACGAGAAGGTAACATTTGTGAAGACTTGGCGGGAGGGTGTGGGGAAGGAAGAACAAAGTGCAGGGCTCTGAGTCTGGGTGGTTCCCAGTGTGCACAGGGACTGGCACAGTGTCCATTGTGGAAGAAACAGAGTGAGCAAGGGAGAGAACAGAAGACTCGAGACCAAAAAGGTGCAGAAAAGCCAGAATTTTTATAGCTTTTTGGTTCACAGTGAGCACCTTGGTTTTTGATTTTAGATGAGAAAGAAGTCAACTAGATTTTGAACTAAAAAGTGACATGATTTGATGTACATTTTTGAAGGATCACTGTGGCTACTGGGTTGAGAACAGACTGATGTGGCAAGAGTTCCAAGCAGGGAGACTGGTTAAGTGCCTGATTAGCGTTAATGCAGATGAGGGGCAGTGGTGCCTGGCACTCGGTTGCTGGTAATAGACTTGCTGAGGAGGGACGGAATTTTAGGTTACACTTTGATAGGGTGGACAGATGCCGGTGGGATAGAGGAAACAGGATGACTAAAGTTTTTAGCTGAAGAAGAAGAGTTAAGGCAGCATTGACTGAACTGGAGATGCTTCAAAAGGAGTGTTTTTGAAAGTGTAGGTCAGGAACTTGGTTTTGTATACATCCGAGTGATGAGCTGATGGGATTCTGGTTAGTGAGTATCCCCCATGGGTAAATTAAATAGTCTTTCTAGCTCATTTTATTAATCACAGTTTCAGACTGGGATGGTATAGGGTAGAATCAAAATCACATCTTCCATTAACATAATTGTGAAAGGTGTGTGTGCACTGTGTAGTTATTAATAATAACTTGCTAACCCTAATTTCCTTTTGGAGAAAAAACATTTTAAATACCTCCCAGGATTGCTTTGAGGATACAATTTAAGTAGAACACGTAAAGGGGTCACAATGTCTGGCACATAGTAGTTGCTCAACAAAAGTTAGTTTCTTTCTCATCTTTAATGAGTAGTAAAATCTTAATTACGTAGGAACAATAAAATTATGAATGAGGATGCGTAGTGTCCTATTTGAACTTAAGACAGCAAGACTTGGCTAAGAGTAACCAGCTCTCTTTTGTTCTCTCTTGTTCAGTTCATATAGCTTACTCTTTGAATTGTCTTCTCTTTCTGTGCCCTATCATGGGTTTCCACCCCTAAAAACACACTGGCTTAGCATGATATCTGCAGCAGTTTGCCAGTCAGGTGGCCTGAAGCTTTTCTAAATCCACCACAGTACAGGCACTTGACCTGCTCGTGAATGTAGTCGTCCCATACGGTGCCAGCTGCCGTGACCAAGCAGTATTCTACACTGCCCTCTGCATTCTGGCTGGCTTTTCTGGAACATCCGCATCCCCACAGCTTTCCCTAGTAACTCACTAAAGCTACTTTGACTCAAGGCAGGTGCCCTTCATTGATCACAAATTGTACCTTTGATTTCATCAGGCCAGATTCACAAGTAGAATGGGAGTGCTTTATACCTTAGGGAGGATGGAGAGGGAAGTATTGAAAATACTGGGTTATTTTCACTTGGGCTTAGTTGTTTTGTTTTGTTTTGTTTTGTTTTTTAACCAAAGAAGATCACACCAAGAGAAAAGTTTAATCTTACCTAGGCAGTAGTTAATTCAGAATTTTACAAGCCATGCACTGTACAGACCTATTTGGATTTTACTTTGGGCTTCTTGAACCAATGTTGGAACAACTTCACAAAACAGACCAGGACAGTTTCTGTAACTCCAGGCCATTAGGCATAGCCTCAATAGTTGGCAGGTGGCAGCAGCTCATGTCTTCCCCTAAGAACAGTGTTCCCGCCCAAAACACCTCTATGAAAAGTACAGGATAAGTAACTCAGAGACTACAAGTTACCCTTAAAAAAACAGTACTTGTTTCTAGAATTTTATTAACTGTTCATATTTATCACTTACTATATAACAATTACTATTATTAGTACTGTACTTATTTGTATATCTTGATTTCTAATTGTTAATTCACTTCCCTCTAATATTGTGTGACATTGATGAATTAATAAAAATCACTTAACCATTAATTGGTGAGCAGTTCATGTTTGTGTTTTTGCTTCATTCCTGAGAGTTGGTTATAAGTTCTAGGGGCAGGGGTGTAGATTTTTAGGGGCAGAAGATTTGGGGTCTTTTTATGAACAGGGAACTATTGACTCAAGTTGTATTTAGTGCTTATGGACAATGCTTTTCTTAATGTGGGAAGGAAATTCAAGAATTTAAAATGAAATGGTTATATTTAAACCTGACCTTTCTGGTGGCTCATTAGTAATTCCTGGGGATTGCAGTTTCCCCCTACAGGCCTGGCACGTACAAACTATTTTTATGTGTCATCTGCGCCGTTATTCTACCTTTCTTTTGGTACACATTTAACTGGAGATATTTATAAAAATCACTTAAATGGAGTAACAGATCTCTCTTTTTTGAAATCTGTTTTCTGGTGATGGTAGTACTAAGGAGTGAAATAACCAGAATTGTACATCACAGAACAGGTAGCCCTGGAAGTATGGGGTGGGTTTGACAACTGTGACTGACTTTTGGTTTTTATGTTACAAATTGAGAGAAAAACTAAATGTGATTTTTTTTCCATAACAATGCTGATACAAATGTCCAAATCTTTTCTATGTTAAATAGTTTTTTACATTTTTATGCATATAGGTTACAACCTGCCATATTCATTCATCCAGTGATGATGAAATTGACTTTAAAGAAACGGGTTTCTCACAGGATTCTTCTTTGCAGCAAGTGAGTCATGCCTAAAGCTTTGCTTTTTGTTTTTATTTTAAATGCTTAGTTTAGTTGCCATTTATGAATCAGCTTCAAAATCAGATTATGTATTAGAATGTGATTTGGGGTTGCTTATTAGTTAGGCAAAAGCATTTAAAATAGGAAGTTTTGGGTACATGAGAGGTAGGTTTATATTGATTATGTTTCCAGGGAATGTTCCATACCTGATAACAGTGATGAGTTCAGTAAATTTTCAGGTGATTTGAATGAACTGAATAGTCAAGAAGTCGTCTCACACATGCTCATTATGGAGACCTTTACAGTCATTGGGTTGTTGCTTAAAGATTTGTGTAGTAGAGATCTGTGGGTAAGAATACTAGAAATGAGACTTTTAAAAATGTAAGTAAGAGTAAACTTTTACCAATATCCCTTAACCAAATGGCTTGTTAAAATGACCCTTCCCCTGTTAATGGTATATTTCTAAAATCTTCAAGTATTATTTTAGTTACATCTAAGTTAGGTTTTAGTATAAATAATTCATTGCCACATCTACTGTTCGGCACCCAAATTCATCTACATTTATCAGCTGCTTATTGTCTTTGTGGGGGAAAACGGGATTTAAATAATAAATGTACTGATTTATCATCTATTGGTGGTTCTTGGAGAAGTGACAAATAATTTTACTTCTCTACTGGGTATCAAGTTTGGGAGCTAAAAATAGAAACCCTTTTGCAGCTATTCATATGGAGAAGTTGTCCTTAGCCAGGACCAGAAGGTCTTGGTGTGTAAGTTGCTTTGGTGTGGCAATAGAATTAATGGGGACACTTTTCCATGTGGCACTGACTGTTGCTTGGCTTCTTTTTCTTAGTCTCTAAGCCTCATCTTTTACTGGGGCCAGGCTTCTGATGCTTATGCTGGCCCTATCTTTTGGCTTACAAACTCCACACCATACTTGGTTTTGATGCTAAGGCTATTTAGGATTCATCTTTTCCAGCTAGGTCTGAAATAGCATTTTAGCACTTAGTTGGCTTCTCTGTTGATTCTCGACATTTCTGCCCTTTGGAGAAATTAGTCTCCTGAGGTTAGGGAGCAGCACCTAGCCCACATGGGTGCTTTTGAGTAGCAGGGCCTTCTCCAGGAGCACAGCAACCCTCATTACCTCCAGTCTTGCCTTGCTGTTTGACAGCACTGGCCACCCAGGTGGTCCACCATGGCTCATTGTGAGCCTCATGCCTGCAAGCAGCCCTTTCCCCTGAGTGCTTTGATACTGCTCCGGGAAGCACTTAGACAACAGCCTCTCTCTCTACTGAAACATCTGTAGAGTATTTAAATAGTCTGGGACTCAACTGGACATGAACCCAATTGCTATACATTGGTCCACCCCTAGAATGAAGCTTGATGATATAAAATGTAAATTATCAAGGTGTTTTTGTACCTGTCGAAATACAGCTTTCAGCTGGCACTATGACTCTTACCTGTAATCTCAGCACTTTGAGAAGCCAAGGCAGGAGGGCTTACTTGAGCCTAGGAATTTGAGGTTGCAGTGAGCTGTGATCACACCACTGCACTCCAGCCTGGGTGACAGAGCAAGGCCCTGTCTCTTTAAAAGAAAAGAAAAGAGAGAAATACAGCTTTCAGAAAAAGAATGTCCTAAACTTGGGACTTCAAGCTACTGATTTAATTTAGAATTAGTTTTTTTGCATCTGGAAAGTGGAGCCTCTTATTTCTCACGCTATCTGGTTCCAGAGTCATATCTGTTCTGGGGAAAGTTTTCTTACATTATTTTGTGTGTTTGAGTGACTGCCGATATGTATATGAAGTGATCCCAGTCACAAAACTGAATTACTAACCCAGCCAAGCTCCTAATCTTGTGAATTGTATCCACTTCACGTAAACTTTTGAAAGTGGGAGGAATAATTATTTTTTTCTGATTGACAAGCTTACAGTAAACTTGGCTTTGCATGTTTAAACTATAAACCAACCATGGATCACTTTGAAAATAAGAAATATGCTCCAAAGCAACTTTTTTAAAATTTTGAAAATGCAAGTCTAGGTTGATTAAGAGTTTCATCATAGTAATCAGAATATTAGTTTATCAACTTCAAGTTCCATTCACATTTGAAGTTGGGCTTCATATAAAATGTGGAGAGAAATCAGGGCAGGTTATTTAACAAGGTGACCGAACCTTGTCACTGGCGGGGCCTGTACTTGAGGTGGCGAATTCCTCACAACTGCCCATTTTGTTCTGCCTCCAGCCTTTTCTGGCTTCCTAAAGTCTAGTGTTTGACCCCCTGTCCCTCTAATTCTGCCCAGTAGAAGTGTGGAGGGTGAGGCACTCTTTCCCTGTGCAATGTCTGGAGAATTCAGGGCGACTGTCGCAGATGGGCTCTAAAGTACTGATCTGGTCACCTCCCATCACCCCACTTCACATGCGGGCTTGTTGATAGGCAATCAGGCCAAATTTAGTTTACTAGTAGTCTCTGATGCCTGAGTGGTGTTACTGTTAAGAGATTTGCTTGATAAAGTGGTTGTCCCACTTCTCAGTGACTTGAAGAGTCTCTGACTTGGGCCAGGGTGACAGTACTGGGAAGTGTGCTTTTTTTAAATAATTACACAACCATGGGGTGTCTTCCAGATTGGATTTCTCAGAGTTCAAAGCACTTTTTATATACCTTTAAAGAGAATATAGTAATAGTCTTCATGTATGTGGGTTTGTAAGCTTTGATAGCTTTATTTGTAAACGTTAGATTTGAAACATGAAGTTCTTTGCTAGTTTGTGTCTTTCTAGAACCTGTAACAGACTTAGAACTTATGAGGACTACAGTTGATAATTTTTCTTTGCACTGTTGCATGGAAATTACTAGTGTCTGTCAGTTTCTATATATCTGTCTTCAGATAAATGGATAAAGAGAATGAACACTTATTTGTGTGTACATATGTATGTATATGTATGTATGTCTGCATATGTATATATGTACATATATGTATATATACATTTATGATATTTTTCATATTTGCATTGTTTTTGAAGCATTTAAAATATAAAAACACTTTTGGAACTATTTCTTCCCAAATGAATCATAATGTGCTCTCTAGAGGTATGAAAATGTTGAGGGAGCCAGGCACGGTGGTGCATGCCTGTAGTCACAACTCCCAGAAGGCTGAGACAGAAGGATTGCTTGAGCCCAGCTGTTCAAGTCCAGCCTGAGCAACATAGTGAGACTCTGTTTCTAAAAAACTAAAAATAAAAATTTGAAGCAAAAAAAATAATTTATTGGGAAGGACTTTCTTCCTTGCATGACCAAATTTCTAATCTGTAGGTGAACTCAGAGCCTGGCTTATGCTGCTTGCTCAGCAGAATAACTTCATAGTTCTTTACCACATCTTTGAGGTTCCAGGCATCTATTTTGCCTCATAAAAGAGAAAGCTACAGTTCAGAGGCGTTGGTTTCTTTCATTTTGATTTAATGACTCTGAATGCTGCCTGTTGTATTTTCCATTCATATATCCACAATTCAGCCCCGCATCCCAGGATTTGTCCCCTACTCTTTTGCTTTCAACCAGATTTCCACTACTCAGCCTTGGCTGCACTCCATGCCTTACCAAATGCAGTCTCGTGAAGCTTCCTGTGCAGTGATACCTTGAGTGACCGTTCCATAGCCAGCCGCACACTGGCCACATGCCCCATGTGCTCATATAATACCATCTCTGCGGGCAAGAAAGGGGGCAGCATGGGAGTGGGAGTGAGCAGAAGGGCACGGGTATGCCATTTACTTGCATGAGAGAAAAGGGAAGTTTTGGGTTCTCTGTTTCTAGAGAAACTACAGCTTTTTTCAGACCTAAGCAGTAGATACCTTCCAAAGCCAAATATAAGGTTTGTTTTTTAATGATCTGCAATTTGGATTATCCATGCCATAATTCCCTGCTACCAGAATGAGTAATCAGGAATTAATGGTAGAGGCATTTCTGCATTGTACATCTGCAGGGTGGATTCTGCACTCTGCTCAGATGTGGAACCAAGGAGAAGTCGGTTTAACTCAGTCATAGCTGTCCCCTTCCCAGCAAGTGGCCGCTGGAGTGGTGCCACTGCCCCTCCCATCATGGGCTCACCCAGGGAAGCAGCCATTTCATCTGTGCACAGCTCTGGCCACAAGGCAGCACTTATTTGGTTATTTGGTCTCTGTATTTAATGTTTAGGTTAAAATGAGGAGGTGGCACTTGCTCATTCTTAAAAATTCTTTACTCCTTCTGATTAATATATGAGAACACACTTGCTAATTTCACTTGCTTCCTTGGGCCTGCTTATTTTAAATTAGAGTATTAATATTTTCCTGGAGTCCATTATAACATTTCCCCATTTTTCAACTAAGAAAACCCAAGTGAGCCTGGTACTCTCTAGATACAGTGTAAGAAAACAAAACTGGCTCCACCATGGGTCTTCTAGTGTTACATGCTTTTCACAGTGATTTCAGATTAAGTGTTTAAACTTTCTGCCCTCTCCTTAAGGTAGGTAGGATAGAAGTGACTTCTGTATTATACTCTTCTCAGCCTCTAAGACTTAAATCTCTTTTTGAGAAAATGAAATGTCCCTGAACGTTTGTCTGTAGGATCATAATTATGTTCATCAGTCATTTTTCTTTTGGTGCTATTTTGCTGTAGTGGATTAGGGGTGGGGGAGGTGGCAAGGAGGTTGGGTGGGTGGTTGCCACTTGTTGGATCTAAGGATAAAGTTGGTTGTGTACAGATGTAACTGACACACCTCATAATTTCAGACTGTTACATGTCACTTGATCACTTCTTCGAACTAGGCTTAACGCAAACCTCTCCCTAAAGATTTTAATTCATAATAGAACACAGAGTGGTCATTTAATGTTTCTTACAGTGACATGTGCATTATAATGATTTGTGGACCAAATTTTAAACGTTTCCTTTTTTTGCAAATTGTGTCTGAAATTATTTGATTTTTTTTTTAGAAAAACACACCAACTTTTAAAGCCCTTTGGCTATATAAATAAGATGATTTCTGGAATACAAATGGGCAAATAGTATGTAGAATGTCATTAGAATCATTATATCACTGTCACTGGTCCTGGGGTTGCCAGGCCTTTTCTGATTATCAGATGCAACAAATGACGTCCAATTTTATTGACCAGTTTGGCTTCAACGATGAGAAGTTTGCAGATCAAGATGACATTGGCAAGTGAGTATGTTTCTCTCTTTCTGTAACTGTCTCATGCACGCCTGCTCTTTCTGAGACATTTTTGTGATTTTCCTGGATTCTTATTCTTTAGCATTCATGATTTGGGAGACACCTGCTCTCCATGGTGATCCAGCGTTTCCATCCCAGAGACTGGATAATTAGGGCATAAAACATCACTGCCAGGAAAGAAGCATTCACCATTAGTCTTGACCTCTTTCACAGAGGTCTGTTTTCATTAGATTACACTTGTAGGAATTCAAGTTGTTCTAAATTCTAGGTCTTAATGTTAAATACTGATACCTAAAGTAATTAATCCCTATGTTAACTGGCTTGAGGCACATTCATTAAGAGAAAGTGCACGGGGTATTACATTACAGCAGATGACCAAATTGGCAGGAGTAGCACTATCCTACACCTCTTTTCTAGGTGACTCATAGGGTAGATTTGAGTTTTTTCCAAGGGCCAGACATTGAACCACTCATGATGCATTCAGGGTGAGAAAGCATAGAAATGAGAATTAGTGATACTGTGTAGGATTAATGAACAGAAAATGTATAGGTGATTCACAGAAGTAAACAAATGGTCTAGCATCTGGCCTTGGGGAAGAAGAGATATTTATGAACAAAATATTTTTGAGATGAGTAGGATAGCTCATTGAGAACAGAGTTTAAGAAAAAAATTAAGGCAGCTGGTATTTGAATATTAGATGACTGTTCACAGGAGGCTTCCTGATTATGCCCATGGACACCTAGTATCTGCTGTTGGTGCCTTGGAAGCATTAAATTCTCAATAATTTGTTGAACTACAGCCAGTGGAGGCTGTTGTTTGTCACAAATTGCAGTTTACAGTATGTGAGAAGCTAAAATATTTTTACAGCATGCCCCTAATTGTGCCATAAGCATGCCATATTGGCACCGGGGAATGGAGGCTCCACTGTAAATAGCAGTAGTTGAAGGCTGTCAGTTGTCTTAAGAATTGGCTCATTTAAATCCAGAAAGAATGTGAACACAAGGAATTCATGTCTCTATCCCAGGAGCAATCTACTTGGGAGTGGATCCACTACCTCACACCAGACCCTGCAGGTCCCCACATGGCAACTCAGCATTTGTCTGTCTGGATTCTTACTTAATTTTACTAGTTAGGAATCCATAATCTCTTTAAATTTTGTGTTGGAAGCTTGTAATAATGATTGAGTAGAACAAATCTTTTAAGAATTACAAGATAGCCCCACCTACTCGAAATTATGTTTAATAGGCTATTCTTGATTCCCTACTTTTTTTTCTAGATGTGCCTTGTTATAGCATAAGATTTTCATGTTTTGACTTGGTTCTTTCCAAATAACCTTTTTCTTGGTTGTATTAGTGTGGCCTATGGAACCATGGTTGTTATCATGCATGTTAAAAATATTTTATAGGAAGGAAGGCTTTGAGGGTCTCTCAAAGGCTTATGTCTCAAAAGGCTTCTATCCCAGTCCTCCTATCCTCTATAAATTCCTTAATACCATGGAGGTGGCATCATTTAACACAAAATGGATGTTTTTGTTTGCTTTTTCTTATGGAGATTTTTAATGATAGTGTAAATATTAAATTTGGAAAATTTTATGAATGCTGCTTCTGTGAGCTGATAAGTAATTAATGATTCCTACACTTATATTTTGTTCACAGTGTTTCTTTTGATCGGGTGTCAGACATCAACTTTACTCTCAATACAAACGAAAGTGTAAGTATAAATGTTGCCTGTCATGAGCAGCATGGCACATGAGAGGTGGAAAAGTGGGAATTGGGTTCTGTTGGAGCCCATGTGTGGATGCCATGTGCACTGGGACCCCTGTGCTCTATGAGCCCTGACCCCTAGATTGGTGTTACACCCTTCACCCACTCCCATTACCTGCCTGGCACCTGTGGGCATGTCATTTTGCAATGCTGGTTTAAGATGTGACAAAGCTAATAAAACCAGGGTCACTTGTGATTGCGGTATAGATATTTGGCCTCAGAGAGAAGGCTGCAGTTTGATACCAGCCTGCTTCCTTTTATTCCTCCTTTGTGTCCCAGAAGAGAAATTCAGGCTGGGTCACGGCAAGCCTCTCACTCCCAGACAGTTCTCCGGAAACACTAAGACAGTTGCACCATTTGAATGAGCATGGTTTGGTTTTGTGTTAACTAGCATGAGAGACCACTGGTTTATTTGCTCATGTGATAAGGTAGAAACTACTGATGTGACCCATTGAAGTGCATCACTGCTTAGCTGGCCTGTAATCCTTGTTAGGACGAATCTGGTACTGTATCTCTGGAGCAGGGGAGGGAGGCTCTTGGGATTAGAATGATGCTTGGACTAGATTGAAGTCAGTCGATGAGAGGGCTATGGTCTAGGCTGCTTGTTTCTAGTTTTGAACCCGGTCTTTTTAGGGGAACTTCTTGTTACCTACACAGAAGCTAACATGTTTACATGTTACTTTGGTGTGTGTGATAGTACAGTTTTTAAAAGGAAATGCAATTTATAATACTTTTGAGGAAAAAAATAACTTGATTTTAAATTTGTTCTTTTTCTCTCTTGTTTTTATATAGGGAAATATTGCCTTGTTTGAAGCGTGTTGTAAGGAAAGAATACAGCAGTTTGATGATGGTGGTTCTGATGAGGAAGATATCTGGGAGGAGAAGCACATTGCATTTACACCGGAATCCCAAAGACGATCCAGGTGAAAGATAGTTTGTTACAGTTGTAATTACAGCCAAGCCATGAAGCAAATGATTATCATGAGGTGTCATTGTGTCATCACCTAGCACACATATTTAACCCAGAGACCAGTGCTTTTTTCATGATCAGAAATGCCCTTGTTAAGTGACATGAGTTGGTCAAAGTGATTTGCTTGAAAATTAATTGATCTGCTTGAAAATGCTGCGTGTTTAGACATAGTTCATGAAATGTCGTGACCCAGCATCTTCTGAATGGGAAAGATGCTGACAAATGTAGTCAAATAGTGCCTTTGACTAAATAAATGTTCCCTCGCTAGTAATGACAGCAGCCTAGTTAGGTATTGTTTCTTACAAAAGTTTCTCAAAGTAGGGGGAAAGGGAAAAATTGTTTCTAACAGTTAATCTTTCTTGGGAAGACAGGATCATGTCAATTGATACATCTGGGTCAGTCCAATCTTTTTTTTTTTTTTTAACAGGAACCTAAATAAATTATGCTTTGTACACAGTTCTAGTTACGTGAATATTCATCATCAGAATCTTTTTAATTAGGAGAGAGGGATATTTGAATAGCGCTGAACTTTCATTTTTATTTCTTTTGTTTTTAGTAAGTAATGTTTTTACATGGCATAAAATTCATAGGGGACAAAAGGATATACAGTGAAAAGTAAAACTCTCTCCTGCCCCATCTCCCAGCCACCCAGTTCTTGCTGGACCATGCGTCCCCATCACCCATTCCCTGCGTGTGCCAGAAGTTATGTTGTACCTCTCAGGAATACTCATAGCAGGTTGCAGAAGACTCAACAGTGGCTTAAGCAAGTAAAGGTGTATTTGTTTCACAGTCTAGAGCTGATAAGGGAGCTTAAGCTATAAGCTGATAAGATCATTATACCTAGCTTCCTTCCTTTATTCCCACTCTGTCATCTTCTGCATGTTGATTTGTCTCCTTATGACCACAAGACAGCTGCTGCAACTCCAAGGCCAGATAGCAACAGACAGCTCCATGGTGGGGTTTATTTATTTTTTTTGGTTTTACGGGGTTTTTTAAATTAAAAAGTCCTAATCAAACTTGTTTGTCATCATTTACTGTGAGATTTTGGTCCTCATGTTGAGTATATGGCACCTGATACCCAGAGGGAATACAGGATGAGGAGAGAAGGTAGTTTTTTGTTATTTAACAACTCTACAGAGGTATAATTGACATATAATAAACTGCACTTATTTAAATCGTACACTGTGGTAAGTTTCAGCATGTATATACTTTCATGAAACCATCACCCATCAAGATCATGAACTTAGTTCTATCACCCTGAAAAGTTTTCTCAGGCTCTTTTGTTATATCCTCCCCCTGCCAGACCCACCCCCCACTACCTGCTTTCTGTTCCTTTTAGATTAGTTTGCATTTTGTAGAGTTTTATATAAATGAAGTCAATACATTATATACTCTTTATCTAGCTTCTTGCACTCAACATAATGTTGCCTAATATATTAATAGTTCATTCCCTTTTTTGGCTGAATATTATTCCATTAAATGGACATACTATAATTTGGTTTTCATTTTCCTGTTGATGGACATTTTGGGACTATAACATCATTTGAAGATAGACTATCATAAGTTAAAGGTGTACACTACAAACCCTGGCAATCACTAAAATAACAACGCAAAGGGTTATTATTAATAAACCAACAAAGGAAATAAAATCAGATCAGAAAAAAGAAATCCAAAAGACAGAAAAAGAACAAAGGGCAGCTGGGACAAATAAAACTAATGCCAAGATGATATAATTAATCTTAAATTACTGTAAATGATACTATAAATGATTACTTATAAATGATCCAGATACCCTAATTAAAAGGCTGACATTGTTAGATTGGATAAAAAAACAAGGCTAACGATATGCTATAAGAAGTAATTTAAATATAAAGGCACAAACAGGTTAGGAGGAGAAAGATGTATGTCAGCACTCAAGAAAGCTAGAAGGTTTGTATTAATCTCAAAGTAGATTTCAAAGGAAAGGAAAGGAAGAAAGAAAATCATGTATTGATGAAGGGACATTAAGAGGACATAACGATTCTCAACGTCTACATACCGAATTATAGAGCCGCAGCATACACAGAGCCGAACCCGATAGAACTGAGCAGAGAAACAGGCAAATCTATTATAGGCAGATATTTCAATACCTCTCTCTCAGTAACTGATGAAATAACAGGTAGAAATCAGTAAGGATGTAGAACACTTGAACAATACTGTCAACTTGTCCTACTTGCATATTTATAAAGCACTCTCCCCAACAATAGCAAAATACATATTCTTTTCAAATGTATGAAATATTTACCAAGATAGACCATATTTAGGCCATAAAGCAAGTCTTAATGTATTCATTCCAAAGGGTGCAAGTCATTTTCTGACCAAAATGCAATGCAGTTAGAAATCGATAACAGAAAGATCTCTGGGAAGCCCCCAAATATTTAGAAGCTAAATAACACGAGTCAAAGGGGAAATTCCACAGTATTTTGAATTGTATGAAAATGAAAATGTAGTGTATCAGAATTTGGGGTACGCAGCTAAAACAGTACTTAAAGAATTATTTTTAGCACTAACCAGCTATATTAGAAAAGAAGAAACAAATCAGTGACCTCAGCTTCTACATTAAGAAACTAGAAAAGGGGAGCAAATTAAATCCAAATAAGCTGAAATAAAGGATAATTAAGATTAGAATGGACGTATATGAAATGCAAAACGGAAAAACTAATAGAGAAAATTAGTGAAACTACAAGTTGTTCTTTGAGAAGACTGATAAAATTGATAAACCTCTAGTCAGAGTGATGAGAAAAAAAGATGTAAATTACCATATCCGTCGTGAGAGAAGTGACATCAGTAGATTCTACAGATACTAGAAAGATTAAACAGATAAAAGAATACTGTGAAGAACAGCTCCATGCCAATAAATCTGACAACTTAGATGGTCTTTGAAAGACACAAACTACCAAAGCTCAAACAGAAAAGACCCAAATAGTCCTGTATCTGTTAAAGAAGTGGAATTTTTTAGTTTAAAACTTACATCAAAAAGTAAAAGCTCCAGGCCCAGAGGGCTTCACTGATGCATTTTACCAGACGTTTCAGGAAGAAATTATACCGGTTCTATACAATGGCTTTCAGAAAATTGAAAAGGAAGGAATATTACTCATCTAATTCTGAGGCCTCACCAGTGTAGCTTGATCCCAAAATCTGACCCCCAAAAAATAAAATTAGCTAATTGTATTCATGAGCATAAATGCAGAAACTCCTTTAAAAGTTTAAGCAAATCAAATGCAATGGTAATACGTCATGACCAAGTGAGATTTATTCCAGGAATACAGAATTGCTTGAACATTTGGAAATCAATCATTGAGCATGTAACCAAATCCAACATCCATTCCCGATAAAAACTCAGTATAACTAGAAATAAAATGGAATTTCATCAGTCGGATTAAAGCACATACAAAAACTTAGAGATTAGCATCAGACTTGGTGCTAAAAGACTGAAAAGCTTCCCCCTAAGATTAGGAACAAGACCTGAACGAGATGTCAGTTCGCATCACTTGTTTTCAGTATTGCACTGAAGGGTCCAGCCAGGGCAATAACTCAAGAAAAAGAAATAGCAGACATCTAGATTGTAAGACAAAAGTAAAACAATCTTTATTCACAGACAACATGACCATTGATACAGAAAATTTGCTGTAATCTACAATACTATAAGTACAATTAAAATGACGTTAGCAAGGTTGCATGAAACAAGAGCAATATAATTATATTTCTACATATGGCAACAAACGGTTGAAATTGAAATTACTAAACAGTACTATTCATAGTAGCATCAGAAATATTAAGTATACAGGGATAAATCTGGCAGAAGATGTATAAGACCTGTATGCTAAAAACTATAAAACATAGCTGAGAAAAATTAAAGGCAACTTGATAAATGTTTGTAAGTAGGAAGACTTAATATTGTTAAGATGCCAGTTCTCCCCAGGTTGATCTATAGATTCAACACAATCTCAAGCAAAATCCTAAGAGGCTTTTTTATAACTATTCATAAGCGGATTCTTAAATTGATATGGAAACACAAAGGACTTAGAATAGCCAAAACGACTTTCACTGAAAACAAAATTGAAAGACTAACACTACCTGATTTCAAAATACAGTGATTAAGACAGTGTGGTATTGGCACAAAGATAGGGCACAGATCAGTGGGACAGAATAGAGAGCCCATAAACAAGCTGACACACACGTGGACAATAGACTTGATAGAAGTGCAAAGACAATTCAGTGGAGAAAGATAGTCTTTTTAGCAAATGGTGTTGGGCCACGTGTGGTGGCTTACACGTGTAATCCTAGCACTCTGGGAGGCTGAGATGGGTGGATCGCTTGAGCTCAGGAGTTCGAGACCAGCCTGAGCAAGAGTGAGACCCCATCTCTACTAAAAATAGAAAAATTAGCCAGGTGTCGTTGTGTGTGCCTGTAGTCCCAGCTACTGGGGAGGCTGAGGCAGGAGGATCACTTGAGCCTAGGAGTCTGAGGTTGCTGTGAGCTAGGCTAACACCATGGCACTCTAGCCTGGGCAACAGAGTACCTTGTCTCTAAAAAAAAAAAAAAAAACAAAGGTGCTGGAACAATTGGACATTCATATTAAAAAAAATGGATTTCATACCTCTTACCTTTTGAATATATTGACTCAAAGTGTATATTACAGCCAATTGTAAAAATTTCTTGGATATATCACCAAAAGCACAATACCTAAAAGCAAATTTGTAGTAAGTTGAACTTCATCAAAATTTAAAACTTGTATTCTTCAAAAGACTCTATTAGAATGAAAGGACAAACCATGCACTGAGAGAAAATATTTGCAAATCATATGATTAAAAAAAGACTTCTATGTGGAGTTAAGAAATCTCTACTCAATTTACAAAAAACAACCCAATTTTTAAAATGCACTAAACATGTTAAAAGACACTTGAAAAGATATAGGATGCCAAATAAGCATATGAAAATATGCTCAACATCCTTTATCGTTAGGAAAATGCAAATTAACACCACAGTGAGATACCACCACAGCCCCCTTGGAAGCAGTTTTTTAGATTGTCAGCTCCTCCTTTAGGCGAACTACAAGCGTAGAGCAGTCGATGGATGAGCCAGGCAAGGCGCACTCACACAAAGCAGGGTCTTCCCGGACGTCAGTCAAGTGGCACTCAGTAGGATAGGGTCCAATTAAAGTCCAATATGATTTACGTTTTTGGATGACCTTTAGAATTTTCTGGGTTTAGCTGGTAGCTGATAAGCAGCATTAAATACTTTGGTCCCTTTTCTTTGTTCTTAGCTCAGGGAGCACAGACAGTGAGGAAAGCACAGACTCTGAAGAAGAGGATGGAGCAAAGCAAGACTTATTTGAGTCTAGCAGTGCCAACACGGAAGATAAGATGGAAGTGGACTTGAATGAACGTAAGTTACCTTATTCTTCCATTTTAGTTGCTGCATGTTGGAATTAGATACTTTGAAAAATAGGTGAAAGAGTAGTCTGAAGCATCTGAGATGACTTCTGAAGGACTGGTTAAGTTTTAGAGGTTTAAGTTTCAAAGACTGGGCTCAGGAAAGGAGCAAGTTATGCCTTTGATGATAAAGCATCTCTTTATGATTTGCAAATCATGTGTGTGAGGCCGGCTGGAGGGCAGCACACTGGTAGGTATCATGAATGGAATAAACCAGAAGAAAAGCTTTAGCTTTAATGGTTTTAAATGGTTCTAAAATGTGTTCCTCATAGTTTATTTATGAAAATTATAGCCCCAAAACTTGTCTCCCTAAGTGCTTATATGTGCCCTGCTACTTGCTAAGAAGACTTGAGTTAGTTGGCCTTTTAAAAATACTGTTAATTTCAAAAGGTTCAGAAAAATGTTCATGTGAAAGAGCCATATGGGTTGATAGGGGGCTTTCCCCAAGGTCACAGTTCCTGTCCTCCAGGAAGGGCTTTATGTACCTGGTCCTAGAGGCTGAAACCCAGCTGGGGGTGAAACTTGTGGTAACCTCAGAGCTGGATGGGACTTGCGCAGCCATCCGGCAGCCACCACGTTACAGATGAGGAGTCTGGGAGCCAGTGAGGAAACAAGAGTTACCTTCTATCCACTACCTCTGTTTCCAGCTCAACCTCTTCAGGAGGAGGAAGTAGACTTTTCTCTCACTGATTCATTTCAAGTCAACATGCTTTTATCAAGTTCCTGCCGTATGCCAAGTGTGGGCTTGTAACGGTGAACAAGCCACAAACTCTGCCTCCAGGGCTTGGCATCCGCTGGGGGGATGGGGATGAGAGCTGGAAGACTGGAGGAGGGGAGCCCAGCTCCACCAGGCACCTGCACACCCAGAGGTGTGAGGACAAGTAGGGATTAGTCATTTTGAAAGAGAAAACAACTAATTTCCTGGCACAGCGAGACTGTTTAATGTGGCTCAAGGATGAGAAGGTCAGAGGCCAGATCCAGAATTGTCTTCTGAAAGTTCTGGGGAATCCCTGAGGATTTGGCTAAGAATAACATAATTGGATCTGTTATAAGATATCACTCATGACAACAGTGTAAAAATGGGCTAGAAAACACATGCTAGAGACAGGGAGACCATTAAGACATTATTACACTTAAATAATGAGGGCTAAGAGGACAGGCAATGGGGTGACATGAGATGCCCTGATCTTTAGACTTCAGAATCTGTGGGGGGTTTCTTTTTAGTTGTACAGTCCAGTAGTGTTAAGTATAATCATTTTGTTGTATAATAAAGCTTTAGAACTTTTTCATCTTCCCAAATGGAAACTCTGTACCCAATTGAACAGTTCCCCATTTCCCTCTCCACAGCCCTTAGCAAGCCCCCATTCTACTTTGTTTGGGGAACCTCATATAAATGGAATCATAAAGTATTTGTCTTTATTAACTGACTCATTTCACTTAACATACTGTCCCCATGGTTCAGTATGCGGTGTGTATAGGATTTCCTTCTTTTTAAAGGCTCAATAATATTCTGGAATCTATGGTTCTTGAATCGGGCTGAGTGTGGATGAGTGACTTGGAGGGAAGCCGTGAACTGGGCATGACTCACTGCACGCGCTTCTATTGCTACTCTGCCTCGGGGACTGGGTGGAGGAAGGAGAGAAGGAGGGTGAGCACCCTAGGTGCATTCACATTTACCCTGCCTCCCGGGCTCAGCACTGCGGAGCACCAGCCCTCCGCTTCTCTGTTCCTTGGGAAAGGCTTTTGGGTCATCAGATCTCTGGAGTCACAAGGTGTTGAATATGGGGAGGATTCTCTCCCAGGGCTGCAGGATTGCCCCAGAGAGCTTCTGCCACCCCACCAGTCTCCGTGGCTTCCTTTGGAGTTCTGTGGACTATTCAGAACAGTTTCTAATGTCATACTGACTCTGGGAGCTAAGCTGAGAAAGAATTCCCAGAGTGATAACAACAGAAAAGTCATTTTTGTGTTGGCCTAATTTAGTTATAAGTGGAACTGATTCAGATGGAATGATTCCAGAGCCTTGCACATGGTGGGCTGGCAAAAACATCTATCAGGTTGACTTTTCTGAGATTTTGGGTGAGATGTTCAAGCATTCAAGCATTACCTCTTCTTGGAATCAGTGGAGCCCTGCCACACTCTCACAGATGGACGGGCAAAACTAATTACGTGCCTGTTATGTGCAGGCCTTCATTTAATCCTCACCAAGTAGATAGATAGTCCTTATATGAATTGAACAAATGAGGAAGGAACTTGGAAAAGTTAACTTGCCCAAAGTCATAGCAAGGTCTGTCTTTAAAACTGAAACATTTCTATTCTGCACAGTTCCTTCCATCACTCGTGTCTAGTATAAGCCCCTAAATGACTAGCAGGTTCCCTAGCATTCCTTCCTTATAGCCTAGAGGTTCCTAATTGTGATAGAAGACATCCCTGATAGAGTGCAGTGGCTCCTACACCCCCCTTGTCCCCAGCAGGGATTGGGAATACAGCACAGCACACTGTGAAGGAAAAGCATGGTGTGCGATTTGAGCAAGTAATTTCATCGAAAGGGACACATCTCTTATGGAGTGACATTTAAACAGAGACCCACAGATTAAATCCAAACTTGGCAAGTAAGCAGCATGGTAAGAAGGGGCCGACAGATAGTAGTAGCATGCCCAATCAAGTTCTGCCTCTCCATCCTCTGAAGTCAGTCCTGTATCTACATGACTAACGAAGCCTTCCTGGCGTTTTTGTTGGATTGCAGGGAGGCTAGGAAATGTATGAAGTGCAGCCAAATCTGGACTGGGAAGCATTAAGGTTGTTTATAGTTTACTGCAGTTGAATAATCAACATACTCTTTATTTTTAATAAACTTTATTTTGGAATAGTTTAGATTAATAGAAAAGTTGCAAAGATAGTATAGTAAGTTTTTGTATACACTTTACATTGCTTTCCTTAGTGTTAATTTAGCCGTGATATTTTGTCAAAAACAAGAAATTAACATTAACATAACCTTATATATGTAGGTTTGTATCCATATGTAATATTTCTATTTGAAAAAATTGCTAGAAGTCAGAGGAAACATGCAGTTCTTTAATGTGATACTGTCAAGTTGCCCTTTCCACTCCTACCATAGTACATTCCAATTTTTTTTTCCTCACAGTCCCAAATTTTTTTTTGTCACTGCTAATGTATTTTTGAAAAATATGCTACATTAAACTACTGGAGTAGCCGGGCATGGTGGTGCACGCCTATAGTCCAAGCTACTCGGGAGGCTGAGGCAGAAGGATCGCTTGAGCCCAGGAGTTTGAGGTTGCTGTGAGCCAGGCTGATGCCACGGCACTCTAGCCCAGGCAACAGAGTGAGAATCTGTCTCAAATAAATAAACAAGGAAACAAACTACCGAAATATTCTCCAAATAAAATTTCTTTCCTCTTTTTAGCACCCAACTGGTCTGCCAACTTTGATGTCCCAATGGAAACAACCCATGGTGCTCCACTGGACTCCGTGGGGTCTGACGTCTGGAGCACAGAGGAGCCAATGCCAACTAAGGAGACGGGCTGGGCTTCTTTTTCAGAGTTCACATCTTCCCTGAGGTGAGCAAATGTGTGCTGTCTCTAAAGCTTTCCCTAGGAAAACTGGAACTGTGAGTGTTTGCTGTTAACACATGTTCTTCACCTTAATTTGCTTCCAGTTGAATGTAGTGCCTTAAATAAGATTAAAAATCAACATGGGGGTTGAGAGCTGACATAGTTGTGTGTTACAAGAAAAACAATTACCATCTCCCTTTCCTTTGGGAAAAATTGGGAAAGGGAGCGGTTCTTGAACAAAATAGCTTGGGAGGATGCGGTGCCCGGGCACTGGCAGGTTGCAGCAGCAGATGTTATCTCCGTGGGCTTTGCTGGCTTCCCAGAGCTGTCAGGACAGGATTGAGGAGAACAGGAACGAGGTGACGCCAAGGACTCCTAACAGGCACCTCTGTGGGGGGTGTTGCAGAAAAATGTAAAATGTACGTTGAATTCTACAGATATATGAACTTGTGTTTCACTTGCAAATAAATGTGTAGCACTAGTCCAGTGCTACAGATAAACTTGTCATTTCACGAGTATTGTCAGCATTTGAGTGTTAAACTGTAGATTTCATGTCTCACTAGGCTTACTTTGATTTGCTAATCTCTGCCACCCTATTTGAAAGACTGTTGCTTTCCCTGTTGTAACAAATAATGTTTTAAAAAATCATTGGTAATACAGAAGATAGGAAGACACACTACTTTGAGCTGACATTTACTGTCTTAGACAAACTAATGAGTAGGCTAAAACCCATGTTGCTTTATAGTAACTGTAACAGTAGTGTTACACTATTATTCAAAGATACAACTGAGATTTGTGAAAAATGTCTCTAAGATATCATGAGTTATTTCATCAGCCCTGCCTCAGTACAGGACAGTCAAGTTTGCTCTTGCTTTTTTCTCTTTATAACTAGAGGATAAGAGCCTTTGGTTACTTGAGAATGTCACTGAAGCAGCTTGCTTCTCTTTACCCGTGTGCAGGCCTTAGGGTCTATAGAGAGGTGTTGCCACATGGGAATGGGGATAAAATGGGAAGTAAGTTTTCTCCCTCATCCATCTTCCCTCCTCCCCACACTCAATATTTGGTGTTTCTTGCTATGTTTTCACAATTCTAACACAAATGTCATTAAGAGGGCCAGTTCCTCCAGGCAGTGTGGCTCAAGGTAAGTCAGGATTTTTGTAAAACCAGTCAACCTGGTAGATCAGTTGATATGTACACTGCATATCGCTACTGTCCAAGCCCTGGGAGCCTGGTGATTATGGTGAGGATGAGAAGAGGGGTCATTTTGAGCCTGTCTAGAATTCTCTACGAAATCCGTACCTTATTGCCCACCCACACTCGTCCACTACTTCAAGCAGCTACGTGCAGTTAGGTCTGTGTATTGTTGGAGTCTGTGACCCAGCTACTCTTACACAAGTCCTGATGCCTCCCAGCAGAAACAGAACTTACTTTGAAAGATCTTTGTGCATAACGCAGTAACTGATGGCTGTTCCCCACTGCTAACACCGGAATTTTCTCTTTTCTGAAAGCACAAAAGATTCTTTAAGAAGTAATTCCCCAGTGGAAATGGAAACCAGCACTGAACCCATGGGGCCTCTGACTCCCAGTGTTGCCGCACTGGCCACACAGCCAGAAGGTGAGTGCAGGGAGCGCCCATGTGCAGGGGGTTCACCTGGCAGCGCTGTCAAACCGGATCTCACTTGCAGGATTAGGGGCTAATAGGAGCCAGGAAAATGAGATGGTGGGTCTGGCATCCACAGGGCAAGTTACCAGGCACAGCAATGTGCAGATAAGGAAATTGAAGCCCAGAAAGGAAGAAAGGCTTAGCCTACAGTACCCGGGGTGAATAAAACCAGAACGAGATGTGTGCATTCCAAGTCCGTGCTTAGTTCTCCCTTGCTGTTTGCTTTGCTAGGTACGTGGGTGTATCTGGGTTCACTTCAGGCTATATGGGGCTGTTTATTTTCTCTTCACCGTTATGAGTAGATGAAATGGTCTCAGGTATCTATATAAAGTTCCAGTGGGTTGTCTTATTACTGCAAATGTTTGCATGTGTTCCTTTCACTGGCCCTGAGCTGTTTGCAGCCTGATGAGTAGGGCTTTGGACAGGTGAGGGGGTCTTAGGAAGGGGGTGTGACGGGGCATTGGAAGTATGTGGGGGGCAAGGAACGTAAGGAGGGAACAAGAAGCAAGTTCTTGGAGAGAGAAACGAGGATACAGGTGGAGGGCACAAAGCCCATCTGTCATTTTTATATACGTTTGATAGAGATTACTTCACTTTATCCCTCAGTTCTGTAAGTAGGGTCACTCGTCCCCACTTTATGGATAAGGAAACTCAGGCACAGATGAGTTCCTTGCCCAAGGGTTGTACTACCAGGAAGTCTGACCTCAGAGCACAAACTCGTCACCAGTATACCGTGTGGCTTCCTGTTATGAAACAAAGAAACTGTCCACCAGGACACCACAGAAAGTAACTCTGAAGACAAAAAGGAGTAAGACCCAAGTGGGTACAGGTAGAATGTGCAGCTGCCCGCTCTGCCCTGTGCTGTGTGTGGGGACAGTCAGGGACAGGCAGCTGTGGGGAGAAAGCTGTGTGTAGGGGATGCTGAGCTGGGAAGGATATGGGGGACTCGCTGGTCCTCTAAGGAAGAAAACCCATGAAACGTCTCCCTGATTGTCTATTTTAAGAAGCCTGTGCCCATTAAGAATCCGGCCCAGGCACCAGCAGGCAAGCCATCTCACTCTTACTGACTTTGAGCAGTAGATGTGACCTTTGGTAGGTGGGTCTGCACAGAAGAGGGCAGCAGTGCCTGTTTGGGTTTGCTGTGTGTGACCATCAGCTCCGCGCTCTCTTCAGGGCCAGGCAGCGTGGCCATGGAAGCCAGCTCTGACGGAGAGGAGGATGCGGAAAGTGCAGACAAGGTAACTGAGACAGTGATGAATGGCGGCATGAAGGAAACGCTCAGCCTCACTGTAGACGCCAAGACAGAGACTGCGGTCTTCAAAAGGTAACCAGGGGCCAGCTCCTACTGGCAGCTGCAGGTCGTTGGGAGGTTGGTGGGGGAGAAACCTCAAACATTACAATTTTTAATTTGATACAAATAAGCATTCAGACATTAGCTTGGTGTCTTTGACTTCTCCATTCAACAAAGTAAATCATGATGAAAAGATGGAGAGTTTAGGCCCCTAAGTACCTTTTTCCCGTGTGTGTGTGTGTGTGTGTGTGTGTGTGTGTTCGTTCAGAAGACTATTTTAGGTGTAGCATATTGAAAGAATTATGAGAATTGACAGTTCTTTAGTCACAGTAGAAATTGACCTGCATAGCAGCTATAGAGCACAGCCCATCGAAACCAAAGTTTCCTTACAGTACAGATCATTGTCTCTGGACGTAATGCAATCATTAGAATTTAGTAGCAGAATGATAGCTTTAAAAAAAAAAACCCTTGTATTAGGGAATTAGCAACCTAACTTTTAAACTTATGGGTCAAAAAAGGAATCATAATGGAAATTTAAAACTTAAAACTGAGAGAATAGTAGAAAAACCTTCTGTCAAAACTTAAGGACTGCAGCTAAGCCAGTGCTTGGAGCTTTAGTCCCCATCCTATGGAGACCCCTTCAGAGATCACAAGAAGGAATGTGCCCCAATTCATTATGAGGGCGTATAAAACAAAGGAAGCATGAAAAACTAATTATAGGCTAATTTCATGTATGGGCATATGTACTCAAAACTTTTAAGTTAAAAACTAGCAAACCAAATCAAGCATTGTATTTTTAAGTCATGACCAAGAATGTGTCACATCAGTGTGTCACACTGTGACACATCAATGTGTAACATGGTAAAAATTATTAAAGGTGATTCACAGATAAAAAGAGAAAAGCATATGATAAAAATTAAAGCTGTTCATGATTTTTTAGTAGCTTAGGTGTAATAGAAAGTGGCTTCCTGAAACTGACAAGTGTCTACAGAGAATCTACAGCAGAATTTATTCTTAACTGTGAAGCATTATAAGTATTTCCTTTAAAGATAAGAACCAGACGGTAGGTCCTACAGTTACTGCTTCTCTTCAGCACTATGCTGGTGGTCTGAACAAATGCAACATTTAAAAAATTAAATAAAATGCATAAAGATTTGAAAGAAAGAAATAAAATAGTCATTGTTTATAGACTGTGATTTCCTACATAGAAAATTCCAATTGAATCTGTAGATAAGTATTAGAATTAATAGAAAAGTTTAGCAAGTTTACTGGTTATGTACAAAAATCACTTGCATCCTGTAAACCAAAATAGTGTTCTAGATGTGCCTGTTTGTTTTTAATCAAAATGTTAATCCTTGTCTATAAGATAACTAGGAATACAGTCTTTATGATAAAAGAATTTAAAACTTTATTGAAAGATAAAGACCTAAATATAAATACTGACATTTTTTGCCATGTTTATTAATGGTAAGATTATCTTTGGCATTTCTCAATAAGTTAATCTATAAAATTAATGAAATTTCTGTGAAAACTCCAAGAGAGATTTTCTTAGAAATTGAGAAGCTGATTGTGATATTCATAAAGAAGAACCAAGAATAGGCAAGCAAGAACATTTTGAAGAACAAGTTAGAGGCTCCACCATTTTAGATATCAAGACTTATTATGGTAGTAAAGCTGTGGAGATGACATGGCCTTAAGAGAACCCCCACTTCATGAACTTAATACATGTTACAGTGACATTACAACTCAGTGAGGAAAGAATGGACTAACAGTGATTATCCATTCTGGAGAAAAATAAAATTAGATAGATCTCTTGTCTCAGCATAAATGTGAAAGGCATAACTGTATAACTTTTAGGAAACAACATAAGAGAATATCTTTACAGTTTGGGAATAAAGTGTTTTTTAACCACAGAAAGCCAGACCGTAAAGGAAAATATTGGTAAATTTGACTTCATTTATTTCTTTATTTTTCTGAGACAGAGTCTCACTCTGTTGCCCGGGCTAGAATGCTGTGGCGTCAGCCTCACTCACAGCAACCTCAAACTCCTGGGCTCAAGCAATCCTTCTGCCTCAGCCTCCCGAGTAGCTGAGACTACAGGCATGAGCCACCATGCCCAGCTAATTTTTGTTTCTATATATTTTTAGTTGGCCAATTAATTTCTTTCTATTTTTAGAAGAGATGGGGTCTCACTCTTGCTCAGGCTGGTCCGAACTCCTGACCTTGAGCGATCCTCCCACCTCGGCCTCCCAGAGCATTTATTTCTAATATTCTAAAAGACACACTAAAATGTAAAGGCAAGCCACAAAGAATCATTAACCAGGGTATATGAAGAACCTAATATCAGTAAGGAAGAGATAAAATAATCTAGTTTTTAAAAATAGACAAACACGCAAAGCTATCTGTGGAGGAAAACAAGGAGCAAACCAAATCCACGGTTATTCAGCCTCACGAGTAAATGGGACCTGTCAGTTACAGTGATAATTAAATCTGTTTCATGCATGTTGGCCTACTAGTTCCTATCTTAAGTTTTTACGGAAAATAGAAAAAATGCAAAGACTGCCCAGATCATTTTATGAGGGCAGTGAAATCTTAATTCCAAAACCAGATAAGGATAATTACAGAAAATGATCAGCCTATGCCTCTTACAAGCAAACTAAATGCAAAAATCTTCTGTGAGTTATTTGCTGACTAAATCTAACAGTGTATTAGAAATAATTTATAATGATCAGTTAATGCAGTGGTCCCCAACTTTTTGGCACCAGGGACTGATCTCATGGAAAACAATTTTTCCTCTGATGGTGGAGTGGGCGGGGGGAGTACAGGTGGTGAGGCACAGCCTGGTTCCTAACAGGCCTTGCCCGGAGGTCAGGGACTGCAGAGTTAGGGTTTATCCTGAACTGCAAAGATGACTTAACATCAGAAAAATCATTCAGTATGGTATTAGAAGGAAAGTCAGTCATTTGATTTTTTTGATGAAGCTTTTGATAAGATTCCATATCTTTATGAGATTAAAACTCTGAGCAAATTAGTAACAAGTGAATTTCCTTAACTTAGTAAAAGTTAAATATTAATACTAAAATGCTACATCAGAAGTTATACTTAATGAAGAAATTTTAGATGCATTCAAGATAAGGACCAAATAAGGATGTGCATTATCACTGCCAGCATATAGACAGTCCTGGGAAGAAAAGGAAATAGAGGTGTAGGTAAAGATTAGGGGGGAAGTGAAAAAACTGTTATTCTCTGCAGATAATAATGAATACAAACAAGTCAGTAGCAAACTTTTGTAACTAATAAGAATTCAGCAAAGCTATTAAGCAAGAGATCAATTTTAACACATTAACTGCCATGTGATTTGTATTTAAGTCACCCTAGTTTTGAGCCTGGGGCCTCATGAAGCATATGTAACTCACACGTCTCTTTACCTTGGGAGCTGTGTGGTTTGCAGGCAGCTCACACTGCCTTGCTGTAGCACACATGTTACCCGATGGGTGGCCTCTGGACAAAGCCTTGAAGTTGGTTAGTGAAAATCTTACTTACTGATGTTCTTGTTGTTACAATTAATAGTGACAATTTAATTGCATGTAACTCACGTACCGAAAACAATAAAAAATGATTTTTTCATTAAATTAGAAAAGATCATTTTGTTTTCGAAGTTTTTATTTTATTTTCATCATAAAACATCCTGGCCCCAAGAAAAAGTTTTTTTCTCTAGTTGTAGCAGTCAGTATGTTAAAATTTGGTGGCCTTTGGTAGCCTACATTGGTAATAAGCAACAAACATGTATAATAAAAAGGTAAAGTATCATTTACAAAAAACATCAAACTACAAATATTTAGGAATTATCTTAACCCATATCTCTATAAAGAACACTTAAAGGTGAATCTAGAGGAGGGGAGACCATGACACAGCTTAGTGCTGCAGACGCCTGCCACCATCAAATTAGTTTTTGTTGTTGTTGTCGTTTTGAGGCAGAGTCTCACTCTGTTGCCTGGGCTAGAGTGCCGTGGCATTAGCCT
>VBSM01000988.1:962728-976578 GCA_008086735.1 Cheirogaleus medius | reverse complement strand
AAAAAAAAAAAAGTTTAATGTATCCCTAGTCAAAACTTCTGGTGGATTTTTAGAAGCAATTTGATGAGCATACTCTAAAATATATGTGGAAAAATAAAGGTTCCCAAATTGCTTAGAGATAATCAAAAGAGAAAATTAAATAAGAGGCTTGCCTTGCCAGATATTCAGTCATGCTGCAAAGTCACAGTGATTGAAACAGTTTTGATATTAGCATACATACTTACGATGCAACAGAGAGAGTAACAATGGAGATGGTTTAGTAAGTGAGGGGAGGAAGCTGGCTTACTACAAGGAAAAATGTCAAACTAGCTCTCCTTAATCCATATCCTAAAGCAACTCCAGATGGATTTAAAAGATGCTTTGTGTGTGCCAGGCCCCGCTCTCTAAACCCCTCACGTGTATTAACTCATTTGTGTCTCTTAGGAACCCTGTGAGCTAGATACTGTGATTATCACCCCTACTTTCCAGATGAGGAAACAGACACTGGAGTTGAGTGATGTGGCCAAAGTCTCCTGGTAGTTGTTGATAGAAGAAAACATAGAATGTTTTTCTAACCTATGGGCAGAAAAGTACTTCTTTTTTTAAAAAAACAGAACCTTCAAAAGCATAAAGTATAATGCAGATAGTTGAATTAGATTATATAAAAGTTAAAGATTTCTGGTTGATACAGTACCATAGACAAAATTAAGAAACCAGTGGCAAATTGAAAAAAGAAATTTGTAATAATGTAAATCAATGAGAGACTGACATTTAATATTCAAGTAAGTCATGTTAACCATAATAAAAAGAAAAACAAAATCAGAAAATGGGCAAAAGATACCAGTTTACAGACAAGGAAACCCAAAAGGCTAAAAAGAAAAAAAAAAGTGCACAAAATTTATTCGTTATTCAGAAAAATATAAGTGATAGCTGTACATCCCCTTATCATACTAGCAGAAAATAGAAAGGCAGGTAAGCTGCGTGCTGGTGGGGCTGTCGGCCTGCTAGCGGGGAGTGCACACAGGCAGTTATTCTGGAGAGTTGTATGGGATTCTTTGTAGATGGAAAGGCGGCCCAGAATTTTCTCCTCCTGGGCATAGAGCTCAGAGAAATGCCCAGACAGGTATTCAGTGGCCACGGGCAGTGGCATTCAGTGCAGCGTCGTGCGTGGAGGTGGAGCGCAGTGTCGGTGTGAGGAGCCAGATGGTGTCATAGGTGTGCACCAGGGACACAAGTGGGTCTCCCAGACGTGCTGAGTTTAGGGATAAGTGTAGCGAGGAGGTACGTGATTCAGTGCCAGTCATGCGACTCAAAATACATATATGTAATGATATATCTTAAAAGAGTTAAAATAGTGCAAACGCATTAGAGTAGTTGCTTTGGAGGGTAGGGAGTGGAGAATGGGGATAAAGAAAAATAAGTTTAAAAAGTAATATACCAGCTAATTTAGATGATAACCAAAGTATTAGATTTTAATTCATTTTCCTACTTAGAAATTACCTGGAAATATATGGAAACCACTCAAGAAATCATCCTAAAATTAAGATTTTCCATAAGCAAATCCAGGCCAAGACTGAGCTCTGAGAGGGGTGCACTTTTCCAAGGTGACCTTTAACTCACATTAGTGCCATTTTGGTTGTGTGATTCTCATTCGGAGACCCAGACAGAATAGGCAAAAGTATAGCTTTCTAGCCCACAGGATTGAGGAAAGTGTCTGCTGCTTCTCTCTCCACCAAGAGCCATCTAAGGGGAAAAGGTAATCCTTCTGTTTCAGTTCCCCCCCCCCAGTCTTCTGTGCCCGTAGGACCCATTCTTGGTTCCCCCTTCTCCTTCATGGTGTTTGTACTTCTTACACGTTGTTGGAGGGCAACTTGAGAAGCCGTTTAAGTCTGGGACAGGCGGCAGGGTGCCCTCCTCACATGACTGAGGTCTCCCGCCAGCAAGCCGATGGGTGGGCTCGGCCCTGAAAGCAAAGTGCTTTGACTAAAGACTCATTCCTTTAAACAGGTTCATTTGACACCTTCACCGAGTCTGCAGTTTTGCTAATGTGCAGTCGTGGACATATTATTCCCCCAAATTCCTCATTTCTAGGAGTATTCTGAAACTCTTGTACATTTCTTTTTCTGTTTTGCACACTTGGCTTCAGAGTGTTGAAATCCTATCGGTATGTACAGTAATCCGGGACTGTTCTTTACCAGACACCAGCTGCATTACATTGTCCCTCTTTTGGTTCCCACTTGTGTGTGATCCTTTCCTTTTGTGATTCCCCAGTCACTGTCTGTGGTCCCTGTGATCGTGCCCCCCTGAGCATGCTCAGCCCCAGGACGCTTTGCCCTCGCGGCGGTCATGACTTCAGAGCCATTTGCATGTGACCTCATCCTCTGGTACCCAGACGGTACCCAAGATGTATGATGTGCCTGTCATCCTCTTTCCTGCAGTGAGGAAGGAAAACTGTCTACCTCTCAAGATGCTGCTTGTAAAGAAGTGGAGGAGAGCCCTGGCGTGGCAGAGGTGAAGTGCGTAGCACCCCGGCCCCCCAGCAGTAGTCCAGAGCAGAGGTAACTCCCCGCAGCCTCAGACCCTGCCCGAGGCCCTGCTTTTGCCTTGTCTGCTGTCTCCTGGGAGTTGGTAGGGGAGTCAGCCTCTGGGAGGGGACTAACGGGTCATCCACAGCTGTGCTCGAGCATCCTGCAGCGTACGCAGCACCATAGCATCTTCTCAATCCTTATGGAGATCAGGGTGAGAACTTAGAGCAGCAGTTTATCTCCTTACCCCAGAAACCGGAAATTGGCTCATTTTTAGAGACTGTAACGTCACTGGCTCTTTCAGAAGAGCCTGGGAATGGAAGGGGGTCTCAAGCTGACACCCCTCCCCTCTGTTGTTGAGGCACTGAGCTCAAGGTGATATTGGGCCCTCCAGGATTGGGGTCCTCATTGGCCCCTATATAGTCACCCAGCTGCCAGGCACAAGTGGATTCTGAGGCTATTTTCCCACAGCCTTGCCTCGTGGTACCCAGGGAGGACTTGCCTAGAAGAGGCCCTTTCATATGTATAGCTAAATATTCTGAACTCTTAAGCGATTCCTTGTGCAGAGTTTTGCTTTTCAAAATATTTAATCTTGTCTTGATAAAGTGTGAAAATCTCACTACCAGAGCTATGTGATGTGGAATGTGATGTTTTTTCTGGTTACCTTTTGCTTCGACTGAGCCAGTAGTCTAAAGGGATAGGCCAAGCCCAAGCCCCAGCCACCAAGGGCTGTGCCCAGGCCTGTGTGCACAAGGTCGCAGGTAAAGCGAGATTGGCTTCTGACTGTCCTGGAGCACGCACCACGTGAGGATGTGCCCCTGGGCCGCAGGAGCTTTGGCACTTCCCAAAGTTAACCTTTTGATTAAATATGTCTTAGATTGTATATTTGTTCCGTAAGGAATAAAGTGACCTTTAAAGCTATTTCAGAGAGTTGTACTTTCTACCTGGCCTGAATCCTGCCCCTCTCCCCATCCCCCACAGTCCACCATGCTTTCTGTGGGAACAAAACCAGCAGGAACCAGCAGGGGTCACTCTCTGTCTGCTGGTCAGGAAACAAGTGTTCCTAGTATAGCAAACCCTGTTTTCGTTCCTCTCGTAGAAATTATAGCCAAAATGAAGGCTTTGTTTTTGTGTAAAATATTTTTATATGCCTGTAAAACAAGCCCATTATAAGAACTGTTTGAGCATCTTGCCTTCTAGTGGAGGATTGGGAGGAAGAGGCAGAGTGACACTCCAGCACTGGGGGGTCCAGCCCCAAATGTTCTTCTAAGGGTTGGGCTAGTCACTCTTTCTCCCTGGGGTTCCATCCATTCATTCGGTTATTTTTTTCAGAGACAGGGTCTCGCTCTGTCACTCAGGCTAGAGTGCACTGCTGCGATCACAGCTCACTGAAGCCTCAAACTCCTGGTTTCAAGTGATCCTCCTGCCTCAGCCTTCCCAGTAACGGACTACAGGCACATGCTACCACGCGCAGCTAGTTTTTATAGAGGCAGTATCTCACTATGTCACCCAGGGTGGTCTCAAACTCCTGGCCTCAAGTGATCCTCCCCCTCAGCCTCCCGAAGTACTGGGATTATAGGCGTGAGCCACCGTGTCCTGCCTTTCCTGGAGTTTTCAATGTATTTTTTAATGGTCCTTTATAGGTCTAATTCCCAATCAACTCCCTATTTTCTACCTATAAATTTCCTTTATATTGAGGGCCGCCTAGAAGGCAAGATAATCCCGGTCTGTTCCATTTTGGGTAGCTGCTTCAGGGCTTTATTCTTGGTTTCTCTGACATAAATGATACAGGAGGTTATGGGATCATTTCCGTGGCTCTCTGGAGGGCAGAAGAATTGTTTGCCTAAGGGGAAGCCACTTGCTCTTTTCTCTGGCTGGAAATATCTTGTGTGAAGAGCCCTGCCTCTCCAGCCTGCAGGGCTGAGACGGCGGAGGAAACAGTGGAGTGAGCAGTGGAAGAAGAGGGGCGCCACTCATGTCCATGCCTTCGTTCACCCCTTCTTCCTCCGCCCTGCACACGCTGGGTCTAGGCCTGGCGATGAAACAGCAGCAGACAGACACCCGGTAACCCAGGGACACAGGAGGATGTGTTCGTGAAGAATCCGTGAGGCTAGATGAAGGGATTGGAGGAAGAGGAGTCCATGTTAGGTGGGCTAGAGGGAGAGGCCTCTCTGAGAAGGTGACATTGATGCTTAGGATGCTTGTTCCGATACATCACTTGTGTTCTAAAGCAGCGTGTGGCATTGTGGAAGATTGACGATCACCAGTCTTCCCCAAGTGATCCCTGTCACACCAGATGCCAAGGTGCTTTGGGCTGTCAGGCACAGTGTTTCCTGTCACATTTACAGATCCACATTGCCTCCAGATCTTACTCCTCACAGCTGTGTTGAGCATGTTCTCTGCCAGCCAGTGTGCTAGGCACTCTGCACACATTATGTATTTATTAAGCCCTGTGGGATGGGGGAATTCTTGTCCCTCTTTTACAGGGGAGAAAACAGAACTGAGAGGAGTTTAAAAATGTACTTAAGGTCACACACCTTGTTAAGTAGTGAAGGCAGGATTTACACCGGGTATGTCAGGTTCCGGAACTCTCGGTTCCTGCGTCGCTGGTACACTGAGACTGTACCCGGTGGAAGCAGAGGGGGTTGTGTGTGTGGAGCTGACTTTGTGGTTCTCTGTCATAGCTAGCAGGGACCAGTATCAAAAGCATTCTAGTTACAAATTTTGTGCACCAGTTAAAAAGTACGTGTACACTTCCCAGTTATGGCTCTACACATCCTTTTCCAAGTCTACTTTGTAAAATTTTGGTAAAGCCTTTGTACATCCAGGTTGTAGTTTTGGCAGGAAGCCAACACTTTGTCATTCGGTCGCCTGTACACTGTCCCACCTCTTCCTCCCTCTCCATCTTTAGCCTGCTGTTTGCTTCGTGGGGACATGTTGTTCAAGTGTACACATTCGATTTCAATGGTTTGTTTTATTTATAAACTTTTTTTTCGTTTCCTCTTTTTCTTCTTTCCCAGTAGCAGAATCCTGTTTTTCAAGTGAAATTTTATGTGGATCCCAATCTATGGGACAGATAAAAGCTTTTGTGAAGGAAGGGTAAGCAAATAGCTTCTGAAGGCTCTGGGAGCAGCAGTTTAAAAATCACCAACCTGGTCTCTGCCTGTGCGGCTGGGAAGCGCGGTGCGCGGTTTCCATGGAGCACCTGGTCTTCTGCAGCCCTTGCTAAAAGCCTGGTTAACCGATGATGAAGCTTAGATGCTGCTCAGATACTTCTGGTGCTTTAGATAAACTCATTTATGAAGCATTCCGTTAGTAACTGCTGAGGTCCAGGTCTTGTGCTAGGCATGGGATAAACAATATTAAAATAAATGTTCCCCACCCTTAGGGAGCTAAACAAAATTAATTTTCTCACATTTCTGTTCCAAGTGCTTCAAATGTCTCTCTTGCTCCCTTAGGACTGACCAGCCAAGCGTGCCAGGCAGCACGTCGGTTAATGGCCCTGTATGATGGGTGATGTCTGCTGCTGCCGACTGAGGACTACAGACCTCCACCGTTCAGGGGCTCGGGGGGTCAGCTGGAGCCCACCAAGCTGTCACTGCTGCACTCACTCTGCAAGGGATCAGGACCAGCGACCTTTATATTCTAGATTCTAAGACATTGTACAGAGAAACTCAGAAGTGTAAAAAATTGCACATTGACAAATACCAAGAATTTTTGCGTATGTTTATATTGTATTGTTCTAAATAATGGGTAGCCTGTGAAATAAGATCTTGCCACCCATGTAATAATAGTAGTAATACTATAGTTAAAATGGCTGTAAGAATAGTTTTATAAAAGTGAATACACAGATCTATTGTATTTGAAACATAACTATTTGACAATTATTAGTGTGACCAAAGTATTAGGCAGTTTTCATACATTTTTCACCTTGTACAAAATTCTGAATTCATTTTTCTTCCAGGTTGGCAAGGAATTGTAGAATGGAAATGCCCTCTAAGTGTTATTTTGGTTGTTCTAACTTACAAAAGTGATTTTGAGTAAGAAATATTTGGTGTTCTTTTTATAACCAGTTTTTGATTGGTAATTGTTTTCTGTATTGTTTAAAACGGATCAAAATGTAAGTCTATTGGTAGAGATTAAGTATTTATTGCTACAGCTTAGTTGATAAATTGATGTTATTGTAAAGCCATATGTTCTGTTAAAGTCTTGTTTGCTTGAAATGATTCTTCCTACAGGTGAAACACTAGATTACTTGGAGTGTATATGGCTTGTGGTTTGGGTTTTTTTGGTTTTTGTTTTTGTTTTTTGTTTTGTTTTGGTAGTTCATCTGCCTTTTAACCCATTCACCAAAATTTACCTTGTTAACAAGCATCACCAACAAACATTTCAGAGCAGTCTGCATATTGAACTTACCTAAATCATATTAGGCAATTCAGTTGAAAAATGCTCCTGCTGCTAATGGAGTTAGAGTGCGCTCATTTTACAGGCTAGTATTTTAAAGTAGAAATCAAAATCTGGCACCTAAGCATGTTAATTGTTTTACTGTACCTTGTGAGGTTTTCACTCATAAATTCTAAACCAGTGTATTTTTTTTAGAACTGGTTTGTGTATATATATATAGTGATTATGGATACTAATTCAATGTAATTTATAATTTTCTATGTCAATATAAAAATACATCACAGCCTTCTCTCAAACAGCTGAAGCAATATATTGTATATTGCCATATCGTCTGGTGAAAGGGTTAAATTACTTCACCTCTTGCACTTTTAGATGCAAATCAGTTTTTCATTTCTGTAATAGAAAATTATTCACGTATTTTTACATCATTTGTTTTTCCTGACCAGTATTTAAAACCAAAAGGATATTCTGAAAAATGGCCAACAATTTTTTTAGAAATAGCATCCCAAGCAGCGTGCCTAAACATTACATTGCATATGGAAATAAAAGAATCAAATGTCTAATGCCTTATTTCTTATTTACATTTTCATTTTAAATGGCGTAGAGACTCTTCATGAGGTTTACCGGCACGGACCTAGCGCTCCGAGGACAGTGGAGTCAGCAGTAAGCCCTGGGACAGACGGCAAGGGTGGGCTCCTCAGGAACACCGCCTCAGGAACGCTCTTCCTGCTGTGAGCTCCTCCCTGAAGACTGTCCTCGTGCGTCCTCCTCTGGAACCCGGTCCCCCCAGAGGACAGGGCTCCTGCTTGTCTCAGGGCTGCCTGGCTGTGCGGCTGGGTAGTGCCCTCTTGTCTCTCCTGGTGGGGAGCGTGGCCGGCCACAGCCAGGGTTTGGCTCTGGTGGTGGCACACACAGCCTCCGTGGCTTGGATTTGGTTGGCTTCTCCACCTAACCCAGGTAACATGGCGTCTTAAGTCGTCCCACTTACTGCTGGGGAAAGAACACTTGGGGTTTTTCTTTGGGATAACATTTTGCTTTGCTTGTCTTTTGCAGCAGGGACAGGATATGAGGACAGGAATAATAATTCTGTGGGGGTTGGAGGGTGCCAGCTTGAGGACCGGAGCGAAGTATACTCTCATTTAGTTTCTACTTTAATTTCTGTGTATTGGCCATACAGAGTTGCGAGACTAACAGATGTCTACAATACAATACCTGTATTAAAAATAACAGAAATAAAGCCTGATTCTTTCTTTGTAGAAACCTTCTCTTGTACCTTGCTTGAGCTTTAACCCGACAGGGTGTGGGGGCTGTAATGAGAGAAGCACACTGGTTTTCATGATTCGGTTCTTCCTGCCGTAGCTCTTGTGTGTGCCAGATCCTCCGCGACAGCTCTGGACTGGACTGGACTGCGCTGACAGGGCGGCACACGTCACAGGGGCTTGTCTAACCCAGACAGTGCCTGACACAGGTGCTCGTAGATTTTTGTTGACAAGGGGACTGCCACCAGCTCCTGTCTCGATGGTTCTGATGCTGTCTCCGCGCCTCTAACTTATCTTCACGTGTGGCACTCCCCGACCTGGAATTTCTGGCTCTCAGCATTACAGATAACACTTCAGTTATAAAATTTCTCAGGTGTTCCATAAATTTAAAAATGCGATGCCATGTTACCACTCCTCACATTTCACTCTCCCTCCACCTGTTTGCTTAAAACGCGTCCCCTTGTTGTCATCCGCTAGCAGGTCCTCTGCACTGCACAAGCTTGGGAACCAGGCGGCTTGTGTTTGCAGCCCACATCAGCTACTCATGATGCTGGGACCTCAGGCAGGTTACCTTCTCTTTGTCTCGGCTTTTTCTGTCAAATGGGGAAAATGATAGTAGCAAGTTCATAGATTTAAAGTAGACAGGCTGTCCTCAAACCCCTGGACTGAGCAGTCCCCCGCCTCAGCCTCCTGTGTGGCTGGGACTGCAGTGTGCTGCTCAGAGTAGTGTTTGAGTTAGTAAGTGTTTAATGTTAACTCTTCTCAACCCCATAATGTCAGCTGCTCGCCTCTCTAAATCCGTACTTTGATCTCGTTAAATACAAGCCTTCGCCTCCAGTAGAGTCAGGCGTCTTCACTCCAGTCAGTTGAGTTTAATGATCCTGCTTCAGCGCTCGCCTCCATCCCATGTGCCAAGTCTGGCCTGCCGCCTGTGTCTGCGAATAAAACTGGATATCCGTGTGGGAAGGAATGCACCTTGAGTTCTACTGTACATTGCTTACAAAAATTCACCCAAAATAGATTATAAATCTAAACATAAGCACTTAAACAACAAAGCTTGAATGAGCACAAACCATAGAAAAAGAAATCAGGCTCCCATCAACATGGCTTTCCGCTCTTCAAAGTGAACAGGTGAGCTGTGGCACTTGCCCGGCCGAAGACGTCTGTGTGTCCTGACAAAGGACTTCGTATCCTGAATACGGGGAGGGGGGGCGTGCAAATCAAAAAGATGAAAAACCCCATTTAACAAATGAGCAAGAGACATGAACACATACAAAGAAGATACTAATGCTCCTCAAGTATGGTGGGTTATGTCCCATCCTAGAGGGAAAATACCTTCTCAGGTGAGAGTAGTACTGGTTGTTTCCCCGCATGACTGCGTGGCTGGCTGAGCTGCTGAGTGCCCCGAGACTATCGCACAGCAAGTCGCCCAGGAGATCAAAATTCAAAGTACAGTTTCTACTGAATGTTTATCACCTTTACACCATCATAAAGTGGAAAAACTGTAAATCAAACCAATGTCTGTTGGGGACCTGACTCTACATGAGTGGCCATAAGAACATAAAAAGTTGTTCAGCATCATTAGGCCCTAGGGAATGCAAGTTAAAACCACAAACGGATACCACTTCCCGTCTGTTAGAATTGCTAAAATTAAAAAAACATTACCAAATATCGATGAGAACGTAGAGCCACTGGAACTCACACTGCTATCGGAAATGATTCATCCAGTTTGGAAAACCATTCGGACAGTTTGTTAATTTTGGGCTTTTGTCTTTTTAATCAGACATACTCTTGCCTTATGACTCAGCAATTCTAGGTATTCGTTTCATATTTATTTCATACGTGTCTGCAGAAGATTTGTACAAGGATGTTTGTCATCACTTTATTCATAATAAACAAGTCAAACAACAGGGAAATAGGCAGATTATGGTATGTTCGTACGGTGGAGTTCTCGGGAGTAAATGGGATTGAACTATGATGGATGTAGCAATGTGTGAAAATCTCAAAAACGTTAAGTGAAAGAAATAAGACAAGAGTACGTATATCTGTCTTCACAGGAAGCTCTAGACCTGGCCAAACTAACATATGGTGGTAGACAAGAGAATAGTGTTTTCTCTTGAAGGAGACGAGTAAGGGACTGGCTAGAAAGGGGCACAAGAAACTTCTGGGGCAGGGGACATCTCCCATGTCTCGTTTGGGCTGGTGGTTACGTGAGCGCGTGTTTGTCAGCACTCACTGAACGACCTGTGTCGTATGTGATTTTTATCTTAATCTTTTAGAAGACATAAAAGGATAAAACAAAACAGACATAAAGCAAATAATAACTACGGTTGGGGGAGCACATTCCCCACGTCAAGTGCGGTGGTCAGGGTGCTGCGGTTCCTGCCCAGCGGCTGAGGGGAGGGTAAACAGCTGGTGCCGCTGAGAACAGGAGATTGCTCGGCTAGTGTCTTCTGGAACCCAGCCCGGCCTGCCCGCCCATCCAGACGGTACATACCGCGTAGCCTTTGGACCCCCAAAAGGGAGAGGTCTGCATTTGTCCCGTGCCGTCTGCGACCAGGTGGGTAAATTTGTCTAATCCAGGGGTCAAGTGTTAGGAAACGAATCCAAACCATTTCCTTCAGGCAGGTTTCATTTAAAAACCAAAACAAAACCTTGTATTTCGAATCCATTTATTTGCTGTGTCTCATCTTCCAGAGGGGCACGTTAGAAGGGTTGAGGGGGCCTTCTTCGTTACGTCCACTAGAACTCCGACCTCTCGTCGCAGGAAGCAGCATCAAGGAGCAGCAGCGATCTGTGTGGCGGGAGCGTGAAGGTGGACGCAGAACTGTCCCGACGGGCCGCTGCTTCCCTTCTCTTGCGGAGACAGCCACACTCGCGGCTGACCGCGTCGCAGCGCCAGGCTGATGGGCTAAAGGACCGAGCGGGGAGTCCTGTTAGGAGTAGTTGCTGGTCCTGGCTGCGTGTCTCCACGGGATCTGAACACTAGGGCAATGCTCTTGGCCCCTGCCTTCACTCTTGTGGGAGGGCAGAGTGATTTAGCCGAGAAGTTTTGGACAGGATCTGCGTTTTTGGTTCGGTCAAAAATGCTCTTTCTCTCCTGGATCTGCGGCCCACCAAGGGGTGCGGCGTGGTCTGTCTGCCCCGCGGGGCAAGACCTGCGGTTGTCCAGCTCTGCCCCTGGCTTAGGTGTGCAAGTCTGTCTCTGTCACGAGGAGACAGCAAGACACATCTAAAGCCAGGCTTTGTAATAAGTCCCCCACCCCCCAGCTGGTCTCCCAAGTACTAATTCTCACTTGTTTCTGAACTTTGGGGTCAGGAGGAGGTAGCCTCCCCTAATTCCCACCTCCCAAACAAAGGAAAACAAGAAATTATATAAATTGTTACACTAAATCTGGATTCTCTTTTTAAAAGACGAGTGGTCAGACTGAGGTTGAAACTAGAACCCAGCAATATGTTGTTTACGTGAGTGTCATAGCAGTGGCAAGGCTGAAAATAAGTGGATAGAAAAAAGTGGTTTTTGTTTGTCACCCAGACTGGAGTGCAGTGGCCTGATCCCTGTAACCTCGAACTCCTGGGCTCATGCGATCCTCGTGCCTCCCAAGTAGCCAGGACTACAGGCACATGATTTATCTGTAGAGGTGGAGTCTTGCTTTGTTGCTCAAACTGGCCTCAAGCAATCCTCCCACCTTGGCCTCCCAGAGTGCTGGGATTGTGAGCCACCGTGCCTGGCCCAGAAATGAATATTAATATCAGGCAAAGCACAATTTAAAGCACTGTGCATGGGTAAGAGACTGTGCATCAAGCTAAATACAGCAGCTAAACATAACTATTAGAAACACAAGAAGAAGGACTTCTGGTTCCCGCTGTAAGAGTGATACTATCAGACTACACACTCTGCCGACAACAGCAACAATAAAAGTTGGACCTTTAAACTTTTCTACACAAGCTGTGCTGAGGCCCTGGAGAGCAAACAAGCCTGCAAGTACTCGGAGGGCCACGATCCCGGGAGGAAAGGAAAGGCACGGAAGGAACCCTGCTAGTCAGTGCCACTTCCCTTCACGGCTCCTGCTTATTAGGTGGCGGGAGGCCAAGCAGAAAGCAGAGGCTCAGCCTTCAGTGATCTTACGGGGCTGGTGAGACAAGCACTGGAGTTCAGGGCTATTGGAAGCTAAGCCCGGAGAGCCCAGATCCTGGAGGAAAGAGAAGCAGAATGAGATGAGCCTGGCATTCACCATGTAGGCTCTCCGGGCCTTTGATGATTCCTACACTATGCAAAGGGAGAGCTCAACAAGCCAAGCAGAAAACAGCAGCTGGGTGGCTAAGAAGAGTTTGTAGACATCTCGGTGTTGGGGAGGCAGAAATTGGAGCTTAGGAACTTCCAAGGAGGAAGGACTCTGATAAACATTCCTGAGTTTCAGTTGAAATTTCTGAAGGAATACATCTGAGGAGCAAGAGCAAACCAGAAATGGGTCTGCCTTACCTACCTGTAGGAACAGATCTCTCGAGGAAAATAATAACCATCCAGAGCCTCTATCATTTTTATACACAATTTTGGCATTGCATGAAAACGTTAGACATGGCAGAAGACAGTACCAAGTGAATGGAAACTGAAAGAAAACAGTTTATCCAAATATTAGAAATTTCAGACTTTGAAATGTGATTAGTACATTCAAGACAATAGATGACCAATGTAGAATTTGTTTGTACACACATGCGCACACGCACAAACATCAGATGGATACGCTAGAACTACAACATGCAATAATTGGATTTAAGAACCCAACAAATTAGTTTAAAATTTTCAACACAGCAGAAGACAGGACTTAGGAACTTAAGGTAGGTCAGTAGAAAACAGTCTGAAACATGGAAAGGGAAAGTTGGAAAACACAGAAAGAAGCATAAGAGATATATGGAACACAGTAAAAAATGTAGTATACATGTATTTGGAGTCCCAGAACGAAAGGAGAGAAAGAATGGAGTAAAGAGATATCGACAAAAATTGCCAAACTATCCAAAGACATTAAGCTACAGAATAAGGAACTGAATGCTGAGGAGAATAAATAAAAAGAGCACTACACTCATCAACATCATAGTAAAGCTACCAAAACCCAAGGGGAAAACCTAAAAGCAACTGAAGCATTATCCAGGCCCCTCAGAGTGAGGGTAACAAAGTTTTGGTGAAAGTCTGGCTTATCATCTTTGTTTGTGTTACTATAACAAAACACCTGAACCTGGATAATTTTGTTTGTTTGTTTGTTTTAGAGAGACAGGGTCTCGCCCAGTACGTGCTGGAGTGCACTGGCCTGATCGTAGCTCACTGCAGCCTTGGACTCCTAGGCTCAAGTGATCCTCCCGCCTCAGCCTCCCAAGTAGTTACAGCCAGCCACACCTGGCTAATTTTTTAAATTTTTTATAGAGACGGGGTCTTACTATGTTGCCCAGCCTGCTCATGAACTCCTAGCCTCAAGCAATTCTCCCGCCTTGGCCTCCCAAAATGCTGTGATTACAGGTGTGAGCCACTGTGCCCAGCCCTGGGTAGTTTTAAAAACAAGAGAAATTGGCTGGGCGTGGTAATCCTAGTGCTGTAATCCTAGCACTCTGGGATGCCGAGGCGGGAGGATCATTTGAGCTCAGGAGTTAGAGACCAGCCTGAGCAAGAGGGAGACCCCATCTCTACTAA
>VBSM01000988.1:912986-933163 GCA_008086735.1 Cheirogaleus medius | reverse complement strand
CCGACCCGCCGCCCGCCGCCCGGCCACCCCGACCCTCCCGACCGGCCGCCCCGGGCGCAGCCTCTCGCTCAAGGTACCCGCGCCCCTCCGAGGCCCCTCCTGAGCTCTCCTTTCCCGCCGGCCCTCCGTCCCCGCCCTGCGCCCGGGGCAGCAGCCGCCTGCGCGCCGCGATGCCCGATGCCCGCGTCTTTCGCGCGGCCCCGCGCCCGGCCCGACGTGCGCCCGTCCCTCCCTTGCAGATGGCCAGGGGCAGCGCCCTGCTGCTCGCCTCCCTCCTCGTCGCCGCCGCGCTCTCCGCCACGCCGGGGCTCGGCTCTCCGGTGAGTGCCGGGCGGGGACAGACGCCTGCAGAGCCGCGGCCCCTCTGGGAGACAAAGGGGAGCGGGGACAGCGGGAGACGCAGCGGCAGCTCTGCCCGCCTGGCGCTGGGGGGCGAGGCGCGTGGAAGCGCCGGGAAGGACGCGCGGGGGCTGCGGGGCGGGGGCGGGGGCCGGGCTGCGGGGCGGGGGCTGCGGGGTGGCCGGGCTTTCCGTCCCGGACTCTTCCGCCGCCGGCTGCCCGGCGCGTAAAGACGCCCAAGCGCGGAGCCAGCGCGGCTGGGAAATGCTGCGCTTCGGGGCAGCGCGCGGCAAGTCGGGAGCACACTGCATTTCATTTCATCCAGTTCGGTAGAGGGTCAGTTAGACCCAGAGAAAAGGTGCCATCAACATGTGTCCTTAGCATCATTTAAAAGCAAGTAGGGTGCACTGTGAGCTTGTGGTCTCGGCTCTCAAGTGAATTATTTGGTAAAGCAAGTAGTCCTATTTTCATGTCAAATGTCGTTTATTTCGGGGTAAATCTGGAATTTCTTGAGACTTCCAAACGTACACGCGTCATTCGAATTCCTCTATCATACCTGGAAGCCTGGGTACCTTTCATTTAATATTCTCTCCGGGCACCGTCCTTGCTCTCTGACCACCCCCCCTCTCCCATTCAAGGCAAAGGAAAAGAGAGGCTGGACCCTGAACAGCGCCGGCTACCTTCTCGGCCCACGTAAGTGCCGCTAAGTGATTTCCTCTGACCCCAGCCTTCTGATGCCAGCTGTAGCCGTGTTTGTTAATCCTGCTCTTTCTGAGATACCTGTAGCCAGACGTCACCGTGATACATTAAATCCAGTTAGTCCATAACCGGGAGTGGGGGCATCTCCGCCAGCAAGGCAGGGTGGTTCCAGGTAGGGCAGCCAGCTGTTTACTTTGGTATTTGCGGGCCCCTGGGCGGCACCCTCTCCCATTCCGGGAAAGACAGCCCCAGACCCTGGTCAGCCCCCTCCTCCTCCTCCGTCCCTCACCACGGAGGGTGCTCCTTCCTGGGGGCTTGTGACCTCATCTGCCCCCATCTCTTACACAGAAGGCACCTCATCTCCGTGTGCTCCTGGCCCAAAAGAGAGGAGGAACTCTTCAACAACACCTTCTCTGTGTGCTACTCTGGAATATTGAAAATATGTTTATCAAGATTTTGAATCCTGAATTAGAAAACAAACTCATTTTTACTATTAAGTTTATCTCTGTGTCGGGTTGCATCACCAGCAGCTGTACACGTAGGCTAGCTGTCAACATACTTCACGACTTAATAGCATGCCTCAGCGTCTCCTGTCCGCTAGGAGACGGCGACATAAGACCGTTGGTGCAACAGCTGCGGCTGCACTTTGGAGCGTGACTGTACCGAGGGTGCATCTGTGAGATCAGGTCACTTATCATTTCTCTACAAATTTAGGGCCAAGGACTCTCTCTGGAAAAAGGAATCGATTTTCCTTAGTGTAGCTCACAGATGGCACAATCCACCCAGGCTAAGTAGCCAGGGACCCCGAGCTGTCGTCAGCCTGGTCCTTACCAGTTCCCTTCGTCCCCAGCCACGCGTCTGGGTCAGCGCCCTCCTTGTCTCTCTCCTGGCCTCCTGTGACAGTTTCTTAAGGGATTTCTCTGCTTGCAGTCACAGTCCCGCCATTCTCACACGGCTGCACACGCACACGCAGGCATGCACTCCCTCTCCTCTTCCTCCTCCTTCCTCTCCCCCCCTTTCCTTCATCCCCCACCCCCACCCCGCTGCCCGGCTCCAGTCCTCCCACACAGCTGCCAGAGTGGTCTTTGAAAATAAAAATCTGATTCCATCACAAATCACAGTTCTTCAGTGGCCCCTTGTTTTCAGGGAGGTAAGGACCGTCGTCTGCCTGGAAGACACCCAACTCTGCTGCCGCTTCCCTGGGACCTGGGTGCTCCTGTTGCACCAGGCACACGCTCCCGGGCCCGTCCCACTGTGCTGGAGCCATGTGTCCCCCGTTTTCCAACCCCTTCTTACCTGGGCAGGCCCTTCCGTCCACCTGCAGCCCAGCGTGAGAGCTGTGCAGACCGTCACCTTCCCTGTGGCCCGGGCGCGTGTGTCCGTGTTCTTGGCCCCAGGGTCCCTGGAGAATCGCCTTCCCCGCTGTGGTCTCCATACGCTGGCTTTATGTTTGTAGCCGAGTTGTGTGTGCGCTTCGGTTATAAGCAGCCACGTGTTCAAAGCACAGTAACACTCAGATGCTTCCCTCTCTGATCTGCAAGCAGATGCTGTTGACAGCCACAGATCATTTAACGACAAGCATGGCCTCGCGGGCAAGCGGGAGCTCCAACCTGAAGACGAAGTGAAGCCAGGTGAGAGGACGCTAACCCCAGGGGCTCTGGGTCGCTTCACTTTCCGTTGCCTCCCGGGTGCATTCAGGGGTTGGCAGTGGGTATCGGGGCACCTGCCACCCACCATTTATAGTTCCTGCCCAAGCTTGGCCTGGCCACAGCTTGACTAAGATGATGCGACTTCACCACCCCTGTGAGCAGGGAGAAACAGAAGCAGCGAAACCCCAGAGGAAGCTTGGGGGACGGCTGCAGAGACAGCAAGGGGGGTCCTGCTAGACCAGGATGCTGCCCCGGCACGGGGGCCTCCGGGAGAGCGGGGACTTCAACCAGGGCCCTCCCACACTCTGGGCAAGGTCCTGGGGGAAGCACAGTGATGCCCTGGGCCACTTGGGGTCAGTTCGATGACCTCGCAGTGCCCAGCTCCTCCATAGGATGGTGGTGTCCTGGGACACAGAGGCACATGAAAGTTGTAAACATTCGTCTTCTGTTTTCTAGGAAGCTTCGAGAGATCAATGCCTGAGAGCAATATCGTGCGCACGATAATTGATTTCCTGACTTTCTTGCATCTCAAAGGTATGTGAAATAATGACCAACTTAAAATTCCTCTTAGGACACTGGACACAGAAAAGGCCCATCACGAAGGGATTCCGTAAGTTTCACTGGGAAGTAGCCACTTATCCCTCTAAGTGCCAGGCCCTGCCCTGCTGTGGGTTAGCAGGCGAGGCACGTGACACTTGGACTGGCGGCAGAGGGCTGGGAGTGCGGCGCGGTCATGCCACCGACCCTGAGGGGTCATCAGAACAGCGTTGCTGCTGAGCAGAGGGTGGGCCTCGGGGTGCAGTTCCCTCCGCTGGACCCGTGTGTTGGCATGGTGACGCTGCTGCGCCACGAGCCAGGCTCTTTGTGAGCACAGTGAACGACCGGGAGCCTGTATTTCAGACTGCGATGTGTGTACCTGGCGTGCTTACGCGTGGCTCTTCCCTCCGCAGAGAGCGGGGCCCTCGACGGCCTGCCCGACCTCCCCTCGGCAGTCTCTGTCTCCTCGGAGGACCCCGAGCGCGCCTGAGGGGACGCCGTCCCCCCACGTCCGTCTGTGCGTTGTCATTGAAAGTCAAACTTTAAGATGTTGGATAATCTTATGCCAATTTCTGCAGAGTAAGCCCTTCCTGTTCTCTTTGCCTTGATGCAGTGTTGTTATAATTTAAGATTTTTTTTGTAATTATTTTGTTTTGAGTGACAAAATAAAAAATAGCAACTACTTGTGATTGTCTCAATCTTCCACACTGCTGTCTCATCGCCACGCCACCAGAAAGCTAAAGCTTGACAATAATCACGTGTATTAGCCTCAGTTTTAGACCCAGATTCCACCAGGGAGAGCATCTCTGAGACGCCCTCTCGTTGCATGTCCGGGGAAGGCAGAGTTACTCTAATATTAAGCTTAGTCCAACATGATTATGAAGGTACGTCTGTTACTGCAACAAACAAACGCACGAAACAGACCCCTGCTGTGGAGCCGCTGTCACAAGGAGACGGGAGTGACAGAGCCGCGGCCGCGGACAGGAGGCGAGTGCGTGATCTGGTGCCGAGTGACAGAGCAGAGGTTGTTGGGGTGGGCAGGGCAGGAGGGTCAGTGTGGAATCCGAGCGATCTCGCAGCTCGGGACGTGTGCGCTAAGGTGATGCTGTGTGGCGGACAGCATGTGGGAACAGCTCTCCTAAAATGACAGACATGGGGGGGGTGTCTTTTGAGCAGAAAGAAAAGGCTCAGACCAGAAGGTCCAAAAAGGAAATAGCAGAGGAGGAAGAGCCAGACGTCTTTCTGTGACGTTCAACGGTGACACGCAGGCCTTCTGTTACCAAAGCAGCTTGCGACATGGAGGTGGGAGGTGTCTTTCTACATGTCCCCCCATGGGTGGTTCACTTCCTGAGACCTGCTCCAAGGGGCATGAGCCCTTGCTTCCCGCCCTCTGCTTGGTGACACTGGTGCTAAACACGCCTTCCCCCCACCACAGCTGTTCCCCAGGCTCCCTCCGGCTCTTCCCGGCTCCGCACGCTCCCGTGGCCTCGAGCCACCTGTGCTTCAGACCCTGGTGTCCACTCCTAGCTTGGGGTGCAGGGATGCCACCGACAGGATGCTACCTGTTGGTCTGAACACCTGGGTCCACCCTTCACTCCCTGTCCCCTCGCCATGTCATTTACCCTCCACATTTCCTTAATTCTCTTTCTCTCCGCCTGGAGCGGGCATCGGGACCCCTGAGGCCTCATCAAGACACAAGCCACCACGCCCCTGCCCAGAGGCCAAGTCAGGAGGGCTGGGTGGGCCAGAACTGTTCCCGTAAGCACCCCGTGCTGCCGCTGCTGCTGCTGCTGCTGCTGCTGCTGCTGCACTAGGGCCACCCCTGGGCTGCTGGCCCCAGCCCCTGCCCACGGCCCGTCCTGCCCGGCCCAGCCAGCCTCGCCGCCTCCCATCCCCAGTCCCCTGCACGCAGCCCTCCAGACCCCATCAGCTGCGGCTGCGGCTGCGGCCTGGCCTCGCTCACCTGAGGCCTTCGCACACGCCCCTCCACTGCCTGGAAACGCCCTCACGTCCCACAGGACCTGCTCTGGGTCACCTCGCCAAGGGCGCCCTTCCTGTCCCTCTGCCCCCAGCATGTGTGGCACCACCCTCATCAGAATGCTTGCCGCTCTAATTCTGTTTGCAGATTTCTCTCTCCTCACGGCACTGTAGCCCCCTGAGAAAAAAGCTTCTTGAAGGAGCCAACAGGTTAATGACGTTGTGCTGAGCTCTGGGTTCTCAGAGTGGCCCCTGGCACCCAGGAGTCCCCCGAGCGGTGTTCGTGGGCTGCCACGGGGCCCGGCCTCTGCACAGATGCGCGGCTCCAGAGCCGGTGGTGACAGCTGTCTTGGGGCCCCTCCTCCGACTCCATCCTCCACCTCCTTCTCCAAACCTTTCCTTCCTCCGCTCAGGAATAAATGGTGGCAGGGTCGGGGCGGGCAGGCGGTGGCAGCTGGAAGGTGAGCAAAAGGAAGTGAGGGACCAGGTGCCATTTGCTGCCCAACTCGGCGAGGGGCGAGGAGCAGCAGGAACTCTCATCTGTTGCTGGCGGGAATACAGAATGACACAGCTGCTTCGGAAGACAGTTGGGTCGTTTTTTGCAAAACTAAACATGCTCTTACCATACAATCCAGAAGTCGTGCTCGTTGGTAACAAAGAAGTTAAAAACCTACGTGCACAAAAGCCTGTACGTGGATGTTTACAGGGGCTTTATTCATAAGGTTGCAAACTTGGAAGCAACCCTGACGTCCTTCAGTAGGGAATGGACAAACTGTGGTACATCCAGACAATGGAATATTATTCAGTGCTAAAAAGAAATGAGCTATCGAGTCATGAAAAACACATGGAGGAAACAAGTGCATATTATTTTAATACGAAGGGAAAGCAGCCAACGTGAAAAGTCTGCAAACGTCTGATTCCAGCTGTGTGGTGCTCTGGGGAAGGCAAAGCCATGGGGTAAAACCTCAGTGACTGCCAGGGGCCGGGAGAGGGGAGGATTCTAGGGCAGTAAAACATGCAGTGTCTGTGCGATACTGTAATGGTAGATACATGTCATTACACATTTGTTAAAACCACTGAGAATGAATCCTGGTGTAAACCATGGGCTTTGGATGATAATGGTGTGTCAGTGTAGGTCCATCCATTGTACCAAATGTGCCACTCTTGGGAGAGATGCTCACAGTGGGGGAGGTTGTGTGGAGGGACAGGGAATATATGGCAAACCTCTATACTGTCTGCTTAATTTTGCCATGAAGCCAAAACTACTCTAAAAAATAGTCTATTAAAAATATGTATATATATTCTGGCTGGGCGCAGTGGCTCACACCTGTGATCCTAGCACATTGGGAGAGTGAGGTGGGAGGATCACTTGAGCCCAGGTGTTTGAGACCAACCTGGGCAACATAGCAAGACTCTCTACAAAACATTTTTTAAAAATTAGCTGGGCATGGTGGCATGTGCCTATAATCCCAGCTACTCAGGAGGCTGACACAGGAAGATTACTTAAGCCCAGGAGTTTGAGGCGGTAGTAAGCTATAATGATGCCACTGCCCTCCAGCCTGGGTGACAGAATGAGATCCTCTAAGAAACAAACAACAACAAAACTGTTACTTGCTCAATCAAAATATTGGCACCTCTAATTTTTTCTCTCTTGATAAATAAAATGATGTGGGTCAAAGTAAAGCCATTACCCTAGGTCTGACATGAATTCCCACTCTAATCAAGAGTTCTCAGGCCTTGACTACTGACCAAACAGTCTGAAAGATAAGAGTGTGTGTGTATATGTGGTCCATGCATTAATTGCATCTAATAAAAGCAATGAAGATATTAAAGAAATGAAGAAGAGTCCAGTCAGAAACCAGAATCCAGTGTTTCCCAAGTGTTAAATAATGGTATACAGTTCGTTCTGTTAAGGAACCCTTCAATTTAAAAAGCACATGCTGACGTTTGGGGGATGGTCATGCCTGAGGTTCTGCCTCGAGGGGGGAGAGGGGCATGGGCAATGTACGTAACCATAATATTTGTACCCCCATAATATGCTGAAATAAAAAAAAATAAATAAATAAAAGCACACGCTGAGTGGCACAACAGCTCCAATAGGGTGGACAGGCTTGGGCATTTCTCTGGGACAGAGGAAATCCTCAAATCTTCCAAGCAGGAAGAACCACCTTCTCCAAGCAGGACAAGCTTCTCTGCTGTGGCTGGGGCTGGAGCTGAGCACCCAGCTACCATGCTACTCCCGAGCCCCGGCCTCTGCTTGGGGTCAGGGAGAGTAGAGGGGCAGGGGTGGGAGGGAACTGCCCCTAGGTACACCCTCCTCCTCATGCCTCCTCCCTCCTACAAGGGTGTTTTAAGAGTCCATGTGCCTGAACTGCACGGGCAGAGTGAAGCCAGAAGAGCCGGCAGGTGGCCTCGCGCTCCCCTTCACTGGGGCCACCTGTGCCCGTGGCCTTTCTAGAGAGCTCCCCTGCAGGATGGGCGTCAGCCTCCCCGCCTTTATCTTCTGCCCCCAAACCGCTGTGCTCTTGAGTCTCTGACTTCTTTCATTTTTATCTTGGATGAAAATTCAACCTTTCAATTCCCTAAACTGGTACTTTAACGTACTCCATGTGATAACCTGTCTATTATGGTTTTCAACTGCACCCCCACTGAAATTAGACGCTGGCAGAACTTCAGGTATTGGTTTGAGATTTTGTAAACAAAGAGCATCAGCGCCAAGACGAAGAACACAGGTTTCTGCTGACATTTTGCTGTCAAGAGAAAGCTCTCCCTTAAGGACGGTTCATTTGCTGCCTGGTTTTCTGTGTTGTATACAGCCTCGTGTTCACTGACAGGAAAGATCATTTTAAGCATGCGCCATTTTGTTTTTATGATTTCTTCTCTATGTTTGTGAAAAGACAAGGCTTTCTTTCCTGGATAAACAAAAGCAACAGAGAACCTAATCTTAATGATCATAATGGTGGCCCCCGTTATTTAATAAGTACAGAGTAGAGGCGGGAGGATCACTCAAGGTCAGGAGTTCAAGACCAGCCTGAGCAAGAGCGAGACCCCGTCTCTACTAAAATAGAAAGAAATTAATTGGCCAACTAAAAATATATAGAAAAAATTAGCCGGGCATGGTGGTGCATGCCTGTAGTCCCAGCTACTCGGGAGGCTGAGGCAGTAGGATTGCTTGGGCCCAGGAGTTTGAGGTTGCTGTGAGCGAGGCTGACGCCACGGTACTCTAGCCTGGGCAACAAAGTGAGACTCTGTCTCAAAAAAAAAAAAGAATAATAAGTACAGAGTAGAAAGATATGAGGTTGATAAAATTGCACGGCTACACCCTCAAATAAGGACATGATAGTTTCATTTTTATATTGTTTTAAAATAGCATTAGCTCTCTACCAGAAACAAGAGATGTGATTTTCTTATCTTTTTAGTCATCTTATGTGACTGTGGTCTCTGGCCATTACGGCGGCTTCATACACGTCTGCATCTCAGCTGCTACTTCTCATGTTGAGTCCTCTGCACTCCAGCTCGCTAAGTTCTGGGCCGAGAAAGCCTGAGGGGGTTGTGCTTCCCGCGCGGTCTCTAGCTTAGCACGCCAGCTGCAGTTCGGGTGGCCCCTCCCCCATAGGAGCCCGGGATTCCGGGCGGGCTCCCACGCAATGGGAGCCTCGTCCCCAGCCCCACCTGAGTGCTCCTGCTCACACGTCCTCAGGGCTGCACAGGTGGGCCACACCTGGCTTCAGGGTCTTTCTAGGCAGCTCTTTGCCTCAGAATCATCTGGGGACATTGTTCCCTTCCCTTCCCTCCACGTGGTGCCTAGGGCTGCACCGAGGCTCCTGAACTCCTAAAATGTGGCTGGTGAGAATTGGGATGTGCTGAGTTCAAGATACACACTGGATCTCAAAGATTTGGGACATACAAAAGAATGTGAAGTATTGCAATCATTTTCATTTTGATTACACGTTGAAATGATAGTATTTTTGATATACTGGGATAAATAAAATATTATTAAAACTAACTTCCCCTGTTCCATTTCCCTTCATTGATTTATTTTTTTCACAATATCCAAATAGGCAGTTTACTTGCATGGTAGTATTTGTAACTAGGTTGTGATTACACTTTAGCCAGGAGTTAAAACTCATGCAGCTCCGGACCAAAGCAGTTCCTGTCAAGTTCACCCGGGCCGGTTGCCACCCCCCGCTGCCTTTAACTGAACCTGCTCGTCTCTCACCGACCGCAAAGGGACGACCGCAAAGGGACGCCAGCCTGGGACCTGCAGGAGAGCACGGCACGCCCGCGCAGACTGGGCAGGGCGGGAGGAGTGGGTGGCGGCACCCGGGCGCTCACTGTGCAGCCGGATGCGTCAGCCCACGCCCCACGGGACATTTCAGTCCTGGTGTGAGAGTCGAGGCCTAAGGCCACGCAAAGCCCCTGGAGAACTGCCACCCTGGGCCCGGCCTGCGCCGCGGCACTGCTCACGCTCACTGTTCAAAGGGCCACCCGCAAGGGCGTGGGGCAGGCGGCTCCAGCCACAGTGAGCACGGGCTCTGGAGGCCGGCAGGGGCTCAAGGCAGCTTGTCTTTTCAGGTTTTTAAGTGTAGCTACTAGAACATTTAAAATAACCCCTGTGGCTGCAGATATTGCTGTTGGCCGGGGCTGCTGAGAGGACACCAGGAGGAAAGCTGCCCCCAGGAAGCGGCTCACAAAGCCCCATTTCTGGGTCACCTGCCAACCCCCCACCTCCCGCTGGGCGCTAGATGTGGACGGACTGAAAGCGCCACCTCCCACAGGACTTGTCTGTACCTCTGGCTTCCAGGGTCGAAAGGGGCTTGCCCAGGAGAAGAATCAAGTATTTCTTTCTCCCTGCGGTTCCCTGTCAGGACCAGGTCACTCCAAATGCAGCTCTACGAGCTGCCACTCGCCCCTCGGCTCCTTGCTGCCTCCTGCGCCGGGTGCCAAGGCCCGTGGCCAGACTCCCTCCCGGGCGGCTGGTGCTACTCCCGAACACAGGAACGTGAAGGAACGGCATCGCAACACACGCCAGGGTGGGCATGCGTAAGATGAATATATTTTCATTTATTAAGTTAATTACAACAATTGAAGACATTAGAAATTTGTATTCGTCTTTGTTTTATAATAGAACCAAAAGAGTCAACTTAACAATCTACCTGCTGGTTTCTGCAAGCTAGTTATTTTAACAATATTTTACAAACAACAATAATAGTATAACAATAATTATGGAGCAGTCAATTGGGTAATAGAGCTTTTCCACAATTCAAATAGAAACACATGAAACACTAGGTAACTTTAAGTCCTGGAACTCAGGACCCTCCTGCCAGCCTGGCCGGCGCGGCCGCCGCCGGGCTTTCACGGCGGCCTCAGGAAAGGACTGAACGTGTGCAACTCGGGGGAACGTCTACACTACCGAATTCTTCAGACATTAGTAGTTCTCTAGGGATTTTAAGTTATATCATAACAGCCCGTCCGAAGAACTTATTTCTAAATAATTTGAAAAACAAACAAACAAACAAGAAACCATTAGAGCTTTGGGGCTGGCAGCCTCCAGAGGAAGGTTCCCGGAGGGCTGAGTCAGCAGCAGCGAGCTCTGCCCAGGGCCCGCTTCGCGCGACTCTCGCTCCCGCAGACTCTCTCCAGACTACGGAACCCACGCTCTCTCCTCCCGGCTGGACAAATAATGCTCACGTCATAGTTCTCCTCAACAAAAGGGAGTTGTGTCCTCACACCCCCCAGAGAGCTCCGTGCGGAGCCAGCAGGCGCGGGCACGGAGGGGAGCCTGGTCTCAGCCGTGCGGCTGCCGTGCAGACCTGGCCTCGTGTCCCCGACAACCCTTCTAAAGCTGCAGCCTCCCTCAGAACACTCAGAAAAAGCGGGCATGCGTTCACGTTCTGCTACGCTGCACTCTACTCGATTTTCAGCCCCTTGGACTTGAACTCGACGTGGAGAATCTGCGACAAGCACCTTCCAAACTCCTCCAGGACCATCTGCTCCGCCAGGCACTCGGAGCAGCGCTCTTTCTCCGCCGCCTCGCCCTGCGCCAGCAGGCACGCGCAGGTGGCCTCCACCACCTCCCAGGAGATGCACGAGGAAGGTCGCCTGTCGGAAACAACCAGTAAAAGGCCACGCTCGACACCTTGCCGTTTCTAGGTACAGTGCCTTTGCTATCAGCAGAACGTTGCTTGCCCACGCTGTTTTAAAGCCTGTCACCAGGAACAATCTCACATTGTTTTCCTAATACTGGCAACAATCAACTGCTTTTAGACCAATAACATAGGGGACAAGTAAATCTGTCATTTTCTTGACATCCCTCTCATGACAGATTCTAAATTTTCTCAAAATCAGATCCACTGACAAACCCAGAGCATCCTAGGCTACAGTGTCAAACCCACGGGCCAGGGAGGGGACTGACGAAGCAGGAATCTTAGATAAGACAAAGCACCACAGACGAGCTCTGCAGCTGTGGTCTGAGTTCTGTGCGCAGTGTCAGCACTAAGGAAAGTGGCAGCGTGACAGCCGCAGCGGCATGTGGAGCTACAAAATGATGAATGGCTCTGAGGACGGGCCGTGTCATGCCTTGGGGTCGCACAGTCTAGATAGCCTTGTCCCTGACGCCCCTTGAAGCCCTGAAGAGGTTCCAAAAGTTGTTCTGTATGGTACAGGAGCAGCCATGCCCCCCACCGAAATCAAGGGACAGCCGGGGCTCGGCTAGCCAGCCACCCAAGTAGTGCTCAATTGAAAAACTTTCAGGAAAACTTCATAAAACATTAGAAAGTGTTGCATTATGAAAATAGAGCTAAATGTTGAATTTGTTAATGTCTCTCTCTAAATATAATGCACGATGACTTTTGTTGAAGATGAGGGGCCAGGGTGGCCTGGGGAGAAGAGCTGGGAGCCCTCGAGAGCAGACGCCCGTGCGGACCCTGCGCCACGCCCCACGGGACACGCACATCCTCACGTCGGGCGCCGACACTTCACACGAATTTCACAGAAGATGCAGCCATGTTTTGATAAAGTTTTACTGATAAAAACCTCTGCAGGCCACAATGATGAGTGTTTCTGATGTCTCTCTAACCAAATAGGCGTGACCTTGGCTTTACAAAATGATATTTATTAACTAATGACACCTGGTACTTTATCATGATATGACCCATTACAGTAAACTCAAATGTTTTAAAATGGGTGAATCGCGTCTACTATATAGTAAAACTATCACTCAACCTTTGAGACCTACTAGGATTATAATATGGTTCAAAATCGCTAAATGGGGAAATATTGCACTAATCTGGAATGCACAGTCCCTGTGGGGAGGATTACTACGTGCCTCACGACAGAGGGCAGTTTCGGAGTTTGCTGTCTGAAGACTGCTCCTTGCTGCGTGAGGCCAGTGGCTGTTCGTGCATTCAAAGACAGCGCCAGGGCACTGCTGGCCCTGTCGGCGATCCTGGTGGTGGCCCTTCTGTCTGCTACAAAACCGGGGTGACTCGGGAGGACACAAAGGCTGAGCTAGGAGGACAAACTGGACGAAGCAGGTCGGGCAGTGGGGCCCTCCAAGGAAACACTGTGTGTCTAGGGTTAGTACACGGAGGGAAGAATGGCTTCCCTTCCTCCCACCCCTCATACTCACCCCTGCAGACTCACACACTCTCTCCTTCAGGGGTATAAATTGCCTTTAACTCTCCTCTCAGATTAACATCTATTTCCCCTATTAGGAGGGGTTAGTTCAGAGTACCTACCTATCTTTTCTGAATTTTGGAAGTCCTGAAAATTTAGTTGGTGACAAATGATGGCTGCCTTCAAAACCTCCGATCTCCATATAGTTTGGCATGTTTATTAGAGTTTTTCGTTCTGGACTTTCTTCATAATTTTTGCAACCAATGCATTTGCAAATAGAAGAACACATAATTTTGGCCTGGTAATATAAAATGCTTCAATAAAATTAGGTTGCCCTACAAGTCATCGAAAACTGACAAGTCCTACATGGACCTTAAGTAATTCTTTGCTTATATTTGCTCATGTGCATATGCGATCTACAATTTTCATTAAAAAAAAAAAAAAAGCAGATGCCGAGAGGAGTGAATGACAGTGACGTGGAGAACAAGGTGCATCTCCACGTGCTGTTGTTGTGGGGACACAGTGGTCCTGCTGACAACAGAGTGAGTCCCGAGTGGGGGCGGGGGGAGCTCTCCTTTCTTCACACGGGAGCCAGCAAGCTACTTCATTTGACCCTCGGTCTGACAGCTCTCTGTCACCGCGGGAGGGTACTGGGCCGGTGCTACAGGTGCAGGGAGCACAGGTGGGAAGAATCTGAAACCTACCTGAAAGCAGGCCTGGGGTTGGGAGTTCTCGGGGACTCTCCCTGCCTCCTCGTGGGTGGATTCTGTTTCTAGTCGTTCCTGGCAGGTGCTGCTCTTGGGCTGGGCACCCAGCTGTACAGAGCAAGCCCACTCGGGCCCAAATCCCAGCTCACGCAGCCCCTAGGGGCAGCCAACAGCTGGCACTGCCAACCACTGTGGTTTTCGTTTTCCTCTTTCCTTCATTCCCCAGGGATCTCCCTTTGTTCTTTCCAGCTCAGAGATGCATCTCCATGGGTATCTGTTGTGTTTTATCTGCACCTCTGGGTGTTGTGAAACAGGAGGTTTTTCAGGATTTATAGTCTATACTAACGCCAGAGACTAAAAGACAGTGCTGTCCCCCTCCTCTTGGCCTGTACATCACAGGGGCCGTGCCCAGCGTAGGCTCAGCCTGGGAGGGTGGCAGCCAGGGAGGGCGCCTTGCAGAGCAGAGAGGAGGCGCTGTGAGTGCCTCTAAAAGGGCTTCCACCGGGTGATGCCATTCCCTGTTTGAATTCTTTATCTCTCTGTAATATTTTTACTGTATTTCAAAATCCTAGCTGGAGGGTTGCTGGGTTCACTTACTCAGATCTCTCAACATGTGTCCCCAGAATCATGAGGACTTTTCTGAAGCCTGGCCTTCTGTGACAACCTTTGAAAAGTAAAATTCACAGGTACCCGCAAAAGACCTCAAGCAAGCAAGCAAAGAGAGGCTTTCAAAGAGGTTTTCTCAGTTGCTTCACTGATAGGGCCTGAGGGTTCCCTCCCTTTCCTTTCTCCTTTCCTTCAACACGAAGAAAAGTAGAGATAGAAGAGGGAGAGGAGAGAGGCACAAAACCAAAGAGGAAAGCGCGTCCCTCTACTGTCATTAAATCTTTGAGAAAAAGAAAAAGCTTTTGTCCAAGACTTGATCTACACCTCGTTCTGGGAGCGTCTGTCAGCTCAGGCCACAGTGCGCCCTGGTCTCTGCCGCGGCTTCGAGCCAGGGAGGCCCCCTGCCCAGTCAAAGCGCCCAGGCAGAGGGACGCCTGCGGACAAGCACCCTGGGGACTGCCTGTCCTCCACGGCCACCCACAGCAGCTTGGCTCTGCTCAGGGAAGAAGAGGCACAGCCCCAGGAGCCTCCAAACCGTGGCCACGGGCAACGCAAAGGGCAAAGCCGCTGCAGGGGCACCCTCTGCTGGCCACTCAGGAGGGCTCTGGGAACACAGCCTGCTCCAGGAGGGCTCATAAAGCTGAGCTGATATCTGAGAAATTAATTTGGATTAATATCAGTGTCCTCTTAGAAACTGTAGGAGGAAGAAAGTAATTATATTTCTTTCTAAGTTACAGTAAAGTTTTTTTTAACCACAAAAGAAGTTACTTAGGCCAAAATATTTACCTGGGTTTTTTTTTTTGTTGTTTGTTTGTTTGTTTGTTTTTGGCAGGGAGTGGGGTTGTTTTGGTTTATTTTGAGACAGGATTTCGATATGTTGCCCAGGCTGGACTTGAACTCCTGGGCTCAATCGATCCTCCTGCCTTGGCCTCCCGAGTAGCCGGGACTACAGCTGTGCGCCCCCATGCCCGGCTCATTTTGGTTCTTTTGTTTCCACACCAGGGCTTGGTTACTGACCTCGTAGCACTCGCAGTAATTCTTAAGGCAGCCTGACCTCCTGCAGTTGCACCCTTTGTTATGTCTGGGCTTCACATCGCCCAGTTTCCCTTTCCCAATCTTTGGTTGGAAAGCTTCTGGGTTTCTATCAAGACACGCCTAAGATAGAAAATGGGAAACTCCATCAGCATTTATTTATTATTCAAAAAAATGTTCAATGAAAGGCTTCTCATGTGAATTCAGTTGTTTTAGAGGGAACCACAGGGAGTCTCCTTACATAAGTAAGAGGGTATATCCCTTCTTGTTTTATTTCAATTCATTTCCACACATAAAGGTATACTGTGGCCACGGTTTCTTGAGGCTTTGTTTGTTTTCTGAGTTTCAAAGTCATGCATATTTACTGTGGGAAGTTAATGGATGGTAAGATGCAAAGGAAATCCTTGTCTCCGTGTGGACATATCCCTTCCAGCCTTTCTTACCCCGTTTCCTAAGAGAGTGGAGATCATGGTCCTGTACTAACAGCTCGCACTGCCTGAACACGATTGAACATTCCATATTCCAGGCATCTTTCTATATGACTTATATGTATGTATTCTCTCATTTAATCCTCTCAGCAACCTTGGGAAGTAAAAACTACTACTGTTTCAGCCTGAGCAAGAGTGAGACCCCTGTCTCTACAAAAAATAGAAAAATTAGCCAGGCATGGTGGCACATGCCTGTAGGCCCAGCTACTCCCAGCTAAGGCAGGAGGATTGCTTGAGCCCAGGAGTTTGAGGTTGCTGTGAGCTAGGCTGACGCCACTGCACTCTGTCTCAAAAACAAACACACACACATACAAACAAAGATATACTCTTATTGCTGTCTTACAGATGAAGAAACTGAGCACCGGGAGGTTAAATAATAGATGGTAAGTGGTAGGATCCAGATTCAAAGTCCCCACGCTGACCTCAGAGCCCAGGGGCTCAACCAACCACTGGGTGGTGACTTTCTCATACAATACACACACCTTTTTTTTTTTTAGAGACATTGTGTCACTCTGTTGTTGACGATGAAGTGCAGTGGCACAGTCATAGCTCAAGGCAGCTTCAAACTCCTAGGTTTAAGTGATCTTCCCACCTCAGCCTCCCAAGTAGCTGGGACTACAGGCACACGCCACCACACCTGGATAAGTTTTAAATTTTTTGTAGAGACAGGGTCTTTCTATGTTGCCCAGGCTGGTCTCAAACTCCTGGGCTCAAGCTATCCTCCTGCCTTGGCCTCCCAAAGTGCTGGAATTACAGTCATGAGCCACTAGGCCTGGCCAACATACAAAACTTTTTATCCTGGTTTGTTTTTTACTTTTTAATCTGTTTATCTTAATATCTATGTATACATACAAATGCATACGTATCTTTAAATACCAAATGATTCAATGCTTTTTGTAAAACAGCACCACAGTGCAAGTTCTTGTCCTCCTTTCCCCGTCCTGAGGTGAGCAGTGGGGACCTGCACTGTCCCACACCACAGCCAGTAGCACGATGCCGTCGCTGCAGAGAGTCCCACTGGACAGCACTGGTCTGGAGTGGGGACATTTCTATGTGTTTTTACTTATTACTGGAGTACGACAGGCAGTGAGTGAGCGCCCGCATCTGCAGCTGCCGCGTGATGACCTTGTGCACGTGTGCACACCTGTGTAGCTGCCACTCGGGTCAAGTCAGAGGACAGTCCAGCCCCACAGGCTCTGTTGCGACTCCTCCTTATCAGTGCACCCCCAGTGGGAACCAGTATTCTCACTCTGAGAGCTTCAGGTTTGCCTGTTCTGGGATTCACGTGGGTGGAATCAGCCTACACTCGCGCGGCTGGCTTTGTGCTTCGGCATAATGTCTATGAGACGCTGGTGCACTTAGCCATAGCTCTTTCTTTTCCATCATGTGCTATATTCCATTATACGACATACTTCCATGGATTTATCCATTTTACCACTGATGGACATTTGAGTTGTTTCAGTTTTTGGCTATTACGAACACAGCGGCTATGAATATTTTTGTACAAGTCTTTTGGTGGACATTTACACTTATTCTATCGGCTATATTTTTAGGAATGAAATTGTTTGGTCATAGTATAAAAGTTTTAGCATTAGTAGCTATTGCCAAACGATTTCCCAAAGTGGTTGCACCAATTATATATTCCTATCGGCAATGTATGAGGATTCCAACACTTTTTAATTGTTTTTACACTTTTAATTATAGATTGTATCCTTTACCCCTAAGTAAAATGTGACTATTAGAAGTTTATATGCATCATAATTTTCTTCTGTCCTATGAATCTGGCTATATTAAAATTCATAAGATATTTTCAGCTGATTTAAACATAATTCAAGAGGGGAATTAAATTATTTTAGAAAAAAATAGGTTGGGCGCAGTGGCTCATGCCTATAATCCTAGCACTTTGGGAGGACAAGGCTTGAGGCCAGGAGATCAAGATCAACTTGAGCAAGAGCAAGGCCCCATCTCTACAAAAAATAGAAAAATTAGCCAGGTGTGGTGGTACAAGCCTGTAGTCCCAGCTCCTAGGGAGGCTGAGGCAGGAGGATCGCTTGAGCCCAGGAGTTGGAGGCTGCAGTGAGCCATGATGACAGCACTGTACTGTACGTGGGAGAGCAAGACCCTGCCTCAAAATAAGCAAATAACAGAACAGACCAACCACGGTACAATATAATTTGGTTCTATTTGTACAGGATAGTCTCAGCTCTACAGTTTTCAGCCCTTAATTTCCCTTCGTAAATTAGAGGGCACCAGGGAGTGTCTCCCTGGAGCAGGTTGACAGCCCCAAGCCTAACTGTCCCTCCTTTCTCCCTGATTATCTTTTGTGCCTGCAGAAAGGGATAAAAGCTGCATGTAGCCTTAAGCAGAGTGGCTGTAGCAACCTTGTTCCCCTTTAGGAAAGTCTAGATTCTTCCTCTCACCTGGAAACCAAGGAATATAAAAATTTTAAAGATGTAACATCTGAGTGCTTTCACCCGGCCCTCTTCGAACGGTGGACTTTCTACACCTTTTCAGGCTACACTGATGCAGCTCAAACTTACCTGCTATACAATATGACCCCAAATTTCCAACCACTGCGAACTAAAATAAAACCTTAAGCCCCACAGCCGACTGAATGGAGGACTCCCCTCTCTTGGCCAAGAGGCCCCCCCACCTAAAAAACCCTTCATGCTGGGTTGTCAGCCATGAGAAGAAGGGAGGTCAGACATTTGAGTTGTTATGCCCTGTCCCTTTTAAGGTTATTCTTTGTAACAATAAGACACAAAATCATTAACAAGCCTAAGGCCATGTAGACAAAGGTCAAGCCACACCTGCGGGGCATCAATTTACTTAACAGATCACTTGGGTCCTGGTACATGTCCAGTGGCTTGTCTCTGATCAATAGACTTTCTTAACTTCCTTCCTTCCAAACCTGTAGACGAAGCTTCATTTCTTTAACCAATTACAAATCAAAGAATCTTAAAACCCACCTATAACCTGTAATCCTCTGCTTCGAGATGTCCTCTCTTTTTAGGCCAAACCAATATATGTTTTGATTTATGACTTTACGTGTAATTCCTGCCTCCCTAAAATGTATAAAACCAGACTGTAATCCAACCACAGTGAGACGACTTGCTCAAAGCTTCTCTGGGCCATGGTCACACATATTCAGCTTAGAATAAACCTCTTTAAATTATTTTATGGTTTAGGTTCTTTTCCATTGACATCCCCAAATCAAGACAAATGTCCACTTGGACATTTGTGTGTTCTTGAATCAGAACCTTCCTAGACCCCGCTGCATCTCTGAAGCCTTCCCACACTGGTGGGGCACAAAGATCTTTCTCTGCCTACTGCTCCCATAACAACCCCGTCACAGGCCAGCACCCCCACCTGCAGGAATAGTCATATCCAATATATATGTGTCAAAACTCTGGGTTTTCTAATACTGAAATTAGGAATCTCTGGAGATCATTATATGAACATGTCAAGCACTTTTAAATGCTTTCTAAATGCATGTATTTAATAGAAATTTATTACCTTGATGGCTTTAAAACGTTCTATTTCATGACGCAAATTGTTGCAACAATTATTACAATTGCAGTTGTTGCAAAAGTCCCCACTGGCAAAGCAATCACAGTACCTGCGAAGAAAACAACACAGGTGAGTCCAAGGCACAGCCAGCATCGTCGCTATGTGAGAACAAGAACACATGTGCAGGAAAAGAGCCAGCCAACCTGCTGCAGTCAGAAACCTTTTGCTTAGATGATTCTGACTCTTTTTTATAGGAAAACTAGATCAGCTGGGATGGTGTTCTCCAGTGACTGGAGAGACAGTCACATCACAGAAACAGAACATCCCAAAAGAAAGAAAAACTAGTTAAAACTGTTGGTTTCATAAATAGGATTTTGCAAAACAGAACAATTTCCTGGAAAACGTCCATGGCCATCAATCGTCCCTGGCCCCAGCTGCCCTCTGCCATTTCCCAGGAGCACAATCAGTTGGGGGGTAGAAGCAGCAAGCGGTGGGGAGCCATTTCCCACCAGCTGTCCCCACCCACCCAACACGGCTGACCACACCTTGACTATGAGTGGAAACTAATGGCACCTGGAGGTCAAGGCTGGCTCTTACTGTCACTCCATGCGTGGGGAAAGGAAGTGGTGAACGGCCGAGGAAATAAACGTATGCGACGACTGCTGACACACATCCTTGCTGCTCACGGGTTTGGAGTCTAGGGACGGCCTGTGAGGAGCAGTGCTCGGAGCACACGCTGAGCCCGCGAGCCCCGGGGTCGTAAAGGCAGAATGGCAGTGCCGGGCACCCAGCCCCGCCGACCTTCCCTGGAGAAGTGCCCATGTTCGAGGCCATGAAATGCTTCCCGCGCTCTTATGAGACACCTGCTCTTGTGCTGCCCCGGAGGCACTCGGAGGCCTATGCCTCACATCTTCTCAGCCTGGGCAGGGATGACGCTGGCCTTAATGCACGTGAAAAATCCAGTCTCGGCTGGGCGCGGTGGCTCACGCCTGTAATCCTAGCACTCTGGGAGGCCG
>VBSM01000988.1:879264-912886 GCA_008086735.1 Cheirogaleus medius | reverse complement strand
AAAAAAATCCAGTCTCAAGGCCAGCACTCCTCATAACCTACCTACCACCTGCACCCCACAAAGGCTGTGGGAAGCTCGTCGGCTGCCCCACAGTGGCAGTTTGTGACCATAGAAGACCCATATTGCTCTCTTCTGAGAGCATGACTCATTGAAAAGAGCGTCCAACCCGTTTTCCACATCGGCTCTCCACCGACTCCCCACGGTATCTGGCATGGGTTATTCACCAGTCGGCTCCTCAAACTGTAAAGTGAAGTCCTGCGGCTCAACCTTCCAGGCTCCAAGTGTTGCAGAGGGAAACCCTGACATCACGAACGTGGCTGCGCTTCCTACAGGGCGCTGCACGAGGCCGCAAGGGCCTCTGGCAATACGGTGGACCGGACATCTGTAGAAACCTTCCTATGATAGAATCCCAAACACGATTCCTTTCATACTTATTATTTTCCTATTTTTAAAAAATAATTTTAATGCACGTCAAGCCAAAAGGAGAGTAAAGATCATCAACGGTCAAAAGGATAGGAAAGTGCGGGTCCAGAGAGGTGAGTCCTACAGCTGCGGAGTGCTGCCCTGAGCGTGGGTTCCAGTGTGCCACTCACTCAGGAGACAAGAGATAACGTCTGGGCCACGAAAGGTGAGAGGCAGCAGACCTGCCATCTCCAAAATGATGCACACAGGGAAAGCGGAGAGCTGTTCCTTTGGCCACATACATGCGAATCTACCAGAAAGATGATATTGCAGACGTCAAGGGAATGGCACTGCTCAAAAACGCACGTCCCACAGGCGTTACCGTGGCAAACCTGAAAGAGGCTACAGTGTTACCCAGCCCACTGCTAGCACTGTGTGAACAAACTAGTTAAGGGCAAGATTCTTCTCTAGAGAATTATTGTGACTATGAAGCACGTTATTTGCTCTAAGAACCAAGACAGCCTCCTCAAACGCATGAAGGAAATGATCAAAAGAGAAGGAAGCCAAAGAGAAAGGTACCTGGGTTCGCCAGGAGCACCAGCCTGCCCCACCCAGAGAAGCTCACTTTGTGAGAGCTGGAACCTATTCCCTGTGAATTTGTGACATAATAGGTATTAAAAAACAAACAAACAAACAAACCTCCAGGCTATAAAAATGTTTTTGTTAAGTAGAAGTCTGGTGTCCCCTTCCCTACAGAAATATCCAAAACAAACAAAAAAAAGTGAGTTAGACCAAAGAACCCATATGCAGTATAGTTCCCTGAAAGGTGACCTCCGCAGAGAGTGAATTAGAAACAAATCCACTCCGGAAGAGGAGAGAGCAGAGATAACATCTCTCTCTGGGAGTAAAGGAGAAATACGAAGGTCTCTCCCGGGCCTTCTTTGGAGGCTGGAAAGCACAGGGTGAGAGCTAACTGACTTGCAGACTAAAAACACCGAGCCTTAAGTTAGCAGGAAATTGCTGTGAAGCAATTTCTGCAGCCTCTGGAATTGGTGGCTCCAGGTTCCTCTGAAGTGGAGTGAAAGTGAGTGAGATAAGAAGAGAAGGTTGAAATGCTACTCAGGTATGAGCTCTCAGAATCCTGGTGACTGCCCCTCACCACCATGGCAAAAGACTGGAAATTACTCTCTGGTGTAAAACAATTAAGGCCTAGAGTATTACAATGCACAAAGGAAGGCAGAGTGAATGTTGAGACCCCCATGTTTCTTCTCTTATTCAGCTGTTAGGATTCTAGCAGGAGATTGAAAAAGCCTTCTTTGAGGACTCTGACCAGCCCAAGAGAAAATATCTACAGAGTCTGATATGGAGTCTCCTAATAAAGCGGCTTAGTGACATCACCCTATGGTGAAGCCACAGTGAGCAAGCCCTACCAGTGCATCAAAAGTCTCCCAGTCAGCTCCCCCTGTTCTTAAATATGAGCAGAGTGACAGCCAAAGATCAGCAGACATGTTAAGAAATCTTCCAACATGAAAGACACAGGCTCGAAGAAACAGACACCATGTGTGGAAAAGAAAACTGGGAGGAAGATGGCATTGGCATCCTTAGAGAGATCAAGGAAGGTTATTGAATCCATGAAACAAGAAACGATGCTAAAAAAATCACTCAGAGTAAGAAAAAAGATATTTTAGAAATGAAAAAGTAATCACAGAGATGAAAGACTTAACAGAAGGTATGAAAATAAGAATCAAAGAAACAAAAAAGTAATAAACAATAGAAGAAAGAAAAAAGTAGAGGGTCAGACCAGAAAGCCCAACATTTGTGAAAAAAGAGTTCCAGAAATATAAAATTTTAAGAATGAAAGGGATAAGATAATTCGAGAACATTTCCCAGAACTAAAGGACATGGGTTTCCAGGTAAAAGGGCATGCCAGGTGCTTAGCACAACAGGTGAAAGAGACTCAAATCAAGGCATAGTGTTATTAAATTTTGGAGCACTAGAACAGAGGGATGATCCTATAAGGTTCTAGAAAGGACAAAAACAGGTTTCATGCAAAAGATCAAGAAAAAGAATAATGTTAAAATGTCAGTGGCAACACTGGGAACTGGAAGAAATACAGCAAAGCCTTCAAAAGGCTTAAGGAAAATCATTTCCAACCTGAAGTTCTACTCCCAGTCTGACTTATCATCTAAGCGTGAGGATAGACGAAGACATTTTTAGACATGTAAGATCTGAAGAAATTACCTCCCACGCACTCTTTCTCAGGAAGCTACTGGAGAATGTCCTCCTCCAAGACGAGGCCGTGAATCCCATCAGGAAGATACGGGATCCAGGAGCCCGGCAATCAAACATGAGAGAGGTGCGCGTGAACCCCGTGGAATGACCGTAGAGGGAGAGTCCAAGAGAGGAACTGTGCAGCAGGTCGAGGCACCGACCGACTCAGAGCGGGACAGGCTGGATGGCTCCCGCCAGCCTTCCTCAAGACAAGCCCGACAGTGCCTACCCTGTTTGAGCATGTTGAGGAGAGGTCAGGGTTAAAATAGTGTTATGTACATAGAAAACTAAGTACTAAATATTATACTAACTTGAAGGAAAAGGTAAAGAAGTACAAGAGGCCGGACGCGGTGGCTCACACCTGTAATCCTAGCACTCCGGGAGGCCGAGGCGGGAGGATCGCTCAAGGTCAGGAGTTCGAGACCAGCCTGAGCAAGAGAAAGACCCCGTCTCTACTAAAAATAGAAAGAAATTAATTGGCCAACTAAAAATACATAGAAAAAATGAGCCGGGCATGGTGGCACATGCCTGTAGTCCCAGCTACTCGGGAGGCTGAGGCAGGAGAATTGCTTGAGCCCAGGAGTTTGAGGTTGCTGTGAGCTAGGCTGACGTCACGGCACTCTAGCTCAGGTAACAGAGTGAGACTCTGCCTCAAAAAAAGAAAAAAAAAAAGAAGTACAAGGAAGAAGAATTAATGAAGGCTCAGCAGGGATTAGAGTGCTCAAAGTCATAAAATATAAATACTTAGTACTAATCTAACTAAGTACAGCTGAAGTCTGGGTATGGGAAATGGGTGTGTTGGGAGGGGTTTATGCATGAGTGGGGAGACGAAATGGAGCTAAATCCACATCTTCCACTGTAAAAACCAATGGATCATGCCAAAACCAAAAAGCCAAGAAGTAGCCATTCAGTTCTATTATTTAGATTTATGGAGGCAAATATTAAGATTCAGTTAAAAGAGTTGAAATTTTCTGGGGAGCAGAAAATAAGGAACAATTGTCAAAGAACTGCTGCTATTTTTTGTCACAAGCCTTGCATAACAATTTGTCTCTTTAAACTGTATGTGTGGCTGGGCGTGGTGTCTCACGCCTATAATCCCAGCACTTTGGGAGGCTGAAGTAAGACGACTGCTTGAGGCCAGGAGTCTGAGACCAGCCTGAGCAACATAGCAAGACCCCGTCTCTACAAAAAATTTAAAAACAGCCAGGCATGTGGTGTGTGCCTGGAGTCCTAGCTACTTGAGGAGATCACTTGAGTCCAGGAGTTCAAGTTTACAGTGAGGTATGATTGTGCCACTGCATTCCAACCTGGGTGACAGAGGAGATCCTGTCTCTAAATATAAATAAATAAAAAATAAATAAACTATGTGTGTGTGCAATTTGGGTAAAAATAATAACTAAACTGAAAGCGTGAGAGAGAATAAACTAAAAGGTAAAGAAATTAGTCCAGATGCAGCACAAGCAGGCAGAGAGATGTAAAACACACCAGAGAGGGTGAGAGGAGCCGTCAGCAGTGAGAGGGGCTAACGCATGTCTGGTGGGTGTTACAGAAAAGGGAGAAGAGAGAACACGGGGGAGAGGCGTCTTTGGAGTGATGGTGTCCACGAGTTTTCCAGAACTGATGAACGTGGTGGAAGCTCAGATTTAAGAAACCTAATGAACCCTAAGAAAGATAAATAAAAAGAAAAACCAAAGACAAAAAGAAAATCTTAAGAGCACCAGAGAGAAAGATAGATTGACAGCTGATTTCTTGTTAGAAACAATGAAAAACAGCAGAATATCTTCAAAGCACTGAGAGGAAAACTCAATCTAGAATTTTATACCCAGTGAAACTATGTTTACTCACCAAGGTCTGGGCTAAGCACATTTCTTTTCTTGCTTTACACACTTTTGCTGGGTATTTTATTAACTCTCACCCCTTTAACTTTATGTTGAAGGTTTTTAAGCCCATTTTCACCAAACCTGCTCTCTCCCCCAGCTCCACACTCTAAAACGCTCATTTTCTTCCTCCCCAAACATCATGAAAGGGTGGGTTGTCCACATTTGGCCTTATCATTCCTCATCTCCCATTCATTCCTTAACCTATTGCTTTCGGACTTTCTTCTCCCTTCCATGGACTCTCAATCAACCATTTCCTTACTGGAAAACCCGAGGATCTCTTCACCGAGCTTGAGCTCTCAGCGGCTTTGGACACTATTCCCTTCCAGAACGACATTCCCAGCTTCCCATCACAATCTCCACCTCCGGCTCAACGTGCCACACTCTCACTCACGGCCGTCTCCCGTGTCCCTCGCCCTGCTCAGGCTGCTGTCCTCCTGTGCCTTCCCTCCGTTCACAGCGTCACCAGCCGCCCGGGAACATGCCCCTGCATCAGCTCTGACAGCTACCTCGCTCTCTTCCCACAGACAAGGGGTTACCAAGTCTACTAATTCTGGCTCAGAAATGTCTTTCATTAATTTTATTTTGACTCAAGTAAGTTACATTTATTGTAGAAATGTTTTAAAATACAAATAAGCAAAAAGAAACAAATTACAATCACTCAGAATCTCACTCCCTAGAGATGATCATTTGGTGAATATAGTTCAGATTTTTCTGTAACATATTTTTATTTAATGTGTTTTTCTATATACTGAAATATGTATTTATTGTTTGGTTACACATCATACGTAAACAAAAATGAGATCATTTTCTACACTGTTTCAATGTGCTTTTATTACTTGTCAATATATTATCAATGTTTCCTATGTAAATAGATTTAAACCATTATAATGGCTACATGTACCCATGCTGTAGCAACATCTTTATTTAATAATTCCCCTTATACTGAACATTTAGATTGTCTTATACATCTTGGAAATATAAACGATACTACACTAGCAGCACTGTTCTCCTTTCTGTTCCTAGAACCCTCCACCCTCCCTCTCTTGCCACGCGGGGCCTTTGCACGTGCCGCTTCCCCTGCCTAGGACACTCTGAGCCATCCACTTTCCCTTCGCCTCCGCCTCATGAACTCCTCCTCATCCAGACACGCCTCCTCGCCGACGCTTTCCCTGACTGCCATCTTGGTCAACACACCCCTCCGCCCATTACTGCTCTTCTGCCGCATTTTCCACATTTCCTCCTAACCTTTATTTATGTGATTATTTTATTCACGTATGCCTCCCCATAAGACTGCACGTGCTGGGAGGGCAGGGACCATAACTATCTTGCTCGTCGCTGTCTTCCCTGTTCCTGAGATCATGGGCATTCAAAAATATTTGTGGAATGAATAAGTGAGTGAAAAATGCTACAATGCATATGTTTGAAATGTCTCTTAAATCTGTATTTCTTCCTTCACTGTTACAATTCTTGCCTTAGTTCAGGTCTTCATCATCTCTTGTCTATGCTCTTGTGATAGCCTCCTAACTAACCTCACTTTCAACCTCCTCCACGTTGGCCGTTAGTGCTAATTTTCCAGGACATTTATTGGCAAAAAGAAGCAAAGAAATACCGGTAATGAGAAAACACAAAATAAGGTGGTATTGTGCATTCCTGGTGGAGTATAGAATGGCACGACCACTGTAGAAGACTATAGAGTTTCCTTAAAAAATGACCATATGATCCAGCAATTCCATTTCTAGGTATATAATCAAAAGAAGTAAAAGCAGTGACTCAAACAGGTATTTGTACCCTCATGTTCACTGAACCATTATTCACAATAGTTAAAATATAGAATCAACCCAAGTATTCATTGATGGATGAATGGATAAACAAAATGTGTAATATTATATTCAGCCTGAAAAGCGAATGAAGTACTGATACATGCTACAACATGCATGACACTTTAAAAACATTATGCTAAGTGAAGTAAGCCAGATGCAAAAGAACAAATAATGTATGACTCCACTTATATCAGGTACCCAGAACAGGCAAATTCAGAGACAGAAAGTAGAATAGGGGTTACCAGAGGTTGAGGAGAAGGGGCAAGGGAGAGTTATTTAATGGGTACAGAATTTCTGTTTGGGATGATGAAAAAGTTCTGGAAACGGATAGTGGTAGTGGGTGCATAACATTGTGAATATATTTAATGCCACTGAATTGTACATCTAAAAAGGGTTAAAACAGTAAATTTTATGTTATGCATATTTTGCCACAATTTTAAAAAGCCAAGTGCAGAGCAGAAGGTATGGAATGATGCCATTTGAGTGGAAAAAACAGAACTTAAATAAATAAAATTTAAAACTTAAAAAAAAAATAAGATGGTACAAATAAGTCCACATATATCAATAATCAGACAAAGAATGCAAATGGATTAAAGAAATCTATTGAAATACATGGATCATTAGATTTGCTTTTTAAAAAATCCAGCTGTATTTAGTTTACAGAAGACACACCTGAAACAAAACTACCACACATAAAGTGTAAAAATATAGGGGTGTATAGAGTGTAACTTGCTACTAATCAAAGAAAATATGGTGTAGCAACATTAATGTCAGACAAAAATAGAATTTAAGGCAAAAAGCATCAAGATACAGAGGTACAGTAATTATCAGTTAATGGAAAAATTCACCAGAAAAGATGTAACAATCATGAATTTGTATGCCCTTCGTACTATAGATTCAAAATATATAAAACAAAATGGAATTATAAGGAAAAAACAAATTCACAATCTTGATTGAGAGATCTTCAGACACTTTTATCAAAAACAGATAAATCACATAAAATTTAATAAGCAATTAGCATATTTAAACAACAAAATTAACAAACTTAAGCTAGTAGATAAATAACTGTACCCAATGAATAGAGAATATACACTTTTTCACATTATTAATAATATAGAATATTCTCAAAAGTGATTGCATTAGGTCATAAAGGAAGTCTTCATTAATTTTAAGGAATCAATATCATTTAGACCACATTATCTGACCATAGTATAATTAAATTTAAAAGTTAACAATAAAATTATCATTAAAAATATATATACACATACACATATATGCATACATACAGATTTGGATACTTTGAAATGTACATCTAAATAACCCATGAGGTAAAGAGAACATTACAATAAAAATTACAAAATATTTTGAGTGAATGACAATGAAAGTACCTCCTATCAACTCTTGTAGGATGCAGTAAAGTAGTACATAGGTGTAATTTATAGCTTTAAATACATTTCCTCAAAAACTAAAAAAAGATCGAAAATAAATAAAGTAAGCAATTAACAAAAAGCTAGCAAAACAAGAGAGTGAAATAATAAAGACAGCAGGGAGAAAATAGGAAAGAGTGAAATTAATGTAGTGCATGGAAAAGGGAACAGAAACATTAATACAAGCAAGAAAATCAGTACAAGAAAAAGCCGGTGCTCTGAGAAGACCTACGAATTAGACAACCTCTTGTGAAACTGATCAAGAGAGAGGAAAGGTGCAAATAAGCAACAGTAGGAATTAAAATTAGAAACTTAGACAATGTTTAGGCTTCTGTGACTTGGGCTGTGTAAAAAAAGATAATTTAAAAGGGAACTATAACTATAGCTACAGAGGTAATTTTAAAATAATATAAGAATATATAAATAGGAACATATGAGTAGATTTGAAAATTTTGAGAATTTAATAATTTTCAAGAAAAAATATAAAATATCAAAATTGACTCAAGAAGAAATATGGGCAAAAAGAAACAGATGATGCGAACAGAGCAGAGAGTGATTCAAAGATGTGGGCCTAAGGGCAAGACAGATGTGGCCACAAGCCAGGGCTCCCACGGCTACCGGAAGCTGCAAGAGGCAAGGATCGGATGTTCCCCGGAGACTCTGAGACTCGGCAGGGAGTGTGAGCGCTCTTTTCTGCTCAGTGACACAGATTTCAAATTTGTGGACTCCACAAGAATACATCTCTGCTGTTTTAAGGAAGAAGAAGAAGAAGAAAGGAGGAGGGAGGGAGGAAGAAGAAGAAGTAGTAGTAGAAGTCGAAGTATGGAACTTAAAGAAAACAATAACTACTAAGGAAAGTGAATGAGTAATCCATCACCTTCCCATTCCAACGCCAAAGACACCAGACCCAGGGAGTTTTTCAGGCAAGTTTTACCTAACCTTCAATGAACAAATACATTCTACCTTACCCAAACTTTTTCAGAGACTAGAGAAAAAGAAAGATGCCAGTGGGGTAGGGATGGGAAGCCTAGCTAATACATTTTCATTAGACAACACAACACTGATACCAAAATGAAATAAAGAAAATACAAGAAAGAAAAATTACAAGTCTGTCTCACTCATAAACAAAGATGCAAAAATCCTAGAAAACTAAATCCTACGGTGCAAACAAAAGATAATATTAGCACATCATAGTCAAATTGGGCTTAATCCCTGACATACAAGGGTGGATTAGGCCAGGTTCTCACGCCTGTAATCCTAGCACTCTGGGAGGCAGATGCGGGAGGATCGCTCAAAGTCAGGAGTTCAAAACCAGCCTGACCAAGAGCAAGACCCCGTCTCTACTAAAAATAGAAAGAAATTAATTGGCCAACTAAATTAATCTCTTTAATATATATATTATATATACATATATAATATATATAGAAAAAATTAGCCGGGCATAGTGGCGCACGCCTGTAGTCCCAACTACTCGGGAGGCTGAGGCAGGAGGATCGCTTGAGCCCAGGAGTTTGAGGTTGCTGTGAGCTAGGCTGACGCCATGGCACTCTAGCCCAGGCAACAGAGTGAGACTCTGTCTAAAAAAAAAAAAAAAAAAAAAGGAAATACCAGTGATATGCTGTGCCAAATCCACTTCCAGGCACATTGTATCCTGGAATTTTAGAGTCTTGGTGGTTGAAAAGACCTAAGATGACATATTCTAAACTCATTCTTACTTCATTGGCCATCCTGACAATAAAACACTTAAACAATAAAACTTCCTACTACAAAACACTTAAAAACATTGAATTGAATATTTAAAACATTTTTGATGCATACTTCAGCTGGTAAAAAATTAAGGAAACCCCTCAGAGGCCAAAAAATATTATAAAAGAGAAGCAAAAATTCAGAGGGGCAAGCTAGCCTGCAGCTGCCTTAGGGCATCTGCTGATCCCAACAACCGAAACCTTTGGTTATAAGTGCTACCCAGAGGAAGAAGCAGAACTACAACTGTAACCATGGCGAGCACTATTAAGAACATTTACAACAGGCCAAGCAAAGAATGGCCTAAGTGCTTTACACATCTTTTTTTTTTTTTTTTGAGACAGAGTCTCACTTTGTTGCCCAGGCTAGAGTGAGTGCCGTGGCGTCAGCCTAGCTCACAGCAACCTCAATCTCCTGGGCTCAAGGGATCCTCCTGCCTCAGCCTCCCTAGTAGCTGGGACTACAGGCATGCGCCACTATGCCCGGCTAATTTTTTCTGTATGTATTTTTAGTTGGTCAATTAATTTCTTTCTATTTTTAGTAGAGACGGGGTCTCGCTCAGGCTGGTTTTGAACTCCTGACCTTGAGCGATCCGCCCGCCTCAGCCTCCCAGAGTGCTAGGATTACAGGCATGAGCCACCGCGCCCGGCCTTTACACATCTTAACCCAAAGCTGAGGGCACACCCAGGGGGGGAAGTCTGCTCCAGGATCTACACAGAAATCTACAAAAGTGCAGGGGCTACACTCCGGGAGAGTGACCTAGGAACAGGTGTCCCGCAAACAAATGGCAAGGACAATGGCCTGTGGGTGCTGGCCAGGGGAGGTGGGGGCTCACTTCAGTCTGATATCTGCATTCATACTACATGGCCTAAAAAAAATTTTTTAGCCAAAAATTTGAAGTTGTCCAAGTTGAAAGTGCCACCAAACTCCAGACAGAAGCAAACAAACTTTCTCTGAAGGAACAAATCTTCAAGACAAGCCTCAGAGAATTCCCACATGCAAAGTCCCAGTGATTATCATTCACAGTATGAAAATCACAACATACACGCAGTAACAAGCCATGAAGAGCAAACACTCGAGAGAAGAAATAAACACTAGAGTCAGACAAGCAGAGACTTTAAATATTAGAATTATAAGCTGTAGAATATAAATTTACTATTTTTAAATATAAAAGAAATCAAAAGGCTGAGTAAGCAACAAGAGACTACAAAAACTGATCATCCAAATCTGACCTTGTGTTCCCCCATTTCTCTCCCTCTCCTCAGGCCTCCTTGTTCTTAATATTCTTGAAAATTGTTGAAATCAACAATATTGAAATTAGGCCAAATAACAACCCAATAATGGCCTCTAAGTATTCAAGAGAAAGGAGGAGTCCCATGTCTCTCACTTTAAATGAAAAACTAGAAATGATCAAGCTTGGTGAGGAAGGCATGTCAAAAGCTGAGACAAGCCGAAAACTGGGCCTCTTGAGCCAAACAGGTAGCCAAGTTGTGAATGCAAAGGAAAAGTTCCTGAAGGAAATTAAGGCCGGGCGCGGTGGCTCACGCCTGTAATCCTAGCTCTCTGGGAGGCCGAGGTGGGCGGATCGTTTGAGCTCAGGAGTTCGAAACCAGCCTGAGCAAGAGCGAGACCCTATCTCTACTAAAAAACAAATAGAAAGAAATTAATTGGCCAACTAAAATATAGAAAAAATTAGCCAGGCATGGTGGCGCATGCCTGTAGTCCCAGCTACTCGGGAGGCTGAGGCAGAAGGATCTCCTGAGCCCAGGAGTTTGAGGTTGCTGTGAGCGAGGCTGATGCCACGGCACTCTAGCCCGGGCAACAGAGTGAGACTCTGTCTCAAAAAAAAAAAAAAAAAAAAGTGCTATTCCAGTGAACACACAAATTTTAAGAAGGCAAAACAGCCTTATTGCTGATGTGAAGAAAGTTTGAGTGGTCTGGATAGAAGATCAAACCAGCCACAACGTTCCTTTAAACCAAAGCCTAATCCAGAGCAAGGCCCTAACTCTCTTCAATTCTATGAAGGCTGATAAAGATGAGGAAGCTGCAGAAGAAAAGTTGGAAGTTAGCAGAGGCTGGCCCATGAAGTTTAAGAAGCCATCACAGAAGTGCAAGGTGCAGCCGCAAGTACTGTCGAAGCTGCAGAAGTTATCCAGAAGATCTAGCTAAGGTAACTGATGAAGGTGGCTACACTAAACAACAGATTCTCCATGTAGACAAAACAGCCTTATATTAGAAAAAATTGCAACCTAGGACTTTCACAGCTAGAGAGAAGTCAATGTCTGGTTTCAAATCTTCAAAAAATAGGCTGCTCTCTTGTTAGGGGATAGTGTAGCTGGTGACTTTAAGTTGAAGCCAATGCTCATTTGCCATTCTGAAAATCCTAGGGGTCCTTAAGAATTACGCTAAATTGACTCTGCCTGTGCTCTATAAATGGTACAACAAAGCCTGGGTGATAGCACATCTGCTTACAGCATGGCTGAATATTTTAAGCCCACTGCTGAGACCTACTGCTCAGAAAAAAAGATTCCTTTCAAAATATTGCTGCTCATTGACAATGCTCCTTGTCACCCAAGAGCTCTGATGGAGATATACAAGGAGATGAATGTTGTTTTCATGACTGCTAACACACATCCATCCTGTAGCCCATGGATCAAGGATTAATTTCAACTTCTAAGTCTTATTATTTAAGAAATTCATTTTGCAAGGATATAGCTGCCATAGTTGGTGATTCCTCTGATGGATCTGGGCAATGTAAATTGAAAACCTTCTGGAAAGGATTCACATTCTAGATGCCATTAAGAACATTCGTGATTCATGAGAGGAGGTCAAAATATCAACATTAACAGGAGTTTGGAAGAAATTGATTCCAACCCTCATGGATGACTTTGAGGGGTTCAAAACTTCAATGGAGGAAGTAACTGAAGATGAGGTAGAAATAGCAAGAGAACTTGAATTAGAAAGGAAGCCTGAAGATGTGGCTGAACTGTTGAAATCTCATGATAAGACTTTAACAGATCAAGAGTTGTTTCTTATGGATGAACAAAGAAAGTGTTTTATTGAGATGAAATCAACTCCTGAGGCCAAGTGTGGTGGCTCATACCTATAATCCCAGCACTAGGAGGCTAAAGTGGGAGGACTGCTTGAGGCCAGGAGTTCAAGACCAACCTGGGCAACACAGCAAGACCCCCATTTGTACAAAAAAACCTTTTAAATTATTAAACAGGTGTGGTGGCATGTGCCTGTCGTCCCAGTTAGTTGGGAGGCTGAGCCAGGTGGATGGCTTAAGCCCAGGAATTTGCAGTTATAGTGAGCTATGACTGTGCCACTGCACTCCAGCCCGGGTGACAGGGGGAGACCCTGTAGAAGAAAAGAAAAGGAAAAGGAAAAGGAAAGGAGGAAAGGAAAGAAAAGGGAGAGAGAGAGAAAGAAAAAGAAAGATAGACAGACAGACAGACAGGCAGGCAGACTGACTCTTGGTGAAGATGCCGTGAACACTGTTGAAGTGACAACAGAGGATTTAGAATACTGCATGAACTTGGTTGATAGCACAGTGGCAGGGTCTGAGAGGACCGACTCCAATTTTGAAAAAACTTCTACTAGGGGTAAAATGCTACCCAACAGCATCACATGCTACAGAGAAATCTTCCATGAAAGGAAGAGCCAGCCAATGTGGCAATCTTCGCTGTTGTCTTATTTTCAGAAATTGCCACAGTCGCCCAACCTTCAGCGACCACCACCCTGACCCGTCAGCAGTCGTCACACCAGGCGAGACCCTCCACCCGCAAAAAGATTACGACTCGCTGAAGGCTCAGGTGACCGTTAGCATTTTCTAGAAATAAAGCATTTTTAAATTAAGGTATGTATCTTGTATTTTTATACATAAAAAATGCTATTATGTCTAAAAAATACTTAATAGACTATGCACCGGGAAACCCAATGCTGTGGGACGTGCTTTCCTGTGACCGTGGTCTGGAACCTGCGCTGTCTCCAAGGTGCACGCGCCTATGTCAAAAATGTCCTTTTACAAAAGGACGTTTTACAGTTGATGCTTTAAAAAACGAATTATGAAGCAAATCAATGTTTAAATATATAAAAATGATTGAGAAAGGGATACTAAACAGTGATGGAAAGGTAGAAATGAACTACTTTAAAAATCTTAAAAACATTTTTAATAATCAATAAATATTCAATAAAATAATCACAAAACAGTTAACTACCTTTTTATTAAGTTTACATCAACACCATTTTAATCATACAGATTAATTTTACCATTTAAAAATAATATCCAACTCTTTATGGCTAATGGAACCACCACCACCAAGGCTAAAGTATATGATTTAAGGTTCAAGGCTAAGGGACCAAGAGCCGAACTAGGAGGGCAGCTCCAGCTGTACTTGGAGGAGGAGGACGCAGAGTGTGAAACCCTCGTCTACCGCAGCGCGAGGCCGCAGACAGTCTCTGCAGGCGCGGAGACAGTCCTCAAAGAGCATGAAAACACAGGTTGGTGAAAGTGGAAGCTTCCAGGGGGAGAGAGCTTTTGGGGAGAAGTAGAGCAGGGTAACATCGCTTTCGGGGTTACAATAACCCCAACTAGGGAAATTGGTTTTTACCCATGTGTATGTATCACTTTGATTTTTTAAAAATACAATAATGTGTTATTCACTCTATTGAAAGCCAATTAATACTAATCCCTCTTGCCTTCTATTAAAGGAGGACTAATGCACTCTAAGAAAGTTATATTCCAGTACCTTGCGGACATGACTTAGTTGTGGGGAGTAAAAAGGTAAAAGAACCGGAAGCTATTCATGGCCATCCTGCCATCAGTTGTCCCGTGGCGTTTCCAACATTCAGAGAGGTATGTGGCCTGCATTCACAGACTAAACCAATGGCAGCTCAAGTCAGACAGTCAACCCTAGACTTCAGCATTACTTTTTTAAAAATCAATTTGTTTTTTCAGTTTTGTTTTGTGAACCAAGTTTCACGGACTCCTGGATTTTTACCCACGTCTGCACCCCCACATCACTGTCCCATCAATGGAGCTCTCAGTGACTTCAGCAGGAGCTCTGCAATGGAAAAATCACGTGGAGACTGTGGTTAGGGTCGTTAGACATCGGGTCTAGGGCACATTCTCCCCTTCCACACGTAACTTAAGGTAAGGCAGACATGAGGGCAGAAAGTGAGCAGCCCACAGCAAGAGCTGAGAGCAAGGCAGACCACACGAGTAACAGACACCAACTCTGGCAGTGTGGCCGAGGAAACGAGTTTAGAGTGCTGCTAAGCACGGTGATCAGGCCCCTCCTGTTTCAGCCATACTGTCTACTTCCCACCCAAGATTCCGCTTAACAATCTGCCCTACCACCCCCCTGACCGGGCCTCCTGGGAGTTGGCACTCCTGGGGGAGAATTTTCCTGAGAAAATTTCAACATAGAGTAAACCAATTCATCAAATTTTAACAAAATAGGATTTGGAAATGTTACAGTTAATGCTCAACAATAATGGCATGTTTGGCACTTGCCTGCAGGGCTAGAGAACGTAAACCAAAACCCAAGAAAATGACACTATTTGCAGTGTGGGCAGTATCGCTTAGTTGGCCAAGATAATACCAAAAAATCTGAACCACGTTCACGCAAAAGTGGCTTTTTTCTTGCTGTTCTGGTGTACAATGAGCGTTAGGACATGGTTGTTGAGAATTAACTATGACGTGTACACTGCTAGCCATTCTGGTTTGTCTAGACTGTGCTCCGCTTACTGACTGACTTCTAAACAACCTTATTTCATATTTAATAATGAAGGATTTGTGATTACTTACAATTTCAGACACTGGGATTTGGTACAGTTACATGGCTTTTTAGACTTTGTGTCCCATGAACTAAGAGTTACTCTATAAAGATTAAAAAAGAAAATGTATTCAGATGGTTACTCTTTAAAAAGAGAATCAGCTAAGCATCTGGTGTTTTTGAACAAATACTGAGACTATCAACGCCAGACAGTTATAGGTATTATTTATAGGCGCCTGACTATGAAATAGGAGGTTTCCATGTGATGGCGCTAGCCTCACCAAATCTGGCCAGTGTACACCCAGGGGTTCAGTGGTGGGTGGGGAGTGGGATCCTACTGCACTTCTCAAAAAATCTCCCTGAAGTTTCTTCCCTGACCTGTTTAAATCTCTTTTTTGTGTGCCCCTCCCACCACCAAACAGCTATTTTTTTCCCCTAAAATCTGAACACTAATGGGAAGTATGCGTTAAAGAACGACAGATAAACCATCATTCATATTTTGTTTTACCAACGTTACACTATAATGTTACCAACAATATCAAAGCATGTTCCAGTGTATCATGTGATCAATGGGGACCTTCCTCATTTTTAGAGATTATCACCACTCCCTCCTAACTATATGTGGGGATTAGCGCAGAAGTCATCTTCAGGGGCATCGGAGGAGAAGAAACAAACTCCTTCTCTAAGGTGTCTCTGGATGTTGCTAAATGTGAGGGCGGCTGTCGGCTAAACAACGGGAGAAGGTCCGAGCCTTGCTCAGAAGTGATGCTCGCTGAGGGAACAGAGAACATTCGCAAGGCAAGAAGTTTACTAGGCTGTGGTGAAGGAGGAGCGCAGGTACAGAAGCCCCAGCTGTGACGAGGGCTCTCCTGGCACTGGCGAGGTGTGGGCCGGTCTCATCTGGCAATGTGCCCCTGAGACTGTGCATGCCAGCTTCACGCCTGCAAAGCCCTGGCCGCCTCTGAGCAAGGACACATCTTGCTCTTGGGTTTCCTACAGAAACTAGAATATGCGTGGCACAAGACTCAGGCTTACTGACAGTCTCGTGTCACCACACAGAGCACAGGAATCGCTCCGGGCTGTTTGCTGTATGGTTATGATGAATGCAAATATCCCAAAGAGAAGCAAGCCCTCTCGCCCTGTGCTCTGTGCCCCTACGTGCTCGGCTGTCTCGGCTAACTGTCTGGAGTGACGCCAGTCCTAAACCATCTTAGCTCGGCCTGCCCTCATCTCTGCTCTGGCGTGGCTCCACTGTGCTTGAGCGGTTGCTCTTACACCACTGTTCTCACCGTCTGTGCTTCTGCTTAGGGACCCATCCCCACCCCTCACTGGAAACAGCTCATGGTGCCTGGACACATGGACAAGCTGCTAAGCTAACTGTTACTTCTTCTGAGATATCTCCCATTTTTAAGATAATGTCCCCAAACTATGTCACTGATTACAGTATTAATTTAGTATTCATATAGTTTGGTTTCTCTGTCATAGATAAGAGAGTTGCAGCTTTCTGCCTTCGTGAGTGTCTGTCTGGAGGTGGCAGGTCCAGCTATCTCACCCCCTACCCCTCCACCTGTGGGTTAGACCTGGGCCTGTTCAGAGGAGGGGCTCTGACACCTACTTAACTGCTCTTGCCCTCTCAAACCTTCCCTGAACTGGGGCCCAGGGTGGCCTGGCACACCCTGTCCAGAAGTGGCCAGGAGTGATAAGTGCTTCAGAGGACACCAAAAGTCACTATCTTTTTAATTTATGCTGCCTGTCCTGGAGGAATCCACCAACTAACTGGGGACATGAGACATATACAATTGAAAAATTATAGAACATAAGATGGTATATAATCAATGGTCAAATTGCTTTATACTGATTGTTAATGCTACAAAAATTCAGAGACAGGATAGTTCAATACAGATGAAAGAAGTTAAAACAAAATACTTTTGAAGGAAGTAGAACTTGACATCAACTTTTAAGGTTGTAAAGTTTCTTTGTTATTGGTCAAAAGGATGTTTCAGCTGAAATAACAGCATGAGCAAAGACACTGCAGTAGGAACGAGCAGAGTGTGTGAAGGATAGAGAGGGACCAGCTGATTGCAGCACAAACTAAATGGGAAAAAAACTTCCCCGGCTACAGTTGTATTTGACTACTCTCTTGGTGCCAATCTAAGAACTAAAGAGTTAGAGGAGTTAGAAGAGATCTGGACCGCTCTGCCTCAGGAAAGCATTATAAATAAATTATACCACAATGAGATAAACCTCATCTTTAAGAAAAAATTTTTCCAGAGAAACAGACTCTTGAATATTCTTTATTATGAACTCCTAGTCTCAAGCAAGCCTCCCACCTCAGCCTCTCGAAGTGCTGGGATTAAAGGCGTGAGCCACTGCGCCCAGCCTTAAATTATGATGTTCATTATGTTACCAAAAACAATAGTATCAACTATTGACTGTGTCAGAATTCAAACTAATTAACTGATTGATAATCAAATTATTAAAGCTATACAGGGTGGCAGGACATGAACTTTTATTAAAAGGGTTTTTATTAATATGATGAGCTAGTTAATAAGTTAGCCAATTCACCACCCAACTCTATAACGAATGATGATTGGGCCAATTCATGCGTGCGGACTGCGGCCTTGAGGCCCACACGGCCTGCTGCTGTGTCTCTGCTAGGTTAGGTATTTTGAACCATGCTGGGCCGACAGAGTTTCTTTTCTAAGAGGTGAAAAGGGAAAACTCTCAGTTGGGAACTCATGCAGAGTGAAACCACCAGAAACAGTTTTCTGAATGCTCCCTTACTACAAAAACTAAACTGGTAGATTCCAGTATACCATCAGTCCTGTGGATGTTGAGATGAAAACATGGGGCCACTTCAGTGGAGCAAAATCAAATCAAGTAATTAATTGCATCAAAAAATACAAGCGCAAAGCTCATGTTGTTTCTGGCACATCATTTATAATAGAACTCTTTTTTAACCTGCATAATTACTTCAAAATGAAGAAAAATATGTGACTGAGAAAAAATCTAGTATGGACTGGGAAAGAGGAGGAGGTGATGAAGAGGGGAGGAAGAGGGGAGGAAGAGGGGGAAAGGAGGAAAAGAAGAAATAGGTGGCAGTGAAAACGCCCTCATTACTGCTCCTGCGTGGAAATGTCCGTCAGCTGCACCACGGCGGAGCCTCCCGCGGCACTGCAACTGCGAGCACGTCCCTAAAGCATTGGAAATGTCAAATCCCCTCGAACGTCCTAGATACGATAAAGCACACAGCAATGCAGTACTGTTGAAGCCCCCAGATTACAAGAAAGATAAAGTGAGTATCTTCAGAATCATAATATTTTATATCATCCTGTGCAACCAAAGATATGATGCTATCAGCAGAGTCAGAAGTTGCTTAAGTCATTTGTGTTTTGTCCAGAAATGTGGGCAGCCTGGATGAGATGACCAATTACACTCACACTAGCCGCATCCTCACCGATCCATCCCCCAAGAATGGTGAGGCAAGGAGACTGGCTCTTTCCAGTCTTATTCTACCAAATTAACTGAAAGTCACCAGCTGACCTGGCACAGTATTACAACCAGCTCAAAGAGCAGCTGCTAAAACCAAGGCAGCAAATCGCATGAGCAACTACCACCCTCCAGCGACAGTGCCGAGGTGAAAGTGCTGATACAATCCTAGTGTGTCTCCAAAGCCCTTCCCAGTGGTTCACCTCACAGTCTTCATTCCTGCCCCAGACCACTCTCCTCTCCCTGACCAAGGCCATCAGGAAGCCCTGCCCCATGGCAGAGCACTGCAGCAGGCTGCCAAGCACAGAGGCCACAGTCCACTTTTCTGAAGCACTTTACCTGCTGTCTTCCAGGCCGCGGGATATACGACTGCATGAGATTGTGGGCCAAAAACCCTTGGAGACAGGAACAGACTGATATCCATAATCAATTCCAGGACTCAATGAACAGAGTTGCCCAGATCACCATTAGTACACCAGTGTTAATATGGCAGTTTCAACCAGCTTGGTTAGTTTACAATTAGTTACAATTATAAACACAACTTTAAAATCACAAGACAAAGTCCCAGTGCAGCCCACGTCCACCTGGAGATCGTGAGTCTACATTCACTCACGAGCACCTGCCACACAGCAGGAGCCGACTTAGCACAGGAGGCAGCAGGCAGGGGCAGCCCACAAGGCGCTCTGCAGACCACCATCAATGTTAAGTGGCTGCCACTTCATTACTTATATAGATGAAGCACAGTTTGAATCAATGAGAAACCAAGACCGAGCTATAAACGGCAACAAGCCTCTGCTACTGACACAGGACAGCAGGCAGAATGAAAACAAATGGAGATTACAGATCAGCCTTTCCAGTAACAATAAAACCAGACAGGTATGGCAATAGTGTTAGTGGCATTGCCTAAGGTAAAAAAGAAGTTTTCAAAAGTCATGAAGGTTTGCAGGTAAAACTAATTTTATAACAGAAGAAAATCACAGTTGTATCCAAAAGCCTCTTAAACTCTTATGTTAAAGTAAGTGGCAATTTATTGCTTTTAATCCTTACCCAGCCAAAGTTATTTTCGGCGGTCCTGGAAGAGCTGATCCCGGGGGGAAAGCAGATCCATTGACTACCGATGGCAAGGCTCCATTATCAAGCTGTACAAAGCCAAAGGCAAGAATATTTTGAATTAGCATGTGTTTTAAAAGTTCCAGCCCACCAGCCCCTAGGTACAGATAAAAATGACTCTTTTTCTTCTAGTGGTTTATATCACAATTCCTTGACAGCTGTGTCCAGGCTTGTTATAACAATGAATCTGCTAACACTTGAGCAGGCTCTAGATCCAGGTCATCTTACAGACCTGCCTGGCCACAGGATGTCCTGGGGGTGCGAAAGGCCCAGACTGAGGGGGCAAAGAGGGAAGCGTGCGGGGGACACAGGGCCCCCAGCCACACGCCAGCAAGCCGTACACACGGCTGTCGGTCAGCAGGCCGGGGATATTGTAATGGAACACTTTCGTTTTTATGCACTACCAATTGTGAAACAAATTTGATTACAAATTTCCATAAACTAAAAATGTTCTTATTATTGTTCTTAGTTTAACATAAGAGATCTTGACACTTGAAGTGTCATTGGCAACTACTATTTTTCATCTATTCAAAAAAATATTTTGTAATCAGTTTTGAACAAATTCAAAAGCAATGTTATAATCTCTGCATTAGCCATGTCCTTTGCTCTCTCAGTTCTTGTTAGCATGGCTAACAAAGGTTATTCACAGGAAAGGAATGGGTAGCAAAACCATTACCTAATTTTCTTATCAGTAGCTTGAAGAAATTAAAAGTATTGGATAAAATTAAGTTTTGAGATTATTTGCATGTATCACAGTTAAACATCCTATCCTTGCCATCTCCGCCCTCCAAAATTGGAAATTTAAAAATAAGCTTTAAGAAGTATAGTCTTAGAAAAAACACACACACTTTATTCATCATCTTCACTTTCTCTCTTCTGCCCCCTTTTTAACTTGTGTGCAGTCCCCACCTGTTAGGGCTGGAAGACATTGAGAAACCGCCCTGAGCCCAACTGGCTTGTGTGCAAGTCAGAGTCCTGAGTCCCCGGGGTTTCTCACCCCAGGACCACTCCCAAGTGCTCCTCCCTCACTCTCTCACCGAGTGCAGGGGGATGTTCACAAGGTACAGAGAGACTGGTGTCTTTTTCGCAGTCACCCAGGCACCTAATTGCTAGGCCTACGTCTCCAAGCCGCGGTCTGAAGAATTCTGCATTCTTTCTCAGGGTTGAGGCAATTATTTGCATAAACCAGGTAAAATTACTTTCCCCCCCCCTTTCCTTATTTAAAGCAGAGAAAAAGAGATGTCTTTTGAGTACTGCACAGGTCATAAATCTAGGGCAACTTTATGCTAGAATCCATGAGTTTTCTTCAGCAAAATGTGGCCACCTAGGAGTAAAGAAATAATAAACTCTGAGGTGGGCAGATTCCGATTCTGTGGGTCTGAATCTCGGGGCTGGGGTGGGACCCGAGGTTCTGCGTTTCTCACCAGCTCCCGGTAATGCTCCTGGTGCGTACGCCCTGCTGAGTGGCAAGGTGCTAATGAGTGCACAGAATTGGGGGTCTGCCTAGGAAGCAGAGCATTCTAGGGCTGCAGCAAATGCTTTGCTGCAAGAATCATCCCTGAGGTCCACACGAGATAAGAAGTTGGGGGAGCCAAAATGGGGACAGTGATAAATAGTCAAGGAAAAACGGGGAGGAGGTGGAAAGACAGGAGGTTGTGGTCAAACGCGTGTTTCTAGTGAGTGCAAGGTCCTAGAGGTGGAGGAGCAGGAGCGACGTGTGCCTTCCCGACAGGTGGCTGGAACAGTGAAGAAGGCCAGTGGTGAGGAAGAGCCATCGGGCAGAGGTTTCCATGCAGTCCCAACACCGGTTCCACACCAGGTGCTCACATCACAGCTCAGACTTGTTTGTCTCCCACACTGCTTACCACTCTTTCTCCTGGCCAATATATTATTTGAGAAATCTTTAATTTACTCATTCAACAAATATTTAACTCTATTTACACTTAATCCTTTAGAGACCTCATCTATTCACCTGGCTTTAAATACCAGCTCTGCACTGCGGACGCCTAGCCTCACCTCTCCAGCCCACATCTCCACCGCATGTCCAAGACATCTCAGATTTAGTGCGTCCAAATGGAACTCCTGGACCCCTTCGCAAAACCTGCACTGTCTCATCTCTGTGGATGGAAACTCCACCTTTCCATTTGTTCCTACTGAAAATCTTGGGGGTACTCTTGACGCCTCTTTCCCACATCCAATCCATCAACAAATCCTGTTGGCTCAACCTTCAACATACCCGAGAAGCTGCTCGCTGCCACCTGCACTGCTACTGCCTGGTCTGAGCCAGCATCAGTTCTCACCAAGATTACTGCAGTGACAGGCTTGCCTGCTTTCACCTCGACCCCACCTCCCCACCAGGCGCCCCTCTGCAAGCGGAGTGAAAGCCACCATCCTTCCACTGTCTTTGGCTTCTTCCCTGCTACCCTCCCTCTCCTGGCTCACTCTATCCCAGCCCCACTGGCCTCCTCGCTGCCACCATAGCAGGCATGACCCTACTGAGGCCTGTGCTATTTCCTCTGTCTAGAATGTTCTTCCACGTGATAATCACATGGCTCACTCCCTCATCTCTTTCAAGATTTTGCTCAAATGTCACCTTCTCGATGAAGCTGTGACCACCCTGTTTCAATATGCAAACTTCCTTCTTCCCCGCCAAACTCCCATTACCCCAATCCTCCTCCTCTGCTCTCCCAACATAGGATATAATTGACTTATTAGACTTGCTAATTATCTGTCTCTTACACTAAAATATAAGTTGGAGGAGGGTAGAGTTGTGTGTTTTGTTTTCTGCGGTTCACTTAGCTCACTGATGTAACCCAAGTGCTCAGAAGAGCACCTGCCCTGTTGATGGGGGAGTGAGTGCCCTGCATGTGCCAAGCTTTGTGCCAGTTCTCAGCTTACAGACACACTTGGCCTCTGTCCCTGTGGAGCTTGCATTCCCATGGGTGGATGCAGACAAACCAACCACACAAAAAACATAAGACAGTGATAGTGTTGTGCGGAGAAGGAGACAAGTGCTGGGACAGTGACTGGCTGTCTACACTGGGGAGTTAGGGAAGGCTCTTCTGCGGAGGTGACACTTTATAGCAAGACTTGGGAAAAAGAGAGTATTTGTCTTCTACTTATATGTGATATATGCATATTATGGTGCAATCATAAAATCAAACTTTAAAACAGCATTTCCATAACACTGAGGAAGTTGAGGGACGTTCTGGACCAGGTAGGTGGCATGCGCTGACGGCAGGGCTGCAAAGGACAATCTCAGCAAATGGGCAGAATGCCAGTCTGGAGGCTGCAGAAAAGGCAAAATGGTTTCTCGCGGTTGGCAAAAAAACATGTCTAAGACAGACTCCATCCCTCCAGTGTCTAACACGGTGAAGGACTGCATACTTGGTAAATGTTTCACTGTTGATTTTCAAATGGAGGATAAATTAGTAATTCCAACTGCAACAATTAAAATTTCAAGAGATAATAATGCCCAATTGTATTTTTTGTATTAAAATAACGACTCACTTGTTGTGTAATGAGATTTAATTTTGCTGGTACTGGCAAAAATCTTCCTACTAAAGTAGTCATTGGTTTAGGGACATCTGTAAGGAAGACAATTAAAATTAATTGATAGCATATATTGTTCCTTTTTCACTTATACATGGAAGAAAGTACAAAAATAAAAATGTATTATGGATTTATCACATGCAAAGTTATTGAAACTTATCTTGATCCTAGCTATGTTTTTAATTCTATAAAACCTTTCAGGTCAGTGTATTTTTTTATTAATACTTACTAATTTTTTTTTCTTTTTGGTCATAAAGCTACTTGACCTTAGCTTCCAGGGATAGTCTACTATGCTAAAAATTGCTGTTAGTGTCCAGGTTCCCAAACTGTGTCAAAGTGCTCAGCAGTGCCACAGCAAACTAATTTTTTTAGAAATGGGTCTTGCTATGTTGACCAGTCTGGCCTTGAACTCCCGGGCTCAAGCCATCCTCCCACCTCAGCCTCCCAAGTAGCTGTGACTACAGGCTTGTAGCAGGTACCTGGCTATTTTATATTTTCAAAGAAAGCCCAGTGACATCTGTTGGATACCACATGAACTACTTTCAATTAATGTATATTCTTTTTTTTTGAATGGTTACTAAGTTGTTAGGATATAAATACTTATTAAGCTATTTGGACTAAACTACTTAATACTGGAACTGATATGCATTTCTTTGGCCTGAGAGCATCATGAAAAACATTCTTGAGACACCAAGGGTGCTCCTTGGTGAACCTCCATGCTCATAAGTCTAGGCAGAGGGAGAACCATGTCTAACCCTCCTACAGCACCCACCAGGCTAAACGTGTGTCCTTCTCTGGGTTTATGCAACCTTTGAGTGAGGAAACTTAGACTTAGGTAACAGGACACATTTACGCTATGGTGATGTCTAGTATGTACAGAGCATAGCAAAGGAGACTAGGGGTATGATTAAGTGACAAGGAAATCGAATTAGAAAACATTGTATAAACCCTCTCCCTCTGTGCATCTTAAGGCACTAGGATTTGGTATGTGCCAGGAGGAAGCAAAGTAGAGCAGAACGTCTCCCTGCCCACAGAGATCACAGACGCAACGCTGACCTACAGGGAACGGAACTATAAAATCCATGGCTCGTCTGTAGCAAAGGCCAAAGCCCCAACTCCAGCTTCCTCAAAGCGGAAAAGTAAATGTAAATGTAAATTGAAGATATTTTCTCTGTCCCTGGCTAAAGAGACTATCAGGATGGAGTGGAGAGATAAGGAGTCACATGTTGTCTTTTCACCCTGGACTCCAAAGGCCAATAAAACTACATCTGGATTTAATATTGGTTTTAAATTTTTGGCAACGTCAGCGAGTCATCTGATAATGAAATATTCTGGTTAACTCAAGATCTAGAGTAATGTGATTATGCGTAGTCCACATAAAGATGCCTAGTTTTCAAGAATCAGTGTCTAGCTTTTGTTAAACACAATCCTAAAATATGTCATTTAATCTTTCTTTAATCATTCATAAAGTATTTCAGAATAATCAAGTACTTATAGGTAATTTATTATTATTATTTTTTTTTTTGAGACAGAGTCTCACTCTGTTGCCGGGGCTAGAGTGAGTGCCGTGGCGTTAGCCTCGCTCACAGCAACCTCAAACTTCTGGGCTCAAGCAATCCTTCTGCCTCAGCCTCCCGAGTAGCTGGGACTACAGGCATGTGCCACCACGCCCGGCTAATTTTTTCTATATATTTTTAGTTGGCCAATTAATTGCTTTCTATTTATAGTAGAGATGGGGTCTCACTCTTGCTCAGGCTGGTTTCAAACTCCTGACCTTGAGCGATCTGCCCGCCTCGGCCTCCCAGAGAGCTAGGATTACAGGCGTGAGCCACCGGGCCCGGCAGGTAATTTATTATTATTGTGCCAGTTTAAAGAAGTTTTTAGTGAATGAATGTCAGATAAATCATTTGATGGTTATTTCAGAACTCATGGTGATTAAAGCAGAGTGACAATTCTCTAGTGATAGTGATTGATTACATTAACATGTAGATCATTTATGCCACACCTGAACAGTCAACCCACCAGCCAATCTGGGAAAGGCTAATGTTTCAACCTAGGCACATCTAGGCACATCCACTTGTGGAATTATTAACAAACAGTGTTGGTTAGGATCACAAAGCTTTCTGCAGCCAGCTGACATGAAGGACAGCTATCTAAGAATTTGAGACGATCAATACAAGGCATATAAATTAGTCTAGAAAGATATATTTTATTCTATTCTTAGCTCACTAATATGGGCTAAGAGGTTTGCCAAATAGCCTACTTAATAACCTGCCTATTTCACTTTTATTCTATATATAAGCCAAACATATTACTTACCAACTTACATGATATATGACATAACTGTTTTATTAATTTATTTTGTACCTGACTGTAGATAATTATTTTGGTCTTGATACTGAGGAACCAAATGAAGTGCTTTGAGTTCTCTTGTGCCAGAATTGTCTATACACAGCATTTGTGTACCCCCTTTCAACTGACATATTACCTAAAATGAAAAATAATGATCAGATTTCATTTTTAAAAGATAACTCCAATAATATGAATCTAAATAAACTTAAATCTGATAAAAACAGCTTTAATCCAGAATTCGAGTTTTAATGGAAGATGGAAAATTATAGATCTGTTTTCTTACTCTATAATAATATGCTCTCTAGAGGTATCAAAGGGCAAAAAATTTCCCAGAAATGTTTCCTGAGATGTGTTCAATGTGAAGTTCCTGCACATGTCTTTCTCCACAGGCATCTTAGGAATCAGGTGACTGTGGGCCAGAGCTTCCTCTGCCCTGTCCTCACTCCATGGTCTACATGGCAAGCATGCTGGTCTGCTGACCCTGGCCCATTCAGACCTGGTTAACACTCAGAAAGACTGCACTCCCCATTCCCTTTCCGTAGCTGGGCACATACCTAGAACGGTCTAATTTCACTATAGTTCTTTCCTGCCACACACACATTATTAATACATGGGACTTTTAAAATGTCCTTTTATTTTATTTCCTATAAGTACAGCTTAGAAAGGTTAATCCAAGAACTGGAAAATTCTAAAGCCATGTCAATCTTCCTGGGCCAGACTAGTACGGTCAGAGCCCCCATTTTGGATTTGTGTGTGTGTGTGTGTGAGACAGGGTCTCACTCTGTTGCCCAGGCTGAAGTATAGTAGCACAATCACAGCTCACTGCCGCCTCAAACTCATGGCCTCAAGCAATCCTCCCACCTCAGCCTCCTGAGTAGTTGGGACTACAGGCGCGTAGCACGCCTGGCTAATTTTTAAATTTTTTGTAGAGATGGGGTTTCACTATGGTGCCCAGGCTGGTCTCGAACTCCTGGCCTTAAGTGATCCTCCCACCTTAGCCTCCCAAACTGCTGGGATTACAGGCATGAGCCACTGCGCCTGGCCCCCCCATTTGGATTCTGACCATAAATAAATCCTCAGTGAGCCAGGTGAATCCATCAGTCAATTCCATAAGTCAAGCAAAAGCATTGCTGGAACTGGCTGTGTGCCCAGCTCTGTTCCAAGCCCGTGTCATGGATACAAGGGAAAGAGAAGCTGTGGTTTCTGCCTGCACACAGCTTCCAATTCCAATGGCAGAACCACAACTACACAAAAGCTGTGGTTTCTACACTTAAGTTGCTTATAATCTAGGTGGGAAAACCCAAATAAGCATAAAGAACCAATGTTATCAAAATAACACACATAGAACCTACTATGATAGCAAAGTGCAGACCACTGGGTTAAAACGTCACATCACCCTGACATGTGATAAGAAGCCAGTATTGGTGTTCAGCTGGAACTGTATTTGAATGTGACGGATAAAGTTACAGTCACACACACACACACCCAGAACTAGGGGAAAGGCTCAGAGTGGACTCTCCAAATCTCTATCTGTGGCACACTGCTGGGCCCCACCCACACAGGGGCCTCTGCCCTGCCTTCTGGAGAGTGTGCGAATGTCACTCTGCAGTCTAGGGGAACCAGAGACTTCCAATCCTACTGACCTGCTCTGGGGGCCCTAGAAAAGCTCTCCTCTCAGAACCCATGGCCTCAAGCAGGACCACAGACAGAGAGGCAACTACTAATATATGCCAACTACCAGTATATGCCACAACTAAGCCAAAACTTGTGATGAGCTCATTTTCAAGTATTTGCTTGTTAAAATCTATGCCTTAGAGCTAGGCTCTCATTTCTAAGAATAAAGAACTGCTGGTGAAGGGCAATCATCAGTTCTCTGGGCTCTAAGCACTTTGCCAAGGGAATTCTGGAGGTGGGGTTCCCTGTCTCCCCTACTCCTAGTCCTCACCACAGTGAGATCTAGAGCTCTAGATGCACCACCTAACTATGAAGACAAATGCAGATGATGTAACATCTCTGTTTTCTTATCCATAAAATGGGGACAAAAATAATGCCTACCCTACAGAGTCGTTAGGAGGATTAAATGAAATAACAAACGTGCAAAAATATTACATAAACCGCAGATGTGACTGATTATATGTCCCATGTATTAGCTGTCATCATTAGAAATGTGAAGACATGAAGGAAAGCAGCAGCCTCTGCCCTGAAGCCACAGAGCTGCAGCCCCACCCTCCACCCATACACCAAACCACAGGCGCAGCCCCAGCTCTGCACTGATTGATGTGACTTGTGCTTACTTTACTTAACAAATACAGCAATGCCCTGATCTTTGGTTTGCTAAGACTGATAGAAATGAGAATCTTAGATGTGAAAGGCTCTAGTTGATGTCTTTTTTTTTTTTTGATAGATGAGACAACCAAAAATGCTGATTTCAACAAGTAAACAATGAAAAACAATGACCGAAATAATCTATCGACTTGGTAATGACAGGGGTGCAACATTTAATATAATGTTAATCATACACATTTTCTTTGGCATAATTACCATTGGGTTCAAGTCTTTCTTATAAGAACAAACAGAGGCGTCCTCTGGTTCTTGGGATGATGGGAACTTGCAACAGGACTCCTGAGCAAGAGCATTCTGAAGAGTTGCTTCCTCTGGATTGTTACTGGTAATAGTACCACCTGTTTCCTTTATTTCAACCTAAAAAAAGCAATCATAATTTTAGGGAACACATGTAGACATTGGCTCTTGCAATGCATAATACAGAAAATTTAAATCTGAGTTCTGTGTAAAAGTTACATTTTAAAGGAAAGAGCCCCCTCATCCTTAATGCCTCTCTTTCCTCACTGGTGCTTCTAAAATGATATTCTCCCTGTGGGGCGACAAAGCATCCGACCAGCCCCCCTGGGGACTGAGGAAGACTCTGAGGACCAAACCATTTGTCCACGAGGTGTGGAGATGTGAGTTTGATGTGGTGTTTGTGCTGTTTCAAAAACGTGGTCTAATATAGGAATAACATTTATCAGGTGTCGGGCGGGTGGGAGGGGGGAGGAGGGGATGGGTATATACAAACATAATGAGTGAGATGTGCAACGTTTGGGGGATGGTCATGCCTGAGGCTCTGCCTCGAGGGGGGGGGCATGGGCAATGTACGTAACCATAATATTTGTACCCCTATAATATGCTGAATTAAAAACAAAAACAAAAATATGTGGTCTAAGCAACTTAGAAGAGCTGCGAGTTGGTCATGTGCCTCTCTTGCTGCTTCACAGCCCCCTACGCTAATGACCTGGAAACCTCCCTTAAAATCGCCTGAAATGCTGCCCCTTCACACATGCTTCAAGGATATTCATTAGCTTGTAGTAAATGTTCAAGTTAAATCGTTTTGTTTTGTTTTTTCCTTAAGAAGTTCAAAATCCTTAATCCATATTATGTTTTAATAACATATAATGTGATTTATCATTTATAATGTATTTATAGTAATATTTATAATTAAATAGTAGCCCTTTCCTGACTTAATAGTAAGACAACAATAAGAAACAGCCAGTTTTGTTTTTGAGTTATCTTCTGCAACAACTGTTAACCCAATGACACACTAGCAAAATTACCAAAAATACGGAGAAATACAATGAAACTACTGAAAATCAATGGAATTTTAAAAACTAAAAAGTCCTGATAGTTTAAAAAAATTACTATCAGAATTGAGTGTTTCAAAATTGGGACACTTCTTTTTAAAATTGAAATTTGATAAGAATGTAAGGAAGATTGGGAAACAACCCACGCTTTGCATCATCCTTCCCCTCCTCCTAACCTCTATCTTCCCAGGCCGGCTGGGAGAGAGTACAGGTGAGTATCCCCAAAGGCCAGGGGGCAGGCCATAAAGTCCTGCCTTCAAAAAAGATGGTGATTCTAAGGTAACATTCTTAAGAGCTCACATAAAATCAAAGAGTAGGTAACTATCTTTCAAAATGTGGGTACTGGCTCAAAGTTGGAGATTGTCTAACCTAATAAAATCAGAGAGGTCCAAATAATAATTACCATGTATGGAGAAATTACTTAGCACAGCACAGTAGCATCTAGGTATAAATCTTTTTTTTTTTTTTTGAGACAAAGTCTTACTCTGTTGCCCAGGCTAGAGTGCCGTGGCATCAGCCTAGCTCACAGCAACCTCTAACTCCTGGGCTCAAGTGATCCTCTGCCTCAGCCTCCCAAGTAGCTGGGACTATAGGCATGTGCCACCATGCCCGGCTAATTTTATTTATATATATATATATTTTTTTAGTTGGCCCATTAATTTCTTTCTATTTTTAGTAGAGACGGGGTCTCACTCTTGCTCAGGCTGGTTTTGAACTCCTGACCTTGAGTGATCCACTTGCCTCGGCCTCCCAGAGTGCTAGGATTACATAGGTATAAACCTTAAAAGAGATAAAATTTAGCTATATTACAAGTTATAGCTTTATTTAGATATTTCAAATTTTATAGTAATATAGAAAATTTTAAATATTTGAACTACTTACATATTACAGTAAAATTCCATTTTTACAGAATGGATTTAAATGAAAGTCAATATGTGGGAAAGAATTTCTAGAAAAAGGAAATTAGCAATTAACCTTGATGTTAACCATTCTGTTTAAATGGTGAACATGTTCATACTGCGACTTTTTCATGTTATTAATCAGAAAATAGTCCATAAAAATTCACAAAGCCAAGTTTCTCTTTTGTCAAACCAGCAATCTATTAAAACTGGGTTACATTAAGAGAATTTTACTGCTTTTAACATTAGCTAATTCCCTTCCCTGTTTTGATTAATGTTCACTGACATGTTGGGCCTGGTAGCGTCTGAGATCCCTAACATCTCAAGCCATCTGAAAAAGGTTCTGAGGAAGTCCTCTGCACTGGGAGAAGGCTGCAGGGACCAGATGCCCTGTACCGCTCGTCCTCTAAGGGGAAACTGAGAGGTTGGTGGAGGCCCAGCCCTACCCTACACGTTCCTTTACACTAAGGAGCATGGTTACCACCCAAGAAAAGCAGGAATCCAAGTGCCTGCTGCAGTGGCTTATATGAAGTCAGGCTCCACCAAATCAGTGCTGACTCAAAAATGTTCCACAAAGGCTTAATCCACTACTTACTAAAGTGATTTAATGGATGAGTAATCTAGTTTCCCAAACTGGATCTTTTTTGGGGGCACAGCACATATTTTCTTGAGATCCTTTGTTTCCTTTGAAAACTGTTTAGTTTCAGCAAGAACACGGTAGAAATTACCAGTGGTTATCCATAGCTAAAGAGGGCCGTTAGCAAGGATTTATTTAGACTCTGATTTATATCACATTTGCTTGAAGAACAATCACTTACTAGCATAATAAGGCAAGATCTAACTAACATCTTGGTTTCAGGGTTCAGCAAACACAAGTATTAACTCTGAGTCCTTGCTATGAATTACGAGCCTAATAAACTGAAAGGAAAAGATGCAAAACGCAAACAGGCCAACACTCAATCACACTGCATTTGTTCTCACTGACACTAGCTGCTCTTAACATTGCGCAGGGCTTCTTTCCTAAAGCCCAGGATAGCAACACGGCCGAGGTGACCAACTTTCTGACTTTCCCCCCTCCTTTCCTGGATGCTGTCTGCGCGGTCCGGCCAGGTGGGAACCACTAGCCCGGGGCCCACTCGCCTGCAGGTGGAAGGGCTTGGCCCAGGGGTGTGTGTGCCGTGTCGCCGGGGCTGCTGCTGGCCCAGGGGACATGCTCGCAGAGGGAAATCTCGGGAGAGCGAGGTGGGTCCCGGGTCTACGGGGAAAGGGGCGCGGGGTGCTGCGCCTGTTTCCCGGACGCTCTTACTGGAATCACCCGGACACCGGGGTGGGCGGCTCCTTCCCTGGCCCAGGCGCCCAGGGGCACGACGGCGGGCCCGCGGGGCGGCAGCAGCGAGGACAGGAAGTGGACGTTGTAGGCGGGCGCGGCGGGCAGCGCGGCGTCGTCCAGCGGGGTGAGCTCGGGCAGCCCCGGGTACTCGCCCAGCAGCGGCCCCTCGTCGCCCGCGCCCGCCAGCAGCTCCACCTTGACCTTGCCCTTGCAGTCGGCGCCCAGCGCGGGGCTGAAGGCGCGCAGCAGCGGCTCCCGGGGCTCGGCCGCGCTCAGGTACGCGTCCTTCAGGACGTGGAACTCGTCCTCCTCGTGCTTCACGGCCGCCGGCGGCTTCAGCGCCAGGCTCTCGGGCGCGAACGGGCTGCCGGGGCTGAAGAGCTCCGTCACCATCTCGTCGTCGGGGCCGGGCATCCCGCCGAGCAGAGGGGCCTCCTCCATGGCCACGGCCGCATCGCCCGCGCCCTGCGCAGCGGGGTCCGGCCGGGCCGCGCACCTGCAAGGCCGGCCGGGTGAGGAGGGGCCGGCCAGGTGAGGAGACGCCGGCCAGGTGAGGAGACGCCGCGCCGCCCCGCCCCGCCGCCCCGCGAGCTGGCCGGGGCCCACCTTCCCCCTCTCCGCCCGGGGGCTGCGGGGAGACCCGACGGGGCGCCTCGTCAGGCCGCCTCACAGGTCCGTACGCACCTGGGCCGCTCGGCTGCCGCGGGCGGAGAGCCGGGCGCGCGTGCCGCGGCCGTTGACGGTTGGGGAGGGGGCGGGGCCAAGGTCGGGGGAGGAGCCAGGGCGCTGGGGGCGGGGCCAAGCTCCGCGCGGGGCGGAACCTGGAGTCCGGCCCTTGTGGGAGGGGGGCGGGCGCTTCATTCCGGGATCAGCTGCTCCAGGCACAGGTGGGGAAACTGAGACCCCCAGCGAGTCTGGGGCAGCGCTAGATGGGACTCCCTGGTCTTTTGTTTTTGAGACAGGGTCTGCTCGGTCGCCCTGGCTAGAGCGCAGTGGCGTCGTCACAGCTCACTGCAGCCTCGAACTCCTGGGCTCAAGGGATCCTCCCGCCTCAGCCTCCCGAGAAGCTGGGATCACAGGCGCCTGGCTAATTTTTCTATCATTTTAGAGACGGGGGGGGGGTCTCCCTCTTGCTCAGGCTGGCCTCGAACTCCTGGCCTAAAGTGATCCTCCCGCCCTGGCCTCCCAGAGTGCTAGGATTACAGGCCTGAGTCACCTCTCTAGTCCTTAAAATAGTTTTTCTGCTCTCAGGACAGAGCCAGGGACAAGGGCTTGCACGTGTGCATTCCCAACCTAGGTGACAGAGCTTGAATGTGTAGCTGACTGGGGTGTGGGGGTGAGGGGAGTTGGTCAAAAAAGAAGTAACAGATACAACTGAACTCTCAAACTTTGGGCGGGGAGTGAACTAAATCCATCCTTCACAGAAGCATAAGTCAATAGGTATCAGATACGCCTGCTTAATCAAGAAAAGAGGCAACAGCATATTTTGGGGCATGGCTGCAACCTAGCAACCTAACCAGGCAGAGTTCAAAGGGGGTGGGGGGGTGGATGCTGGGGGGAACTTAACCATTAGTTCTCAGGTACTGTTTCCATGTACAAGTATTGTTTTAGCAAAATAAAAAATGTAAACTATTTCTAATCTCATTTTTAAAAGTTAAATATTTTTCTAAGTCAAAGGGCAGTAACCAACACACAACAACACTATATACTATTTAGCTCTACACTTTTGCATTCAAAAAAATCTCAAGAAAATTTCGCCCAGTTGAGAATTCTTAAACTGGGGCTGGCAGGTTTAAGGCGTTCAAGAACAACCTAGCTAAACTTCCTTATCTGAAAAATTATTCTGGGACTTTAGAGTTGACTTTAAAAGTACATAATGAGGCCAGGTGCGGTGGCTCACGCCTGTAATCCTAGCACTCTAGGAGGCCGAGG
>VBSM01000988.1:867509-879164 GCA_008086735.1 Cheirogaleus medius | reverse complement strand
AAAAAAAAAAAAATATATTCCGGACAACTAGCTAATTACAAACACACCTGAAGTTCATCTCCTTATTGTCACAAGCAGAACAGAGCAGTGCCGCGTCCCACGTGCCTGTGCCACTGCCGCATCTGCCGGGCAGGATTCCAGAGAGCAAGTTCTAATGGCTCCGTCAGAGTAAAGTTAGGGTTGCCTTTTAGTTACACACTACTTAAGCTCTCCTACTAAAATGCTTAACTATTACAGATAAAGCTGAAGTGACCACCCCGAATCACGCTGCCTTTCAAGAGAGCATCATACTTAAGTGTGCTGTGTACCATTTCTGCCCGCTCTCCGGGTATAAGATCACATGTGTACAGAAGGAAGATCTTACTCTCATTTTGTGGCTGGAATAATCACATCACATTAAACTCAGTGGAGTTCAGGAGCAGGACTTCAAATCCATCTTGGTCTGACCAAGTTACAGGGATCTAGGAAGCAACTAATATATTGATGATTCCAAGTAAAAAATCACGTAGAGCTGGAGTCAATCTACAAGGATGTTAGTGACTTTTATTGACAGGTGTGCACAGCCAAATGGACGTTACCTCGCTCATCAGAATCAAGCTTGGAAGCTTTGTATTAATACCTGCTGGATATCAGCTGTGTGTGGTCATTCAGGTCTCAGCTCAAACCCATTCTAAATCAGCCTCCCTCCCGTGCCAGCTACCGCCCCCTTCCCAATGGTCCTCTTATTTGCCTTGGAACACCTACGATCTTGCAACGGGTCAGCTTGGTTCTCTCCTTCCTCAAGCTCCCTGAGCCAGAACCTGGTGGGGTCACCCCTGTATTCCCAGTGCCTAGAACTAGGGCTCAAGAAATCAGCTGATCTCCCTGTCTTGTGTTGAAGAAAGTCAAAATAAAAAAAGAATTAATAAATTTAACAATAAACTTATTTAAAAAAATCAGCTGAAAAAATGGAATTTATACAATCATTTAACAGATGTTTACTGAGCACCTACTGTGTGTCAGGCACTGTTCTGGGCACTGGGGCAAAGGAATGGACTAATAAATGAACGTTAAGCAAAAATCAACGGGCCCTACATACTCAGAAGCTTTTCTTCCCAGTCCAGGGGAGGGACCTCGTGATACCCACTCTACCTGCCACAAGGCCTTTTTTGCATATCTCTCACTTTTGTCCCAAGTGCCTGAGCTTGGTTCCTGGTTTATAATCCCCTTTATTAATGTAACAAGAGACACAGAAGCAAATACTGTAGTAGACTGGGATTAATGTTTTATTAAATGATAACCTACATTCATACTGTGCGTTTCTAAGATTTACATCCAAAGAGCATATTGTATTTACATGCAATGGACAGTCCAAGATAACAAAGTCAAACCATGGCTGTGTTAAGACCATGGTTTGTTCCACATTAAATTAAATACATAATACTCTTACCTCCCCCTTTCAACATGTACAATAAAAACTCACTCTTTCTCCTTTTAAGGAATATAAAATTGCATTGATAACTGCACTGATTAGCAACAACTACATTTGAAACATTTAAAACCTGAGAGATAAACCCATATATGCTGAAGCGCGAACACATCTACAGTTGAATACCTGCATGAACACCACAGTAACACAGACTGCTCAGTGGTCGATAGTGCGTGGTCCAGGTGGCTCTGACAGAGACTGACGGCTTTTGATTGGATGCTGCCCTTGCCTTGGGCAGAGGGGCTATTTCCCCCCAAACCCGCATGAGTTGCATACCACAGATGATCGGGGCTTTTGTTACTACTGGGGTTTTTTTGCTTTTTAATTTTTTTTTTCTTTTGTTTTCATTTCTTCTTGCTTTTAAGAGAAAAAAAAAATCTTTGGCCCATTAAAATGGAATTTTTACATTACAAAATATACATACAGAAAACACACATGTGCTCTTCAGCAAGCGTCTTCCATCTACTCCAACAGTTCAGCCCTCGATTTTGTACGATCGGAGCGCAGAACTCTGAAGGAGGCAAGCCCAGCTAGAACAAAGTGGTCGGAAAAATAAACACATGATTCAAAAAACAGCTAAGCTTGTCGGGACGGCCCAGAGGCAGTGGGAATCTCATTCCATGATGCTTCACTTTTACGTGAAATACTGACGAAGACTCAGTGCATAATCGCTTTGTGGTCAATCAGTCGCTTTCAGCAAAGGCACGCCTATCTTTAGTATAGGTTGTTAACCTAGCACCCGTCACTCGAGACACTTTGGTCACCAGGGCGACCCAGCACACTGTTTCCATTTACCTCCAGCTCCTCTGGAGACAGAGGGGGTCTTCTCTCTCACCACCGGTGTCGGGGAGCTGCGCCCTCCTGACCCCGGCGGGGCTGCCCTTCCCCTCCCCAAGTCCCGCTCTCCTTGCTGTCGGCTTGGCCAAGCAGGAACCCCGAGGCACGTGTATTGCATTGTATTCTTGAGTGAATTCTCCAGACACACGATCATCGAACCATCGTATCCCTTGTTCCCCTCTTCGGAAACACACTTGCTATTTCTTTTGTTGCTTAATGATGACAAGAAGGCAGTTCAATGAGAAGCATCCTGCACAGCTGCCCTCCAAGGGCACTGTCTAGCCGGCGGAGGGCGGGGACCGTGGCAAATGCTTATTTAGGGTTACCCATTCAGTAAGCTGAGAAGGGAACAGTACACCCACATTCCACCCAAAGACTTCACAACATAAATCTTTCATTGGTCTCCCTTGCATTTATCTAGGGCCTGCCACTTTTAAGGCACTGGGTTTTGAAGACATGCAAGGTCAGTAAAACTAAAGACATGGCATCCTGCTCGCTCTAGACACGGAGAGGCAAGTCCGGACAGACTACCAGACCTGATGGTGACAGCGTTACCCACGGGGACAAAAACCTGTTTCCAAAAGCACAGCATTTTCAGTTAGTGCATTACAAGTGTGTTAGCTATAACTGTTGACAACAAACTTGAGCGACACTTTTTTCTTTTAACAAGACAATGTTTATACTGCTCTGATGACACTGAATGCCCTTAAGTACCAGGTATGTGGTCACCACTGAGGTGCCATTTCCATTTCCAATGTGTGTGAAGTCAAAACCCTACTAATTCCTTAATTAGTTCATTATTTGAATCCCTTAATAAATACAAGCTGATGCAAAGACTTCAGAGGGACTTTAGCAAATGTCCCCGAAGTGAGGACAAGCCTGGAAGTAGTAAGGTTATGCTTCACATGATGGAACTATGCTGTTCACTGACTGATCTTGGAGAACAAAGACACCACCTTCTTCTGGAATGAAAACTTCTGAGTTTAAGAGCAATTTTTCATCCCGAACCACAACCAGGATGAATACCTATTTTTCATTTGGTTTGCATCAGAAGAGTTCATTTTCCTTGCCGGCATCTCTAAGGGAATTATTTTTTCATGTTGGGCTTGAGTGCAAACAAAGTGACGATGTCATTCATTGCTTGTTTCAGATGCTTCCCAAAACGGTGAGAATCCTTTAATTTAAAAACAAAAACACATTAAAACGTGGTGATATCCACATTTCGAGCCTTGTCATTTGTAATCCAGATCAACGCTTATTTCAAATTTCTTTTTTTTTTTTTTTTTGCCAGTTCTCTAAGATCTGACCTAATGGCTTAACGATGAACTTATCCATTCTGGAGAAATGTTGAGAGGAACTGAGATGACAGGTGATGTGTTAGTGTGGGTGTGTTTTTGACCTAAGGATGTCCCTAATGTCAATGCATCACATAAAACACAGTGAGCAAACGAATGCCAACTTTCTCTGTTAGCAGTGAACTTGGCGTTGCTCGTCCGGTTACGGATAACGTGGAAAGGAGGATATAAATCAGAATGAGTAAACCACGCCACAACAGAGGTCACGTGTTCCATCCACAGAGGATAGCGTGGAGCCCCAGCTCCACCGTGAATGTATATTTCTTAGCATGTGCACACTATTCTTCATCCATCTTCCAAATGTTAAAGTTATAGAAACACTTTAACACTAAGCTTCAAAACCACTGCTGCCCACAAAGGTAAACGTGTTGCACCAAATAAGATATATTTCTTTAAAACTAGGTTAAGAGAATTTTGAATTTCATTGACTTCAACATGCCCAAACCAAGAAAAAGTAGCTCCCTGAATTGAAATTTTCTGTCCAATTAAAGAAAGATGTGTTCCCATAAAAATAAAAAAGTGAAAATACCCCTCTCTTTCCCCTCAGAAAAAGGGACTTCTTTTCATACTCACTGTCTCGGGGCAAGAGAACTTGGAAGAAATGTGGAAGTTGATGAGGTTGTCCCCCACGAGGATGTATGACACGCCGTAGCCATCGTCGGCGACCTGGAGAACAGAGTGGGTCTCAGGGCACCACTGGGAGGTGAGACGATGTGAAAACGGGACTTTCTGGCCGGGCCCGGTGGCTCACGCCTGTAATCCTAGCACTCTGGGAGGCCAAGGCAGGAGGATCGCTCAAGGTCAGGAGTTCGAAACCAGCCTGAGCAAGAGCGAGGCCCCGTCTCTACTAAAAATAGAAACAAATTAATTGGCCAACTAAAAATATATATATATAGAAAAAAAAATTAGCCAGGCATGATGGTGCATGCCTGTAGTCCCAGCTACTCGGGAGGCTGAGGCAGGAGGATCGCTTGAGCCCAGGAGTTGGAGGTTGCTGTGAGCTAGGCTGACGCCACGGCACTCTAGCCCGGGCAAAGAGTGAGACTCTGTCTCAAAAACAAAACAAAACAAAACCAAAAAAACCACGAGACTTTGTAACACTCCAGAAACAAGGCCACCGTTAACACATGCACGAATACTCAGCAGGAATCCCTTCATAACGCACAGCAACAAGGTGCCAGGGGCACTCAAACCCGAACCGGGCCATCACGCCCCTCCGCACACAGCACGCGGCCCCTGGTGCGCTCACCGGTCCGAAGCCCCCTCCGCTGGACACGTACTCCGGGTTCCGATCCAAGTCAAACAGCTCCACCTGCTGCTGCGGGGTCTGGCTTGTCGACAACCTCCAAGGTTCCGATAAAACCTGTTGAGCGAAAGAAGAAAAAGTCCGAACACCGCTTTTCCTGATCCTATTTTCTTCTGTCCCTTGGGAAGAGAAGAAAAGGTTTGCTGCAGACACCAGAAGTCTAGAGTGTCCTCGGTGTCCTACAGAGTCCCCACTGGCTTGTACCTCTGTGGGGAGGACGCAGAGTGGGCGAGGGCTCCTAGACCGGGAGCCGACACATGCAACAGCGGCACAGATCGAGCAGGCGCAGATACGACAAGTGACGCAGCACCGGACTTGCACCAGGTCCCTGAGCCAACTGCTGAATTTGCAGATTTTTTCAAGCTGGCTGTTAAATGCAGCCGCTACTAAAACTTAAATTTTAGCCAGGCACGATGGCATGCACCTGTAACCCCAGCTACTTGGGAGGACTGCTTCAGGCCAGGAGTTTGAGACCAGCCTGGGCAACATAGTGAGACCCCACATCTCAAAAAGAGAAATTAAATTTTATAAACTAACCGTAAAATAAATTATATTCAAAACAAAGGTAATGAACACTCAGAGCTCATCACTTCCTAATTACTTTAACCATCTAAGCTCTCGAGGTCACTTATGTCTATGAAGTCAGGAGGCTAAATCTGACAGCGTTATGGAAGAAATGTAGAACTGAAACTGCAGCTCAAATGTTCTGTCCCAGGACCGCGACACCCACAGACCTGTTTGCGTGACGCCCATTCTGCTCTGCAAAGCGGACCTAACTCACCGAGCTCTGGTCCAGCCAGCACAACTGAGAGCCCCGCCAGGGAAGAGGTGTGACTTACTTCCTTAAGGAAAGGGGAGTCCACACCGAGGTATTTGGACACGACGTACAGGCAGAAGAGGTGCCGGTCGATCCCCGCGCCAGTCATGGCGAGGCGGTACATGAGCTGGTGCTTCTCGGACGCGATCTTGAACAGCCTGAGCCGCTGCTCCGCCTGCATGGCAGAGGGTGAGAAGGACAAGCGTTGCCCGGTGGGTTGTACATTTCGGACCCAAGTTTCAGACTCAAAGGAAATGGGTAACTTTCCCCCCCCAGGGGGCGCTGCCAGAAACACCAGCCACCGAACGCCCCTCCCCAGAGGGGCAGCTCCAAGGCTGCAGCTGTGTCAGGGAAACGGTTTCGGGGTCCTCGGTGCAACCCACCCGCCTGGCGTCATTGCACGTTTTGCACAATCGAGATCACTGAGCAGGCAGGGAAGCTGCAGCTGCCAACTCTCCCTGTCTGGAAATTAAGTTCTGTCCCCCTCCATTCACCACCACGTCACTGTGGGTCGCAAACAACCCTCCAAGGCGGTCTGGCCATTACCGTCTCTGCTAGGACCGCACTTGTGAGGCCTTTAAATCTGATCCAAAAAGGCTGCTTCGGGCTCTTCTGGGCTCTGTCACCTACATCACAGGGTCAGGGCACCCTGCCCATATAGCACCTGGACTTCAAGGCTGTTTAGAAGGCATTGAATGACAGATTAGAGCCCATATAGCACCTGGACTTCGAGGCTCTTGGTTTTGAAGGCATCGAATGACAGATTAGAGCCATCTGTCATGACACCAACTGATTTCTTTCCATATAATTGAGCCTTTCCAGAAGAATGTAAGTTTTCTGCAGAAAAGAGAGCCCTGGTCCACCTCTCCTCCTCGGTCAGTGAGCAGCTGTGCTCTGGGGCCAGGTGCACCTGGGCACAGACCTCACCTCAGCCACTTACTGGTCACGTAGCCCAGCACTTGGCTGCGTCCATCTGAGCCTCTGTTTCTTTATCTATGAAAGGACGGGCAGCACTGCACGGGGCTACTGCTAGTTTTAAAAGGCAGCGCACAGAGAACTGCTAGGCCCAGCGTGGCAACAGCTTTATCAACTCCAAGTGGGAGGTTCTCGTGTAGCGGTCACAGCTTCTCACCCTGACACCAGCCACCTGTACTGTCCTGCGGCATCTACCTGCTATGCCTGCCCTCGTTTGTTCCTGTCTCCTTGACAGTCTCCCAGGAAGTAGGATCCGATCTGCAGAAGTACAGTGTGCAACGTGGATCTCTCTGTGCACGTCCCTACCGTCACCTTTCAATACTCTCTGACCCCTTGAGGGGAGTGGGGGACACAGCTGCATGCGGCGCCACTGGAGCGGAAATCAGAGAGGCTGGCGGGTCGGCCTCCAGATTCCCTTTGTGAGAGTGGGAAAGCACGTGGCGTCCTAGGCCATTACCGTCTGGGCCGGGTCCACCATGGCCAGCACGAAGTCGCAGGACTCGGTGGTGCAGGAGCGCACGGTTTCCGTCCTCCCCTCTCGGAACAGCCGGGTCATGGAGGCCTCGTACGTGAGGCTGAATTTGCCCATGTCCTGGGAAAGGAGAAGTATTTTAGTGCAAGGTGGGGCGTGACAGTGTCTAAAGCGTAAAGGGCGACTGGGTGAGGCCAGCAAGGAGCGGCGGGCTTCGCCTGCTGTCGTTTTCGCACGTGGTTGGTTACACGGCGGCTTTGGGGAGGGCGAGGGTGGGGGTGAGGGGCTGGGTTTGGCCTGAGGGCCACAGTCTGAACTCCTGGCGCCAGGCGATCGTCCTGCCTGGGATTATTAGAGTGCCAGGATTACAGGCGTGAGCCACCACACCCAGCCCCGAAAACACCGTAATTTAATGTAGCGTTAACTTTTAGAATTGCTTGAGATTTTTACAGTGAGCACACGTAAACACATTTTTGTGTGCTGCCCTTTTTATGGATACAATTCTCAGAGTGGAATTTGTCCCGTCGATGGTTACTCTTTCCCAACGCGTGTTTCCCGCTGTCTCGAGCTGCCCGCCTGCTGTGAGGACGTAGGATTTACGATTCCCTGCTGCATATACACGCGTCCCCTTCTCAGCCACCCTCACCAACATGGAATAAAAAAAACAAAAACAAAAACTTTATAGGCCGGGCACGGTGGCTCATGCCTGTAATCCTAGCACTCTGGGAGGCCGAGGTGGGAGGATCCTTTGAGCTCAGGAGTTTGAGACCAGCCTAAGCAAGAGTGAGACCCGTCTCTACTACAAACAAAGAAAAAGTGGCCAGGCGTGGTGGCACATGCCTGTAGTCCCAGCCACTTGGGAGGCTGAGGCAGAAGGATCGCTTGAGCCCAGGAGTTCGAGGCTGCAGTGAGCTATGACAACGCCACAGCACGTATTCGATTTACTAACACTAGACCGTCCCCCCCTCACTGGTATATGCTGTTCTTGGTGATTATTCTTTTCCTTGACTGGTAGATTCTACTTGCTAACATTTTATTTAGGGTCTCTACATTTACATTCCCAGTAAAATCGGTCCATGCTCTCTTTTCTGTGACTGTCAGGGTCAGCTGCAGCGCAGTGGTAACAGACGTGGGTCCTGGGATCAGCCGACCTTGTTCCAATCTCAGCCTTTCTGTTTAGAGCTGCAGATCTCAGACAAGCACTTTCCCTCCTTGGGTACAAAGCAGAGAAGAGAAAGTCCCCTTCCCAGCTCTTCCGTGAGGTTCACCTAGCTCCTGCCGAGCTCCTGGCACAGTGGCTGACGCTCCACCGCCATTCAGGGCGACGCTGGTTCTGGGACGTCACCAGAGCAGCTTCCTTCCTTCCTCGCTCGAGTCTCTTCGAAGCCACAGAGTGGCTCTCCCACAATTTGTCACTTCCATCCATGGACACAGATCTTTTCAGGTTTTCTACTTTGTCTTAAGTTAGTTTCACTACTTTGTTTGCCTCAGAAAATAATGTTACCGAATTTCAAATGAAACGTGGTGTTCTCTTATTAAAACCCCCTCATACCGTCCTCACACTGCGTGTTTATGGGCAAAGATTGCTTATCAACTCTCAGAACCCAGCGTGTTGGGTCTAAGACCCGACACCTCCACTCCTTGCATCTTGTAGTCACAGGGTCCGTCCAAGGCACGGAGCTAAGTTACCGTCTCCCGTGTCTCCTGTGCTCCGTCCCGTGCAAGCTGCTTTGGTTCACGCATCGCAGCGAGCGTGTCATTTGGGAAAATAAAGCTTCATGACTGTTATAATCTTTATTAAGAACCGTATTATCACCAATATCATCAACTTTAAGTGCAATTTTGGCCCATTTGTCCTAGTTTATCGGATATCAACATTGCCTCTTATTTTTCTGCATTTGTTTATTTTCTTAACTTCAGGTGGAGAGGACGTGGAGCCAGCAGGTGCGGACTCTGGAGCTGCCGGCTGGCTTCATCCCTGCCAGAGAGTCTAACGTCACCTTGCCGAGCAGCCGCACCTCTCTGCACCTGTCTCCTCACCTGTAACCTGGGCTAACAAGGGCGCCTTCCCGGGGACAGACCAGGAGGCACGACGAGCGTGCAGCACCTAGACCACTGCTGTCCCCAAGCAACGCTCAACAGCAGCAGTATAGCTGTCACCACGGGGATGCCACGTGCTGCAAACGTACACAGCATCCAAGTTGGAAAACGGCTTTCCCGTTAAAAGCAGGACGTGTCTCGAGCCAGTGCCACAATGCCTCCTGCTGCCATGGAAACCAAGGCCCTCTCTGGGTGGCAGGCTCCCCCCAACGGGCAGGAAGTCCCACTCAGATCCTCCCACGGGCGCAGGCTGCTCTCCGACAGGGCCGTCAAGTGCAAGCCAAGCGCGACTGGTGCCGAGAGAAAGGACGTGAGAACAGCATGTCCTTGTGCACGTGCACAGGGCTGTGTCCAGCCGGTAGCCTCCCCTTTTACAGAAGGGGATGTCAACGGCCAGAGACGGTCAGTAATCTGCCGTGAGTACGTCCGCGTCACCCAATTCTAGGATTCAGGGCTCATTTTGGGGTTGAACTCTCCCCTCTGTAGAGCGCTGAGACCCCACTGCGTTTCCATCTCCAGACGCTCCCCCTCCTGTGTAGACAGGAGCCGGCCCCTCCCCGAGAGGGACTGTGCGAGCCGCACCCCTGCTGCGCGGGGACGCCGCCCACGCTGCCACGGAGACCCGGGGGCCTGCGCCTCTGCCGCCAGCAGCCGCGCTCTGCTCCCCTACCCCCTGGGCGAACGGCCCGGGCGTGCACAGGAACCCGAGGTGCTCGCGGAGACGGCCGGGCTCGGCGCTCACCTTGTAGTGCGCCAACTGGAGCGCCAGCTGCACGAACGCGTCCGGGCTCGTGCGGCACCGCTTGATCAGCGCCTTCCCGAAGCTGTCGAACGGGAAGGAGTGGAAGTCCACGTCGTTCGCCAGAAGGTTCGCGGTGTTTAGGGAGGTCTCTATGATCTCCTGGCACTTGAGAGAGAGAAGGAGGATGCACTCAATAGGGGGGAAGTCCCGCCGCAGACCCCGAAGGAAACCTTCCCGGGGAAGACTGTTTCCAGTGCGGCCACGAAGGTGATGCCTGAAAATACACGGATCACGTTTCCTTACTGGTTCTTTCTGCAAAGGTGATCCAGAAGCCCCGCTAAGTTAGCAGCACGCACGGCGTCGCCCCTGCTCCCAGGGGCGGTGGGAATGTGCTTGGGGACCGGGGGACTTGGTGTCCAGGAGGTCCCAAAGGGCATTTCGAAGAGTCATGGGTTTTGTTTTATGAAGCCCATTGTTGCTATGCAGGAGCAACTGAGACATACATTTTCAAAACAAAATCTAAAAAATAAATGGACAACTATACAACAAAATATTATTCAGCACTGAAAAGAGATGAGCTGTCAAGTAGGCAGAGACACGGAGGACACCGAAACGCTTATGACCAAGTGAAGGAAGCCAACTGAAAAGGCCACATGCTGTACGATCCAACTACACTGGTCCCTCCTTACCTGTGGAGGATACATTCCAAGACCCCCAGAGGATGCCTGAAACCTCGGGTGGTCCCGAACCCTGCACACGCTAGACTCTCTTGGTCTGATAACTGAGACGGCCACAAAGACACTAACCGGCGGGCAGCATCTATGTATGGCGTGGACACGCTGGACAAAGGGATGACTCACGCCCTGGCAGGACAGTGCTGGGATCATCACGCTACTTAGAATGGTGCACAGCTGAAAAAGTACCAATTGTTTATTTCTAGAATTTTCCGTTTAGTAATTTTGGACCAAGGGGTAAGTGAAACTGCAGAAAGTGAAACTTTGGGTTACTAGGGGACGACTGTATTATGACATTCTGGAAAAGATAAAACTATGGAGACAGGATTTTCAGGGCAGTGGAAATTTTCAGGGCAGTACTATTTTGTATGATACGGTCATGGTGGGTACCTGTCACTGCTCATTTGTCAAAACCCACAGAACGCACAGCACCAAGAGCGAACCCTCATGTAAGCCACGGACTTCGGGTGACAGTGACGAGTCCGTGCAGGTGTAACAAACGTGTTGCTCTGTGAGACACTGTGCGTGTGGGGACGGGGCGGGTGGGGACTCTGCACTTTCCCCTCAATTCTGCTGCGAACATAAAACTGATCTAAAAAAATTAAGTCCGTTAAAAAGTGTTTTTTAATGAATGGTAAGTGACTTGGTCAGCTACGCGGACTCTAAGCCCAAGCGCTTTGCAGAGGTTACAGCTCCCAGCGGAACACACAGCAGCCCGGGCGGCAGGACGTGTGGGTGCAACGGGGCGAGTCCGCAGCACGGCACACAGTACTTCATCACGTGGAAATTATTTCTCGGGCCGGGCGCGGTGGCTCTCGCCTGTAATCCTAGCACTCTGGGAGGCCGAGG
>VBSM01000988.1:826130-851678 GCA_008086735.1 Cheirogaleus medius | reverse complement strand
AAAAAAAAAAAAGAAAGAAAGAAAAGAGAACAGGGTGGGAGTAGGCTTATATGAAACAAAATTAGCAAAAATGCTGAAACGAGGAGGCAAGTGGTGGCCATCATTAATCGATTCTCTTCACTTTTGTGTGTGTTTGAAAACTTCCAACTGAAAAACAAACTCTTACTGACGCCATCCAATAAGATATTGATTTGACCAAGAAAACAGACTTAGAAATTCTCCAAGCTTTCTCCGAACTCTTTGGGAGGATGTCTGCACCCCCATGTGTCAGCCCCACTGAACTCGTAATCCCAGAAAGATGTTCTCCAAAGTAAACAAATTTTCTTTTGAAATAAATGAATTAACTACAATGAAATAGATAAGTAAATAAAAAAGAGGGAAGGCGGTTCTAGACACATCGTCTCCCATTCACTGTGGCCTCCCCAGTCTTTCCCAAACCGACCACACCCTGGAGCCCGGCCCATCCCTCTTCCTCTGCACGACCAGACCGTCCTCTGGTAGACCAGGGGATGGCGCGGCACACACTGTTCATCGCCTATTTTTGTATCTATTCGTCTGCCCTCTCCAGGTCTTTAAAATCAAAGAACACCACCTCCACTAGGTTGAATACGACGGCCATGCTTCTATTTTCCTAGATCCGAAAGGCCCAGCTCTCGGCAAGAGTCCCGTGGGTCACACTCAGCTTCCCCTGTAAGTGTCGTCCTCCCCCATTGCGGAGGATGACAGGGCAGGGGGCACTGATGTGACAGCGTCCTTCCCTTGGCCACCTCCCTGCGCCCAGGGCCCCACCAGCCGGGCCCGGGACACCTGCGCAGCTGAGCTGGCTCCCTCGGACTCGCCCGCCTCCCCCTGTCCCTGCTGCCGCCTGCTCTCGCACTTGGGTCTTTCTCTTCCGAGCCACCCTCAGAGCAGGGGCTTCAGGGACTCCACAGACTCAACAGCAGCTAGCTAGGGCCGGGGATGGGGTTCACTTTTGACTTGATGAACATTTTCTATTTTTCAAACACAAATCTATTCCTTCTGTGATGTTTAAAATTAAAGTAAATGAAAAACAAAACACGTTTAAAAAGGATACATTTCTGCTTCTTTACGTAAATGGAACTGAGAACACGTGGAGCTAACTGTTTTCATCGAATTCATGTGGATAGTTTTCAATGTTTGAATATTTTATCAGCAAGGTAGTTATGACATGAACTTGCTGAAGTTTGGGAAAAACCCTTTCTCGACAGGATGCAAAGGATTCTGACTCAGAGCAGAAGACGTGGGTCCAAGTCTTCACTCTGCCTTCCGCCGAGCTGGCCACTGGGCCCCTGAGCCTCAATTTCCCTCCTGTTTCCCAGCAGGGGATTCACTCCACTGCCTTGCGGGATTGCTCCAAGGGTTCCGTGGCCAAAATATATGTGCAGGTGCCTTATAAATTATGTGCCAATTACCAGCCTGACACACCTATACCTCATAATAGCACCAAAAGACCCATTCATAGATGTTAAAGTCAATACTGTATAGAGTGAAAACAAATGTCAGAAAACCTTGAATCTGATGAACTTCTTCTTCCAGGAGTGAAGTCCGGAGAGATAGATCTGCTTAAGGGCTTCATGGCTCAGCTGCAGGTCGATCCCTTCCGGAGTGACCGTGAACTGAAAGGCCACGGCTTGGTGAGCCTCTGCCATCTTCGGCGATGACCTGGAAGGTGAAGGGCGTGTTACTAGATACTAGGAGGACCCTTCATCTAGAAGCATCGTTCATTCTGGATTTAAGTTTCGAGTTTTCATGAACAGAGCCAACGCCGTCACTGTGCTTGGCGCCCGCCTGCCTGCCCAGTGCAGTACAGACAGCTGCTGCCTCTGCTTGGGAGCCCCCAAGCCCCTGGCCATCCCCCCAAACCAAACCTCCCAGCCAGCATCCCAGGCCACACCCGCGGACGCCAAGGTTAGTAACTTGCACAGCAGAGACAAATCCCCTTCCTGCCACCAGCAGGAGGCCGGCTCGGGAGAAACCCTGAGCCCCGGCCAGCGAGTCCACAATGACCTGGGACCCTGGTCTTCGGGTGGCGACGCCAGACCTGCACCACACGCCTTGGCCCCTGGTGGGGTGCGGCTGCTGTTCTGATAAACCGTTTTAGGGTTTCAGACAGCACCATAAAGACCACGAAAATCACATGCCAAGAACCCTCTAGAATGGGCATCCAGGGTACAGAGCTTCCTCCTCAGAGGCCATGGCTGAGATCACACTTCCTCTGGCAACCCCAGCACTTCATCCCACCTCCAACACAGCCCCCGGGCCAGCTTCCCCGCCCAGCAAAACAAGCTGCTTTGGCAAATCTGCGGCATATGCTTGTCTCCCCTCCTTCGCGGTTCTGTCGGCTCCGGTTGTCTCCTTTCGCAGACTCTGCCGCACCTGCTCAGCACACTCGGGAGCACCAAGCCTGGAGCCTCCCTGACTCCCGGAAGCCGGTCCCTCCTGCCTGCCCATGGCCTGTGACCTCCATCCTTTCCTATGCTGTACTAGAAGGACCCAAAGGAAGCTAACAGAAAAAAACTACTAAGAACCATAATAAAAATCCAAAGTCGCGGGTTCTCCTCACTTGTTGGCTTTCCCGTTTGTACCTTCGATGCCCACCGAGGGCCACATTCGGGACCTGTCAAAACCGGCGGGTGTCACGGTTCCAAAAGCCCCAGCCACAGAAGCCAAGGGCGCTTGGTCCCCAGCCAGCCAAGACACAGAGAGATCCCACGGGCAGCCCTAGAGCAGGACCCACCTCGCACTCCTCTGTCCACTCAACGAACACTTGCCAAGGGTTTTTAAAGCGCCAGCCGGCAGGCGCGGCCCCTCTGCCCCCCCGCCCCCGGCAGCTCGATAGTGAGGCCAAGAGCAAGCAAACAAGTAACACCTGGGCAGCGCTCGGGGTGCAGAAGAGGGAGGGTGTCGAGGGGACCTCCTGGGCGGTGCTGAAGCCCAGGACAAGGGCAGACCAGCCAAGTCCTTCAGGCCCCGGGTGGACGTGGAGGTAAGGAAGGGGCTCAGCAGGGCTGTGAGCAAGGCCAGTAGGCTGGGGCCAAGGGCAAGGGGCCAGGTGTGGAGAGGAAGGCAGGGGCTGGCATTCAAGGGCTTCAAGGAAGGGCACCCACTTCTATTTCTGTCCTAAAGACCATGCTGGATGGAACGTGGATGGGGGCGGGGAAGCCCAGGTAGCTTCCAGGAGAGTGGACAGGCCTGGCCCACAGTAGTGACAGTGACGGTGGGAGGACAGGCTGCAGAGGCACCTCGGGCTGGGCGTGCTGATGGAACGGACCCTCGGGCTTCTGGCCTGAACCATCCACTCAGCGGAGCCACTTACCGACCCGGGAAAGTCTCAGTGAGGGAAGGGGACAGGCTGGAGTGGAAGCTGAGAATTCACACGTGGACTCGATACACAGAACTGTCACCAGGGGCATCCAGGTGGAGACGCAGAAGGAAAGAGACTGCGGACTGTCAGCACGTGGGACCGAGCTCTGCTCTGATGACTTAGAAAGAAAAGAGCAAGTCAGCAAACCCGCCTCCCACTAGGTTATGACCGGAGCTTACGGCACTTTGCAAAGCATTCGACACTATTTCCTTATTACTTAGTGGGCGTGGAGCAAACTCCCGTGGTCTGGCTAATTTTGAAGAAATAGATTCCATTTTCGAAAGCGGCAAGATCGCCAAGCAAATGCTCGCAACAGATAAATGCACACTGCCGAAGAGGACAAAGCCAACGGCTCTGAATCCACTGCTCGGAAAGCTGTCCCGGCCGCTCTAAGCCTCTCCCAGAGCCTCACGGTTAACTCGAGCCCTCCCCAATTAAAGCCTTCGCAGCAAACGTGCGGCAGGTGTCACAGGTGAGAGCTCTGCAAAGCGGGCGTCAAGGCAAATAAAATGACGTGACTGGCTGCCCTTCCCCTTTCGGTGACGTACTAGATCTCAGGGGCTTTATGGAGAACATGAGGGGATTAACGGCAGAAGATTAAACACAGTGTTTGCAGCCAACTGTATCCAAAGGTATGCATCCAATGTTTGCTCAGATCTCACCTCTGCTAGGGAGTCAGACACCTTGGGAATACATACAGCATCCTTCCCAGGAGAAAATGCCCTTGGCATAGCTATCTGAATTCAACAAAGGATCTGCTTATTTTGGCTGGTTCAGAGTAAACCTAAGAGTACTAATGCCCCTAAAATGGACAATTTGTTTTTCTAGTTGATTGCAGTAGCAGAGATGAGCTGTCCTGAATCAGCCAGAGGCAGTAATTAGTGAACGGGACAAGGGGCTGAGAAGCTCCCTGTGCAAATCTAATGGGTGAAAATCCCACCCTCAATCTTGATGCTTAAAAGCATTTATTTATACAGTAGCACACCCCCACCCCCACCCCAGTCCATGGTTTTGCTTTCTGCTGTTTTAGTTGCTCACGGTCAGATTAAGTCCAAAAATACTAAACGGGAAATTCCAGAAATAAACAATTTGTCAATTTAAAGTCGCACACCATTCTGAGCAGCGTGATGTGCTCTCACGCTGTCCTGCTCCCTTCCGCCTGGGAAGGAATCGTCCCTTTCTCCAGAGTACTCATCCACGCTGTACATGCCACTCGCCTGTTATCACATAGGAAAAAACAGCAGAGACAGTCGTCCCTCAGTATCTGAGGACCCAAGGATACCAACATCCACGGATGCTCAGGTCCCTTATTTGAAATGGCACAGTACTAATATTTGCATAAACCTATGCACATCCTCCTCTGTACTTTAAGTCACCTCTAGATGACTTATAATACCATGTTTCCCCGTAAATAAGACCTACCCATAAAATAAGCCCTAGCAGGATTTCTAAGCATTTGCACAATATAAGCCCTACCTGGAAAATAAGACCTAGTGATGGGCGTGGCTACCCAGTGTTATGGGCACAACCCAAGCATTTCGCCGCGGAGCAATAAAGAAGACGAGCAGCCCTTCTCATCTGCCCCATGAGAGCTCTATTGCTCGACATGAGAGATTGGGGCCAATGGTTCTAAAGGAAATAGAGTCGCAAGAAATTCAGGATGGAATTCGGGGTTTGGAGAGTTATGATGATGTTCTAGAAGACGACGACTTAACTATATTTGAATAAATGTAGATTGTTGCACCGTACTTAAAAAAAATAACACATCCCCTGAAAATAAGCCCTAGGGTGTCTTCTTGAGGAAAAATAAATGTAAGACCCTGTCTTATTTTTGGGGAAACATGGTACCTAATACAAGGAAAACGCTATGCAAATAGTTATACTGTAGATTTTAATTTGTATTATTTTTATTGTTGTATTGTTATTTTTTGGAGCTTTTTTTCCCCCAAAATAATCTCAATGCTTGGTTGGTTGAATCTGCAGATGTGGAACCCACGGATATGCAGAGCTGACTGTCTAGGGTGCAGTACTGTCCAAGGTTTCAGGCATCCACGAGGTCTTGGAACACATCCCCCAAGGATAAGGGGCAGTCACTGTAGTGATAATGCCGCCTCCTGTGGCCATCAGGGAGTGCAAATCTAAATCCTAGTAAAACACCACTTCGCACCCAGTCCGACGGCTAGAATCAAAAAGATGCAAGATAGGCCGGGCGTGGTATCTCACACCTGTAATCCTAGCACTCTGGGAGGCCAAGGCGGGAGGATTGCTCAAGGTCAGGAGTTCGAAACCAGCCTGAGCAAGAGCGAGACCCCGTCTCTACTAAAAATAGAAAGAACTTAATTGGCAAATTAAAAATATATAGAAAAAATTAGCCGGGCATGGTGGCGCATGCCTGTAGTCCCAGCTACTCGGGAGGCTGAGGCAGGAGGATTGCTTGAGCCCAGGAGTTTGAGGTTGCTGTAAGCTAGGCTGACAGCATGGCACTCTAGCCCGGGCAACAGAGCGAGACTCTGTCTCAAAATAAATAAATAAAATAGATGCAAGACAGCAAGTGTTGGTGAGGATGTGGGGAAATCGGAATTCTCATACACGGCTCGTGGGAATGTAAAATGGTGTAGTGACGTTGGCAAACGTCTGGCAGCTCCTCGAAAAGTTAATAAACACAGAGCTGGCACAGGGCCCAGCAATTCCACTCCCGGGTATCTACTCAGGAGAACTGAAAACATGTATCCACACAAAAACTTGCACCCAGATGTCCACAGCAGCATTACTCACAATAGCCAAAAGGTGGCACTGTGTCCTTCCACTGACCAATGGAAAAACAAAACGTGGTCAATCCACACAACAGAACGTTATTCAGCCATAAAAACACAACAGTGGATGCACCTTGAAGACATGCCGCTGAGTGACAGGAGCCAGACACCAAAGGCCACACACCACACAACGCCATTTACTCAAAATGTCCTGAACAGACATGGAAAGTGGGCTGCGGCTGCCGGGGGCAGATAGGAAGATTGGGAGGTGACAGCAAAGCAGCCGAGAGTTTCTTCTTATGGTTTTGAAAATGTTTCAAAAGGTACGGTGGGGACGGCCGCGGCTGTGCTAAGAACCACTGAAGCGCGCACTTCAGATGGGTGAGCTGCGTGGGACGTGAGTTGCATCTCGTGAAAGCTGTTACCAAAGATAAGCTGTCTCAGGAAACTCAAGTGTTGTCTATTAACAAACGCACAATCTGAGGGGGGCCGGCTACGTCACCCCTCCTTCCTTCCCGTCCTGCCCACCACACTCACAACTGTCACACCTCATGACATGAGGGAATTTCTGTTGAACATTTTTTAAGTATTATATGATATTATGGTTATTTTTTAAAAGGTGCAGCTTTTAGTGACACGTACTAAGATATTAAAAAATGCAATTTTGTCTCTTATCACCTCTGGGATCTGCTTCTCGGTCATCCAGGGTTGGGGTGGATCAATCAGCCACGTGTGGCAATGGCCACACCAAGTCCACTGGGCCCGTCCCTCTTCTGCGTGTGTCTGAGATCTCCGATCTCTTTTTCCTTTCTTTTTGAGACAGAGTCTCACTCTGTTTGTTGCCTGGGCTAGAGTGCCGTGGCATCAGCCTAGTTCACAGCAACCTCAAACTCCTGGGCTCAAGTGATCCTCCTGCCTCAGCCTCCATGAGTAGCTGGGACTACAGGTGCGCGCCACCATGCCCGGCTAATTTTTTCTATGTATTTTTAGTTGTCCAGCTAAATTTTTTCTATTATTTTTTTTAGTAGAGATGGGGTCTCGCTCTTGCTCAGGCTGGTCTCGAACTGCTGAGCTCAAACGATCCGCCCGCCTCGGCCTCCCAGAGTGCTAGGATTACAGTTGTGAGCCACCGCGCCGGCCAATCTCCCAATTTGTTACACTGCATTTAATGAAGTGGGACATTTGTCCGCTGCCATCCTCGCCAGACCTGTCCCGTGTGCAGAGCTGCCCAGACACACTCCCTGTGCTCCCAGACGCTCACCGCTCGGCTCCGCATTTCGAAACAGCTGCACCACCGATCCCGAGCCTGAGAGCCACAGGTGTCCGGGGCCACAGTGCTTGGAAGAGTCGAGGCGAGGTGAGAGGTGAGGTGAGGTGAGCCGCCTGTGGCCCTGGCTTAGGCACCGATGACAGGGGCTGATCCGGGCGAGCACCGACGGCCGTGAGCAACGTGCAGAGGGCAGCCCGGGACGCGGGGAACAGGCCAGGATGCCTCAAAGCGGGAAGAGCCCTGCTGCCTCTCGGGTTTCAGGGCGGGGAGGGGAGGAGGGGGAGGGCGAGAGGCCGGCCCCAGCTCCCCTGGCCTGGTCCACACTGGCCACAACATGGAAATACCTGGACAGTCAGCATCCTTGACCCACCCAACAGGGTTTTTATGCCCCCGGTGTGAAAGCAACAAAAAAGGAAAAACAAGTACTGTGAGCTGCCCTGCCCCCCCCCACAGGTGCTTCCTCCTGGGCAGGGGCCACGCCCTTGCCCACGTGTCCTACCTTTCACCCAGGTGGGTGTGGATGCAGGTTGGTGACCTCTCCTACCTCCAGTCACCACAAACAGCAGCCAGAGTGGCAAAGACACAACCCCCCCTGGCTTCAGAACGCTGCTCCTGGCTGGCGGGTGCCGGCCAGCTCCAGGGCGGGGCCCTCACTCATTCCAGACACCGGGCAGAGGGTCCCTAATGTCTCTAAAACTGAGGGACTCTACCTTCAGATGGAAACATACAGGAACTCTAACCAGATTAAGCCATTCTCACCCTCCTGCCTCCTTCCTGGCCCCCACCAGAGTCTGAAAACCTCTAAGAGGCAGCTCATTTCCTGCTTTGACCATCCCTGACAACAGAAAGCCGCTGGTTCCTCGGCTGTCCCCGGTACAAAGCTTATAGCAAAGAGAATCCTCACCCGAGATGTGGGACCTCCCCTGGGATCTGCGGCCCCAGGGTGCTGGCTTAACCGCTGGGACAGGGGCCACAGGCTCCCCTCACCCACCCGCAAACAGCCTGTGCCAGGGAGGCAGGTGAGCAGCTGAGACTAGGGGCGGGGATGAGCCCAGGCAGGAGGGCACAGAGCAGGCAGGGCTCAGGGGGAAGGGGCGGGGGAGGCAGGTGTCCAGGTGGAAGGAGGCATGTCACTGACCAATCCCAGGAACTCAGATGAGCCGAGACAGCCCAGTGGACTTTACTGAACACCTACGTCCCCTCCTGGAATGAACAGATATTGACACTTTGCCGTAGCGACTTGAGATGCCCCCACTTTTAAAGAATGAACCAGATACGACCTTCCCTCCGTCTCCCCAGAACGTGGGGCTTATCTTCCCCCCACACGTGAGTTCCCACAACCACACACGGCACCGCCACGGAGTGGGGGGCACACAAACACCGCCCTCCTTCCGCCCGCGCTCTGGCCCTGCTGTCCCGCGCCCACTGCTGGAAGAAACCAGTTTGCGCCGGGTTGGGTCCCTGCCAGGGCTCAGGGGGCCTCTGCTTTCACTTCTTCACTCTCACAAACGGGGGCAGCGAGTGACCCTGTCCACGCCAGAACAGCGTATTTCAATGGGGAGACCCTCGGAGGAAGAGCTCAGGGTGGCAGCAGGCACCCCCTGTCCTCTGGGGGAGCGTCCCTCGTCTCTGCCTGGCCGGCCTGCTCGGCCCATGTCCAGCCCCCTCAGCACGCGGTCTTCACCGTGTCCTTTGTCCTCACCGAAGCCCTGCCTGCGTCTGCGCCCTGTGTCCCTGTCTGCCATGTCAGCCTCCCCGGGGTCTGAGTGTCCCGCCCACCCCACCATGGCCCCAGCCAGGGCTTCCCCGAGAGGGTGGCACACCAGCCACTTTGTCTTGTGCTCCTTCCACTCCTGTGTGTCCAGAAGGTGCCACTTCTTGGCTACGGCAGGGGCTCTGATCTGCCGGGGAGGCCCCGCCCGGGCTCACTGCCTCCTCTCCCTCCCTCCTTTCGGTAAGGGTAAGAGGCCAGGGACACCCATGTGCTCCGTCTCCAACTCTCCTTCCCGGGAGGCCTCCCTGGAGTCCCAGGCCCCCCCTGCCAGGCTGGGCACCCAGGCCGGGAGCCCCAGCATGCCAGGAAAGGGCCCTTGGGCCAGCTGGCCGGGCCGGTGCAGCGGGAGGCTGAGACTGTATCTGGATCCAGGCCACCTACACCGGGCAGCCTCCTTCCTTCATGCCTTTGGCCTTCCCCAGGGGGCAGCAAGGGACACGGCAGGGCTGAGGTCAGGCAAGCGGGCAGGTATCCAGGTGGAAGGAGGCAAGTCCAGCTGGTGGCAGCTCCGCCATGCCCCACACACAGTGCACGACTAAACCGCGGGTCTCCGTGAAGTAGCCCTCCTTCCCGTTCCTTCCTCCTCCCGGGTGAGGCCACAACTGTGGCTTCCTGGTTCACCTGCTGCTGCCTCTGGCCCCTCTGGCTCCTGAGGGGCTGGTGGGCCCCCTGCACCCCCGGGTCAGACAGCCCCCAGGCCCTGCCCAGGATTTTGACTTCAACCTGTGCCCGCTCCATGTCTGAAGCACATTTCACTAATCCAAAACTACGTGGATGAAAACGAATCTCACCACCTTCCCACGTGCCCACACCCTCCCTCCACCAGCGCCTGCCTCGCCTGGGCAGGAATGGACTAGCGCTGCCGCACTCCCTTCCCCACCTCGGGCTGATTCAGTCCCCGGCACCTGCTGATATGAAGGCACGCCTGCTCCCTGGCCGGCCCCACCTGGATGTCGGAGACAGCTTTGCACTCACTGCCTCTCCCAGCTCTCCTCCCTCCAGGCCACCCTCCACACAGAGATCCCCCAAGAGACCTGCTCAGCTGCGCTTTAATCCACGTCCCCCCACGGCTGGCCTAGCTGCAGCGCCTCTCCTGTGCCCCGATCCCTGAGACTCATCACAGCCGGGGGTGGACGGAGGTGGTGTTCCCAGGGACAAAGTTTACACGGCGAGACTGCCAGGATCCAAATTGCATGGCATGGCGCCCACCTGCGCTCCAAGTTCAAGGCTGGCTAGAGGAGAGAAAGCATATATTGGAAAGAAAAGCAGAAAAGAGAAGGGGGAAGATAAGCTGCAAAAACAAAGTGAGAACATACAGATGGATGAAGAGAGAACATGACCCCCCCCCCCCATCGTCATCCAATCACTGCCTGGAATTGTGAGCACTCGGGAACAGAGCAGCAGAGGCGGCCCCTGCCTAAACGGCCAGGCCCCTCGGTGACTGTTCCTGACGTAAGGCCACGTCTTGCTGTACCCCAGACTAGCGCAAACCAGAGGTCCCTGCTGCGGCAGCAGCCCCCAGCTGCTTCCGACACGCCCGAGACAAACACCCTCTGTCCATGTGGCCCGGCACTGTGGGGCTGCGGCCGTGTTTATTTTCACTGAAGGTACCGAGATCATTTCCGAGAAACTGAGCCTGGGGCCCGGCTCACACCTCTGCCCAGAGTGGTCACGAGCCCTGAAAGGTCGTCCCCGGGATCCCCACCTGACGGGAGCTCGAGCACGCCTCCCTCCCTGGAGCGCGCCAGGTGCCTGCCAAGTCCCAAGTGGGCATGGGAGCTATGCCACGGCCACTCCGGAAGTCATCAGGGCCACTAACGCAGAGACTCGTCGCGGAGGTCTGCGCCAAGCACTTAAGCACCTTACGCTAATCGGCTCTCGCAGGAACAGGTGCAGAACGAGGTGCTCAAGCTGGAAACCGAGACCTATTTATCACAGTTTTTGAAAATTCGCATCTCCGGTCTCAAGTTCATCTATGTTGTGGCTGTTCCCGTCACCCTCCCAAGCTCAACCCTCCCTGTCACCAGTCCCTCAGCCAGGCCCACCGGCCGTGCATGACTCTGGCTGCTAACTCTGACCCACAGGTGCTTCTGGCCCTTCCTCGACTTCCGCCGTCTCCTTTCTACACGAGTGGCGTGCAGCTCCCCCTCCCAGGGACCTGCTCTGATGGCCACGAACCCACGTTCCCAAAGCACGGGAATTCTACAGGATACACTCGGCAATGTCACCTGCGAATCTTCCAAAATAAGGTGTAAGCTTCAAGGACGCGAATCCAGGTGTGATTCTCTGAATCAAATTGTGAGGACCACAGATAGTCCTCCGACACTGAATGGTAAATGGAAAATGTGGGGGGAAGATGTTGACGTATCCCATTCAGTTTTGGTAAGAGTATCTTCATTTTCTTAACTGTGCACAATGCCTCCCCCAAACCCTCGGTCAATAAACTGCTCTGGCACCTTGCTTTTCCAACGTGTTCACTTTGTTCCCTTTCTGATAATCAATTCCTCTTACCTAAAACCGTTCACCTCTGAGGTCAGCAGCCTTCCAATCCTGACACTGGCCCCGTATTCAAGAAGCCGTCCCTGAGACAGGTCCCTCCCACTCCCCCGCCCATAGGCGGGTGCCTAGGAAAGTAGGTAAAAGGTCAGCAGGATGCCAGATTCCAAAACACGCCTGCCTTCTGCAGCCTCGGGGAAAACGGATGTCGAAATCAACCACATAGTATGAAACAAACAATAAAACTTGATGTGACAACGGACTTCCAAAACGGTCTTTCCAGCAACCAAAATGTAAATAAATTCTGTGCGGCAGACGACTTTCAACATAACCTTGCAATGCACAGGTCCGAGACAGGAGGGCGGGTGAGTGGGGAGACAGATTCACAGACAAGTAGACAGATTTCTTTTTGTACTTTTTACAATGAAAATACAAAACACTCCTTCTGCCAAACTCTTTGGCACCTGCTAGACAACATGACCCATATATACATATTTTTATTAATGTATTTGAGCAGCTCATCTAATTCCCACCAGAACCCTAGGAAATGGGTACAGCTACCATCCCCATTTTCTAATGAGAAAACCAAGATGTCAAGAAACTTGCCCAAGGTCGCAGCTGGCAAACAAGGGAGCTGGAAATCAAACCCAAGTCCAACTCCAAAACTCACATTCTTACCTACCAAAGTGGAGTGGTAGGTACTACACAGGACGTTCCACTTAAGATTCCTAAAGTTACGACACAAACGTAAAATTAGGTCACTGTTACCGAAATGATGTGATTGCAGCCAACAATAAACTACAGTAACTACACACATGACCTGTGCCAACTCTAAAATGAATCACATGCTCTAGTCTTCCCACTAGAATTGCACAATTCACAAGCACATAGAAGCAAGCTCTGCCTTCTATTAAAACCTAGCTAACAACTGCCCAACTTGGCTAGCGGTAAACAGCTGTGTTGGAAATCCTCTGAGAAAACGTTACCCGCAGGAAACAGCTTGGCTCAGCATGAATACCAGGCAGGGTCTCCAGGAACACAACCTGTATCCCTCACCTGGAAGAAAGTGTGAGGCTGGGTGACACCGGCTCCTGGCCCTGGAAAAGCTCAAGAAGACCCTGTAGGCAGGGTCAGTAGCAGCAGCTCTGGTGAAGGGCACGGCAGTTATCTTGTCATCTACAACACAATCCGGATGCCCAGGTGACCAACACCTGGGAAGCTTCTTGCTCGGGGACACAAAGCTAGTGCCAGCCTCCAGGACTGGCTCCAACTTGGGGAAACCACATTTGTGCCATGCATTGACTTGGCAACCCAGGTGGCAACCCAGGCTGGCCTTGTCACTGCTATCCAAAGAACTTCAGGGAATGTACCAGGAAGGTTCTGGAAGGGTGTCAGCAGCCCAGGGTTTTCCCTGAAACCAGCATGCATGTGCTGAGTCTTCTACAGTTAGGTGCAGACAAAAAACTAGCTTCTCTCCAATTGGTGAGTGTGAGCACACACCCTCTGCACCCCATAAGCCAGGTCATTATTCACCTGAAGATGTGCTTCTCTGTGCTCTTGTAGTTTTTCAGCAAATGTGTGTACATGCAAACATAAATATTATTTCCCGAACCTGATGGAAATAATGGAAGCAAGGATTCACTGAAAACTTGCCTTATTTGGGTTTTTTTTTTAAGATGAGGTCTCACTCTATTACCCAGGCTAGAGTGCAGTGGTGTCATCATAGCGCATTGCAGCCTCACACTCGTAGGCTCAAGCAATCTTCCTGCCTCAGCCTCTCCAGCAGCTGGGACTACAGGTGTGTGCCACCATGCCCGGCTAATTTTTCTATTTTTTGTAGAGACAGGGTCTTGCTTTGTTGCTCAGGCTGGTCTCAAACTCCTGAGTTCAACTGATTCTCCCACTTCGGCCTCCAAAGTGCTGGGATCACAGGTGTGAGCCACTGCACCTGGCCAGTTTTGGTTTTATTTTTAAGAGATGGAGTCTTGTTGTGTTGCTCAGGCTGGCCTTGAACTCCTGCACTCAAGTGATCATCCCACCTCAGATGCCCCAGTAGTTAGAACTACAGGTGCGTGCCACCCTACCTGGCCTGGAACTTTCATCATGGAAAGTTGTGTCTTGAATTCATGACAGAGCATTCAAGAGTCACATTAGTGAAATTGACTGCATAGTGAATTTCCTGCAGTGAAGTACATCATAGTGCACCGCTCGCATTTATAGAGTAAATACGATGCATCAAATCAGGTTATAAAAGAAATTCTCAATCACACTTTTTTCTACAGTTCTTGACAACAAGAACAGCTTCCATCTACCAAGGTACCATAAAAAGAAAGCAAATTCAAGTGTAGACCTTGTATTGCACAGCATCGATAAGTAATAATCAGATAAAAACAGAGAAATGTGATCGTAGAAAAATAACAATTAGGGAAAAGCTACTGGGGATCACAATTTTATAGAGAAAACATCCAATGTATTGACAGACCCAGTTACCTGGCCTATCTACTCAGATGCCTACTTGGAAGTTAGTAGCCTGTGCTCCGCTGGCTTGTGCCTGACCTGGCTCCAGACTGCTGGGGACAGGCATGCATCCACCCGGGGAGATCCCAAACCCCTCTTGGTACCAGTATTCTGTTCCCACAAATGTTCCTATGACCATGGAGGTTGTGCACCTGTATTTCCCTTGCGTATTCCTCATCTTTGCACGCAGAGTAAAACTGAATTTATCAAACCACATGTTCCCATTTGAGGACTGCAAAATGCAAGTGGTGCCCATAAAACCCGCCTGCAGCCAGGACACGGTTTGCTAGAACCTGTATTTATTTCACACACTCAAAACTCTTTCCACATCTGACCTCTTATTGGATCATCATTAAAACTCATGTGACACAGAAGGACAGGTGTCAGGGCCACCATCCTACAGATGAGGAAAAGGAAACCCAGAAACACTGAGGCTGATTCAGCATCACATCCACCCCAAGTTGGGTGGGGACCTCTAAACCCAGGCCCTCTGGCTGCCCACTGGTCTGGGAAGCAGTCTGGGAAAATGAGAGAGAACACACAGATCTGGGTTCAAATTCCAGCTCTAGCACGTACTCAGATGTGGGACCTTGAGCAAATGTCATCACCTCTCACACAATGTCCCCTGGCACATAAAGTATGCATAACGCCCACGCCTCACACAAACGGAAGGACAGCGCGGTGACCGGCCCCAACGCGCGGTGACCGGCCCCAACACGACTTAGGTCTTTAACGCAGCAACACGGTCTTCGTACCTTTCCTACTGCAGCCAAACACAAGTGCGCCAAGAGGGTGGCTCTCCTGTCCTTCCTCTTTGCACACCCCCCATGCCAAATCTCAACGCCAACATTTGATACCTTGGCCTCCCTTCTAACTTTGACGTTTAACTTTTAGCAATTTGCCTATGTATTTTGAGCCTACGGAATTGGACCTCACATTGCACCATGGGGGTGTTTGAAAAATATAAAGAAACCAAACCTCCATGTATCAGATCTCTTTTAGGGCACTAGAGAAGCAGACTTGGAAAATCACAAATAAATGCTTTAACAAATAAACAATCATTTCATAAATAGCCAAATTTGAGTTATAGCATATGACAATTTCTTAAAAGTAAGGTTATTTTATATTTGCTTTTAATACAAACATGTATTACTTTTTTAATTTGGGGGGGAGGATTCTAAAAAGAGGGAATTAACCCAATGTTCCTGCCCTTACCCCTCCGGGGCATCACGACACAGCGTGCTGAACAACACCCTGCGGGACTCCAGAGCAAGCCAAGACCGGTGTGACAAGGGGTCAGGAACAAAGAGGATGGTGTCAGGTCCAGAAGTTCCAGACCATAATACTGAACAACACAAAGGACATGCACTTCCCATTACACAAGCGGAACTAATGGCGCTCCAGAGGGTCCTGCCATGTCAGGAGGCTGCAGCAACCCAGGGGAGAAAGGGCGCCTCCCTCATTCTGTCATTCCCTCGGCATATATCTGCATGCCTGCTCCGGGCCAGGGGCGCGTGAGGAAGGCAAGTTTAAGAGCAATTTAGGAAGATACAGAGCAGGACTCGGCGCGAGTGGCATGCATGTGGGGGCTCAGGGAATGGGAAGGATGTAAGACAACACCCAGGTTCCTGGGATGGACCACAAACCACCAGCATCAACAGGGTGGGATACTCCTTTCCTTTTTACCTGAAGCACTCCCAGTGACTAGCCAGTGACCCTCAGGAAGCAGAGGGGTGGCCACCCTACTTCCCCAGCCTCCAAGGTGACAGTGACCTTACTGTACACTCCGGCGGAGAGGCACCCCGCACTCCGCAGCAGTTTCGTCACTAGCTTCCACCCACACAAGAGAAAGGCAAAGGCAGACATTCCTGGGAGCTGAGGCTGCCATGTCACTCCAACAGGGCAAGTTGGCCGCAGCCCAGGCCCTGCTGGGGACCCAAGGTTCACCTAATATTTGCATGGGGTAAAAGTTGAAGTTGACAAAAGGCAACACGTACTTGAAATCAACAAGCAGAAAATATTTACTTGTGTTAACTAATAGATTTTTTTAAAAAACATGCCCCGTACAGCCCAGACTAGTTCCAAAATCCTCAAAGAAACTGGTGGTGGCGTCTGGAGAGGGGAAGCGAGCGAGGAGGCCGACTGCTCTGTATTCCCAAGCGCTCCTCCCTAACTCTGCACCGTGTGCTAGTACTGCTTATTTTTAAACAAACCAAAAAAAAAAAAAAAAATGTCCTCGCAAAGAAAGCTCGACGCTGGCATTAGCCGTTCTAAGACAGTTGAGGACTCACTGAAGTGTGAGAGGGACTCTCTCAAACACGCTTTAAACATACAATCTTGAACTCTCAAAGCACGAAATTCTTCCGGAATTCAAGTTCAGGCTTCCCCCAGCAGTACAGCCGTGGCCTGCCAATAATAACCATGCGCAGTGACTAAACATTTTTTCCAACAAAGGAAAAAATGCAAACGATCAAAGTGCACAAGCAGCTCCGGGCCTGAGCGGGCGCCCGTTTCCGCCTCCCACCGCCGCCACCTTCCCCCCAGCCTCCAGACTGCAGGCAGCATTTTTAATTGCCAGCTTGGAACGCGCAGGGCCACCGCGGCTCCACGCCCCGCCCCTTCCCCACCCCACCCCTGAGCGGGCGTCACGTGACGGCGCAGAAAAGTAGGGGAAAGGTCGGCGGGGGCCCCGCCCCCGCGCGTCCCGGGCGCTCGGATCCTGTTCCACCGGCCGTGCCCGCAGAGGCTTTCCGGAGCTCGCTGGCGCGCGTCGCGGCGGCCACCCCGGCGACAGCGGGCGCAATGCAGCGCGCTTCTCCGTGGGAAGGCCGGGCCCTGCGGAGCTCTGCCTTGGGGACAGTTAGGAGCTCAGTGCGTCTGATGACAGATGCCACATCCAGTACACCAGAAGCGCAGGCACTGCGCCCAAGAGCCCGGGCGCGTCTGGAAGGGGTTCTCTGCGAAGCCCGAGTAAAAAGTAATGGTGTTTTTATTTATGAATGAGCACGCGGGGCCAAGGTTGGGTAAGCCCAGGTCGTTGCCCAGGACTCCCCAGAGCCCAAGCTTGACCGTTCGGTGACCGCTGGGCCGGGGCGTGGGCCAAGAGCCGCCGCAGCAGCAGCAGCGGAAGAAGGGCCCCGGTCTAATCCCTTCCCCTCCAGGTTAGGCGGTTTGTTTTTAGTACCAACTCGAAAGATTATTTTGGCCTGTGCATGATGCCAATTTCTGCCACTTTGATACAAAGTATGCGCAGTCTTAAAGCTGGCCCCTTTTTTTGTTTGATTCCAACGACTCTGTATAAAGATGGAGTTCAAGTGCAAGGTCTAGTCCAGCGACGCTTCCTAGGAAGGAAACCAGTCATTTACAAGCGAAAAAGAGCCCACGCGTTGAATGCTGATGCTCCCCAAGGCAACCCACCTCACCTGCACCGAGGACCCTACGCCTCCGGCTGCGCTCTCGCTGCCAGGTGGCCTTAAACAATCTGGAAAGGGGGAGGATGTTGCTGGTTTACATGAAAGACCAGCGGTGTTCAGCCATTTTTTTATTCATCTGGTTTGTGGCTTAAAAGGAAATAAACATGCTTGAATATCTGGAATGACCAGAAACCGGACGCCTGTGGAATGGGGTGTAACAAAATACACATTTCAAAAGGTTAAACTGATTTTCATTTTACTCGGTAACTTACAAAGTTACCAGCTTCCTACTAAAATCTTCTCTTAATGTTTTAATACACGGAGCAGAGAGAAACCGAAAGCCTGCCCTTCGCTGGGGACACCGAGTCTGTCCTGTGTTTAACCTAGTAATTACTTGGGATTTTTAACTCTCGAGCTGGGAAAAAAGTAACATCAGGCCTCATCTTTGTCGTCCTCCGGTTTTAGCGAAAGCCAAGCACCGATTTACATTATAAAGGCGCTGACCCACGGCCTTTCCCAACAAAACCGACGAAGCGGGCAGCTGGCGGCCACGCGGGTGGTTCCTGGCTGGGGGCTGCCCCGAGGGCCCCGACCCCGCCGTCCGGCTCGGAGGCCGGGTTCGCCCCGGCCTGATCACGTGGTGCCACCCACCCACCGCGGCCGCGCGCGACCTTGGGCAGACTCTCCGCGTCCACCTGCCCCGGACGCAGCGCCGTCGGGCCTGGGGAGCGCGCACAAGCCCGGGCTGGCCCGGTACCCCCACCCCGCTCGCACCGCACAGGAGTCCCCGCGCCAAGGGCGTGTCCCCGCGGCTGCACTGCGGGGGCGGGCGCGAGAAGGGGTCGACCGCGCCCTGCCCGAGCCCGAGGGCCGAGCATCCCTCCCGCTGCCGCGCGCGACGCGACTGCAGGCAGACCGACCCCTGGGCGAGCCCCCAGACCCGATGCACTCCCGGGGGTGGGGATGGGATGGTACCAGGGAAGGAGTCGGCGGCCCTACGCGCCCCGAGCTGCAGACCTGTCTCTCGCCGCCGCCGCAGGGGACTCGCCCGCGGTCGGACAGACCCGGGGCAGACCCCAGACCCAATCCAGGCCGGGGCGGACTGAGGGGTGGGGAAGGGAAGCCGGCGGCTCCACTGGCCCCGGGCCGGAGGCGCCCCGCGAAGGCCAGAGGGCAGAGCATCCCTCCCGCGGCCGCGCGCGACGCGACCGCTGGCAGACCGACCCCCGGGAGGACCCCCAGACCCAATTCACCGGGGGCTGCAGAGCCCCCCCCCCAGTTTTGAGCTCTCCACCAACTCCCGGTCCAAGGGCAATGCTGGGGTTCCTCCCGGCGCCCCACAACCCGGCCCGGGTCCCGGCAGCACCCGCGCGCCCCCCGCCCCCGGCCCGCCGCAACCCGCAGGGCGGTGCCCGCCAGCCCTTCCCGCAGCGCGCGGCCCGGCCCGGCCTTACCGAGTGGGCGACGGAGACGCGGCGGTGGGGCGGCGGACGGTGGCAGCGGAGTGAGCGAGGCGAGCGGGTGCCGGGCACGGGAGGGCTGCAGGCGAGGCCGAGCGCACCCGACGCCGGCAGCAGCCGATTGGCTGAGGCGGGCGGGGCTGCGGCGCCAGAGGGCGGGCCACTCCGGGCGCGCGGTGGCCCGGAGGCGGGCCCTGGACGGGGCGGGGCGTCTGGGCGGGGCATCAGCGAGGCGCCTCGAGAGGGGAAACTGAGGCTCGCACCCGTGAGCGCAACCTTGGCCTCTGCTTGGATGGGGCGTAGAATGAGATTCTTCACCCTACGAGCCTCAGTTTCCCCACCTGTAAAATGGGTCAACTCATTAACCCGGTGCCCATGAGAGCGCCTAGCGCCGTGCGTGGCTCCTGCCGGCGGTTTTAGGCATGGCCCCACGGAACCCTCGTGGCACTCCAACCTGGCTGGTGCTATTCGTCTCCTACCCCTTTTTACAGACGAGGAGCCCTGACCACGTGAAGGATGATTAACTTGCCCACGATTACGCAGCTGACAAGTGATGGATCCGACATTGACCTAAGTCTGCCTCCAGAGCTCACGCCCCAAATCGGACTTTATCCCCAGCGTGACTCCTCCTTATCGAGCAGGGGTGGAGATGCCTCCCTTGCGGGGCTTTGGTGAAATTTAGTAAAATAATTATTCCAGCGTCAAGAACAAAATAGGTGCCAGGAGAGCGGCTGGAGCCCAGGGCAGGGTGACCGGGAGACCCTGTGCAGGTGCCCGGGAGCGGGCCCAAGAGTGGGGAGTGCACGACGGCCCACGGCAGGGGTGTAGCCGCAGGCAGACTGCGGGAGAACTGGGCGCCCGAACTTCGCTCTCCCCGCAGAGCGAGGCGCTCAATGCCCCCGGGCTCAAGCAGGCGGCTCTGCATACAGCAGGTGCTCCATCAATGCGCCGATTTTATAAGCGAAGACTCGGCTCTCCCTCTGGTTATGAAAAATACACACTTGCCACCCTCTTTCTCTCTGTACTGTTCGGTCGCTACCGCAGAAGGATTTAGAAGAGAAAATGAAAGTTCTCCCTTGATCCCGCCTCCGCCGCCCCCACCGCCCAGTTAACCATTGCCGCGCGTTCCCGGGCTCCTCGTTTCAGACCCAGGGTAGGGCGTATGCTGCTTGCAGCAGCACTTCTGTTTCCGCGTGGTCTAGGTGGGGGACGTATCGATAGTTCTGTGGACGACGGAGAAGGCCCCCGAGGAGCTGTGATCCATTCGCCCGGCCCCCGTTAGAAACTGGGCCCCCCTTCCACCTTTGCAGGTGTAAACAAAAGCCGCATTGACCGGCGACGTACCTCTTGGAGCTCCTGATTCTTCTGCAGAATTGATCTCTGGAAGTGAAATGACAAGGCACATGCAACATTTTGGCGCCACTTGCCGAGTTACCCTCCGTGGAAGCTTATTCACTTCCACTGCCACCCGCGCATGGAGTGGGACCTTGTCTCCTTTTATGGATTATTTTAATCTTTGCTAATCTTAAAAGGAGGGGCGGGAAGGGAGAGTCTCTCACTTTAATTTGCATCTCTTTGAGGTTAGAAGTTAGGCGTTTCTCCCGTTCATAATCCCTGCAGTTTGGGAGGCCCAGGCAGGAGGATCGCTTGAGGCCAAGGAGTCCGAGGTTACAGTGAACAGTGAGCTAAAATCAGCCTGGCTGGGTGAGGGAGCGAGACCCTGTCTCTAAAAAGAAAAAAACAAAACAAACAACAACAACAACAAAAAATGGAAAGGGAAAAAGGAAAAGGGCTTAGGGGTTTCACCCCCCTGCTGGCTCTTTCCTGGCGGAGAGCGATCCCAGGCTTCCGACCCCCGCAGACTTCACGGCTCGAAAAGGAAGGCGGGCTGGGCCAGGGCACCCCTGCCAGACGCGGGGCTGCACCGCACCTGCCTCGGCCGCTCCCGCGGAACCTGCGCGCCTCTCGCACTTGAGCCTCCGCGGCTTACGCCACGCAAGCTGGGCTGTGACGCTCTCCTCAAATGCCCTTCCCTCCTCTCCCAGGAGCCGCAGCCGCCCGAAGGTCCCCGCCCCAAGGTCACTTCCTCCCTCACTCCGTGCCCCGTCGCGCGCCCCGCTGGGACTGGCCGCGCACCCTCTCCATTCCCAGGGCTCCGCGGCCTTGACCGCGCGCTCCTCCCTGCGCGACGCCTCGCTGCCACCTGCAGGCCGGGCCGGGCAGGGGCGGGACCCTGGTCGGTGGGAGCTAGCTTGCGCCCCGGGTGGCTGGGCTCTTGGACGGCGACAGTGAGCCCACGCCCGCGCGTGACTCCAGCCGCGCTAAGGAGGCCTCAGTCCCCTCCCATGGGCCACGCCGCGGCTCTGCTCGCCGGGACTGCAGCTGCCCGCGGCGGCTTGGCCATGGCTATTAATAAAGAGCCAGAGAACCAGGCCCCCCGGGGAGCTCCAGGCCAGATCCTGAGTTCCCTGGGGCCAAAAACATCCCAGTGTCTGCCTCAGAAACCAGAATAATCTTTCTGAAGACCTGTTTTTTCCAAATTCTTCCCCAGCTTGGATCAAATATACTGTAGCAGCTGCCTGTGACTATAAGAAAACATAAAAAAAAGAAAAAGAAAAATACGTGTAATGCTTTTATTTATCGCTAAGAGATTTCTCTTTTTTACTCTAAAAACACCTTTTCATGAAAGATTCAAACCCTTAATATTAATGAGAATAGTACAATAAAGGCCTATACAATCAAAATTCAGATTCAACAATTATGGAGCTAGGTGTATGTCTGCACTCTCCCCCATTCCTGGAGATTACTTTAAAACAAATCCAGAAATACTATCATTTTGTCCACAAATTCTTTTTTCTTCTTCTTCTTCTTTGAGACAGAGTCTCACTCTGTTGCCTAGGTTAGAGTGCCGTGGCGTCAGCCTTGCTCACAGCAACCTCAAACTCCTGGGCTCAAGCGATCCTTCTGCCTCAGCCTCCCGAGTAGCTGGGACTACAGGTATGCACCACCATGCCTGGCTAATTTTTTTTTCTATATATTTTTAGTTGGTCAATTGATTTCTTTCTATTTTTAGTAGAGACGGGAGTCTTGCTCTTTGCTCAAGCTGGTTTCGAACTCCTGACCTTGAGCGATCCACCCGACTCGGCCTCCCAGAGTGCTAGGATTACAGGCGTGAGCCACCACGCCCGGCCTGTCCACAAATTCTTGAGTATAAAACTCTAAAAGGCCAGGTACAGTGGCTCATGCCTGTAGTCCTAATACTCTGAGAGTCTGAGGTGGGAGGATCGTTTGAGCTCAGGAGTTCGAGTCCCGCCTGAGCAAGAGCGAGATCTCACCTCTACTAAAAATATAAAAATTAGCTGGGCATGGTGGCGCATGCCTGTAGTCCCAGCTACTCGGGAGGCTGAGGCAGGAGGATCGCTTGAGCCCAGGAGTTTGAGGTTGCTGTGAGCTAGCCTGACCTCACGGCACTCTACTACTCAGGTCTCTGCCTCAAAACAAAAAAACTCTTAAAAATAAGTATTCTTTTTAAGAAAACATACCCAGATTATTATCATCTCACCAAAATAGATGAGCAATTGTGATATAAAACCTGCAAAGGCCGTTGCCTGCCAAGAGCACGGCTACATCCACTTGACCTGCCAGCCTGCTTTCTTCCTGGCAGCTCCGGGCGGGTTCTGATCCAGAAGTGTGTAAGATTTTTTTTGGAACTCGGCTCCCATTTCCCATAGGAAACAATGTTGTAACCTCAGCATGCTGCACGTTCTTCTCTTCTCCAAAGGCTCGCGTCCTTCTGAACTTGAACCTTGAGCCCCTGTGGGCCTTGAGTAAACAGCAGCAGTCCCACTCCATGGCCCACTGTTTACTCGGCCAGCATCACAGGGGTTTGATGAGGACAAAATGAGTCGCTACACGTGAAAGCAAACTGGTGCAATGAGAGCATGTGCCGGGGAAGAGCTCAGTGTGACAATACACTGGCCCGCTGCGCCTCTGGTCCCCTTCAGGCCCGGACTCTGTTTCTTCTGCACCTCGCAGTACCTGGTGCCCTGACCTGCTGGTTGAAGGCAGGAGGAAGGTTGGCAGGGGGGCTGCCTTCCTGGGGAGGCCAGGAATGGGCCTGCCAGGCTGTCAGGCACAGACCTGCTTCTGGCCGGCTGTGCAGACACTCCACTGCCCATCTGTGCCTCAGTTTCCTCACTTAAAAAAAATAAAAAACGAGGCCTGTAATCCTAGCACTCTGGGAGGCCGAGGTGGGTGGATCGCTCAAGGTCAGGAGTTCGAGACCAGCCTGAGCAAGAGTGAGACCCCCGTCTCTACTAAAAATAGAAATAAATTAATTGGCCAACTAAAAATATATAGAAAAAATTAGCCGGGCATGGTGGCGCATGCCTGTAGTCCCAGCTACTCGGGAGGCTGAGGCAGAAGGATTGCCTGAGCCCAGGAGATAGAGGTTGCTGTGAGCTAGGCTGGCGCCACGGCACTCACTCTAGCCTGGGCAACAGAGTAAGACTCTGTCTCAAAAAAACAAACAAAAATGAGGATGTTGGGCTAGGACACTAATGAGCAACCTTTTCAACACTGTTTTTTAAAATCTTGTTTTCATTAGTTTATTTATTTGGAGAAGTAGTCATTCCAGTGCTTGAGAGTGTGAACTCCAGAACCACTGGGCCTGGGTTCAAATCCTGACTCTGCCACTTACTAGCTGAGTGATCCGAAACCTCTCTGCTCCCCGTCTTCCTCATCGGTAAAACAGGAAAGTAACAGAAGCCGCCCTGGAGAGTCTTAATGAAGAGGACAGGAGTCACTGATGGGAGTGCTCAGAGCACTCCCTGGTACACAGCAGGCGCCACATAAGCATTAGCTGTGATTGTTATTTTTCCTCCACAAGCCCGTGTTTTAAAAACTTTTGCCTGTAAAGGTTACATTCAATGGGGAGCAACCTAATTTCCTCTTGTATCCAGCAGAAACACAGGCACCACTGCCAGCCTGAGCGGCGATCCGCAGGAGGTTCATTCATTCCTTTAACAGATGCTTATCGGTAAGTACAAAGGCTGCCGGGACTGGATGCATTGCCCAAGAGCAAAAAAACATGGACAAGGGCCCGGCGTGGTGGCTCACGCCTGCAATCCTAGCACCCTGGAGGCAGAGGCAGAAGGATCGCTTGAGCTCGGTAGTTCAAGACCAGCCGGAGCAAGAGCGAGACCCCATCTCTACTAAACATAGAAAACTTAGCCAGGTGTGGTGGTACACCCCTGTCGTCCCAGTTACTCGGGAAGCCGAGGCAGGAGGATCGCTTGAGGCCAGGACTTTGAGGTTGCAGTGAGCTTTCATCACACCTCTGCACTCCACCTGGGATGACAGAGCAAGACTCTGTCTCAAAACAAAAATAAAGCTGGACATTTTGATCCATACGGGTTAATGTCAGAGAGACCTGAGGCCTCTTTAAGGGTTTTTGAAATGGCGAGAAGAGTTCAAAGGTCACTATTACCTCCTCAAACCCCAAATCATCCCCCACCGGCCCAGCCCACATGGAGAGTGTGCACTGAGGCCCGGACCTGAGCTTGCTTGTGGGACTAGAGCAACACGGTGCGCACAGAGTGAGCAATGACACCAATGACTCACCTGCCCATCGCCAGGGCCAGGCCTGTCTTGCTCCTGACTGCAATGCCAGCAGCCTGCACACCGGGATGTCAGGGACAGGGAGGAGGTGACCCTCCTGCAGCTCATTTTCGCAAATGCCTGAGTATTCAAATGAAAGCGTTGGCAGAAGGCTTCTGTGTTAAAATGTGCATCCACTCCTTTGCAGGTAGAGATGGGGGAGGAGGGGACAGGCAGATAATATCTTGAGTCATCACAGTTTTTAAACTTGGGGGAGGGGAGCGTCACCGACCCTTTGAAAACCTGATGACAGCTACATATCCGTTCCCCGGAAAAATACACACACACATAAATAGTAAATGATTCCAGTCATGGCCCTTCCAAGGCCCGTTTATAAACTCCTGCCCTGCACAGGTTAAGAAAAATGATCCAAAACTTGGAAATAAGGGAAAATGATACCTGCATGTGCTTTCAGTGTCATCCTGGCTCATTCTCTAACAGGTCCACCCAAGGATTAGCCCATTTCCTAGGGAAATGTGTCTTGGACCAGGCCCCAGCGTCCATGAAGTTACATGTGAACAGGTAGACTTCCAGCCAACAGGAAGTCAAAGGATTCCCGAAAGTTGTGGTCTTACTGCCTGTAGGACATGGACCAGCTTCACGGCCATCACATCCCAGCTTTCTTTTCTTTCAGAGCTTCTAGTATAGGCCTCTGCAATCCTCCCCTTGGACTGCTTTGCCGTCCTGCCGGGTCCCTCATTAATATGTGTAAGTCTTTGACATGCACTCACTTTGTATTTGAGAGTCATGTTTTTAACTCATTGAAATCATATCCGACACATTATCATGCAAGAGAGCAAGAAATTTCTTTTTTTTTTTTTT
>VBSM01000988.1:767062-794040 GCA_008086735.1 Cheirogaleus medius | reverse complement strand
ACCTCGGCCTCCCAGAGTGCTGGGATTATAGGCGTGAGCCACCGCGCCTGGCCAGAAAACCTCATTTTCGAGAGGGGTTTATTATCTCATCAAGTGGCTGCCCATAACTTAACAATGCTCTAGATACGGACTTTCCCAAGTTTTAAAGCAGTGGCTTTGGTCAAGTCTAATGCAAGGATGACCTCACAGCCATTTTATATCATGCTGTGCTAACACACTCCAGCGTTGTGTTCGCTTTAAAAACATAGGGCTACCTCGTGGCACTTTTTTAGTTTGTAGTCCCTTGTATGGATGTTTTGTAAATACTCATCTTTTTCCAGTTCCCTTTAGAAATTCTAAAAGCACTCACATTTCAATATTTTATTTTTCCTAGGGGCTACTGTGTGCTAGAAACTGAGTTGGAAATGTGTTTACTGTGTTTTGGGGACCATGGTATGCCTCGATCACAGCTATTACCCAAGGAAAAGGGGACATGGTGTGGAGTGGTGGGACGTGGCGGGAACTTTGGATTCGATGGTCCGTCACTGGTCTCACGCTCTGCCCTGACGACTGTTTTACACGTTGGCGTCAGCCTCACCGGTCTAGAGCAGCACCCTTTCTTCTGAGCTCCTGCCCCGCCATCCCCTCTGTGCAGCAGGCACCAGACAGTGACCGCTGTGGCCACAGAGCCAGACACAGCGGTCCTTGCTCTCGAGAGCACAGAGCACAGGACGCAGGTCAACGGTCTTGGTCACGGCAGATTCAGAATAGAAACGCAGTCCTGGAATTCGTTAGTACTTTTGTGGTCATTTATTTGTCTTGGTCATTTTATGGGTACTTAAAAGAGGGACAATATGGTAGAAACAAATATGTTCCAGGAAACATATACTTCATTTCTGTTATTCTAGAGCTGGAGTTCCTAACCCCCGGGCCACGGTCTGGTACCCCAGAGCCCTGCCACCCTCCACCCCGCGGAAAAACTGTCTTCCATGAAACTTAGGAACCAGAGCTGCACAGCAGGAAGTGAGCGGCGGAGGTGGCGGTGGCGGTGGGTGAGCTGGCGAAGCTTCATCTGTATTTACCGCTGCTCCCCATCGCTCGCATCACTGCATAAGCTCCGCCCCCTCACGCCCCTGCCCCGTGCATGGAAAAATTGTCTTTCATGAAACCAGTCCCTGGTGCCACAAAGATTGGGGACCGCTGCTCTAGAATGTGCGTTGGGGCAAACTTTTTCCATAACGGGCCAGATGGTGAATATTTAGACTTTTTGGGCCATACTGCAGCAGCAAGCAGCCAGAGACGGGACATAACTGAGTGGGCCTGGCCACGTTCCAGTAAACCTTACGACAACAGGCAGCAGGCTGGACATGGTCTGCAGTTTGCCGATTCTTTTTTTTTCTTTTGAGGCAGAATCTTGCTCTGTTGCTCTAGGTAGAGTGCAGTGGCGTCATCATAGCTCACTGCAGCCTCAAACTCCTGGGCTCCAGTCATCTTCCTGCCTCAGGGTCCCTAGTAGCTGGGACTACAGGCGCATACCACCATGCCCAGCTAATTTTTCTATTTTTTATAGCGATAGTGTCTTGCTCTTGCTCAGGCTGGTCTCGAACTCCTGAGCTCAAGGCTCCTCCTGCCTCGGCCTCCCAGAGTGCTGGGATTACAGGCATGAGCCACCTTGCCAGGCCACTGCTGGTTCTTGTTCTAGGAGGAATCTTCTTTAGAAACAAAGCAGACCAGTTGTAGGTCGCTTGGATTGACCTTGCGGAGGTCGCGTGTGTTCCTGTGTGCATCGTTTATTGCCATTGGTGCACTCTGAGAAGGAGCAGCAGGCGGCAGAGCACTGGAGTCTAACGCTGTTGCTGCTTCCGCAGACCCGGTGACGTTCTACAACGCCTCCCTGGACACCTCCCAGAAAGAAGCGGTTTCTTTTGCGCTGTCTCAGAAGGAACTTGCCATCATCCACGGGCCTCCTGGCACTGGGAAAACCACGACGGTCGTGGAAATAATTCTCCAAGCTGTGAAGCAAGGCTTAAAGGTGGGTGCTACTTCCCTGCCAGAACCCCTCAGCTGCTGGGGTGTCATGCTTAGCAGGGACTCAGCAGAGCCCCAGCCTCAGTTCTGGGATTGGTCGGGGGCATCACTGAGCATTTGTTCGTTGAGCATTGTGCCAGGCCCTTTTTGATTTCGGCCAGTCCCATGAGACATGGGGTACATGCACAGGAACACCAGCCCGGGTTACTGAGAATGGCTGCTGGAAACCCTCCAAGACTGCAGAGCCTTTGTTGTGGGCCAGGCCACTGTCCAGGGTTCTGTCGCTCAGCACACCTGCTGTGCTCGTGGTCTGTGCTTGGGCCCCTGCTGGGGCATGGAGTTGACGTCAGTGGGGTGGAGGTCATGCCAGGCATTTGCAGGGGGGATGCCTGAGGCCTCCTTCCTGGACTCCTTTTTGTCTTGCGGTTGGGAGTACATAGGGACTCTCCTCTCTGCCCTTTCTGCCAGCTGCCGCTTACTTCTAACAGCAGAACTGTAGTTCCAGAAGCAAGACTGAGCCCATTCAGAGAGATCCTCCCTGTGTGACTTTGTCAGATGATGAAATGGTTGACTGGTGATGTGACGGGTGCCCCCGTGACTATTTCAGGGCACACTTTAAGTTTTTGAGTCTTCTCTTGCAGCTGCAAGTCACTTAACATGCTTAGGTGCTTTGGTGACGAGCGCATTTTGAAGATTACCCATTTGTAGGTTCCAGCTATCCAGAGGTGGGGTCAGTTTGCAGTAACGTGTCCGTTAGGCCGTCCTCATCCATGTTAAGGGTGCACGCTGACACTGTAGCACGTGTGGCAATCCGCCTTTCTCTCTTTACCTTTAAGGCTTCCCGTTGTTTTAATGTCAACTCAAGTGGTTCGATTAGGAAAGAAACGACCAAACCCCCACTTGCGCTTGGCGTTCGCAGGTTCTGTGCTGCGCTCCCTCTAACGTCGCGGTGGACAATCTGGTGGAGCGTCTGGCTCGGTGTAAGCAGCGGATTCTGCGCCTTGGCCACCCCTCCCGCATCCTGGAATCCATTCAGCAGCACTCCCTCGACGCGGTCTTAGCGCGGAGTGACAGCGCCCAGATTGTCGCGGATATCAGAAAGGACATCGATCAGGTCTTCGTATGTGTCCCAGCCAGCGTCCACTGGTGTGCAGTTTTCCGGTCTGCAGCCTTTTTAGGGAGTGAACTGTGTCTGTCTGCATTCCTCTGGCTCTTCTCTTGCCTCTATTTAAGAATTTAAAAAATTGGGCTGCCCTTTTAGATAGAGAACTGCACTCAGCATTGAAAAGAGACCCTACCGTCGTCAGGGTACCTGATAAGTACGTGAGGAGTTGTCTTAAAGAAAACATTTTCCTAAGTGTCTCCCTATGTTTGGTCATGTTTACTAGCAAATAGTGGCAAGGGGGAAAAAAAGCAGCCTGAAAATAAAAATTCAAAAATTAGGCATCCTCCCAAATCCTTTCTGTCCGTTTCACATTCTCCCTGTGAACCAGGACGCTGGGCACCCGGAGGACTGGGCGGGTGCGGGTTCGGCTTGAGGTGGCATTTGCCCCTGCAGCCCAGCACTTTCGAGCGCTTTGCATCTCCAGTGTGCACGTCTGCTCCGCGTCCTTGCTCCGCGTCCCGTCCCGCATTGGCTCACCTTCAGCACCTGCACTCCTCGGCGTCCTGGCCTCGGAAGGGGGATGGCGGCGGGTGGGGAGTGTTGTGAGTGTAGAGGCTGCCGGTGCCGAGTGGAGGTGAGCACCCCACCTGGGAGGCGGAGCAAGGACAGACGCAGACCACTCGGGTTACAGGTGGCGTAGGAATGTGCAGTGACGCTATCTGCTCCATCGCCAATGTGGTTGCTTTCGTTTTCTTATTCCTGGTGAAATCAGTGTCTCTCAGCATTTCCTTTCTCTGTAAATTAGGCACAATAAAACACCTCCATCACCCCTGTCAAAACCCCCTCCTCCAAAGCAGACATCACAGATAAGGAAGGGGTTATGTCTTTTTGGGGTAGCAAAGTGAATTTGGATTTAGGTAAGCATTTTATGGGTTGAAAAGAAATTTTTTTTTTTAAGACCAGTCAAGTGCAGTAGCGAGAAGGCGGAAAGAGTAGAACAGGGAGTTTGATCTGTGAACGATCAAGTGGGGGTAACTCACTACCTTCAGACCAGCCGAAAAAAATTCTTTAATCTTTTGAAAATGTGGAATAAAAATGAAGCTCAGCCTCCCCATTTATAAGCACCTACAACCCAGATCCTGAGATGGGCAGGAGCTTTTTCTTCCCCAAGAACACGCCCGATGACTCTGTCAGGGGAAGGCTGGTCCAGTCTGTGGCGTCATCTGAGTTTGCAGCTGAAACACGGCCTTCTTCCAGGACTGAAACGTCCCCTGTCTGCCGCTCCCCGTGTGGGTGACCGTGACTTTAAGGCAAGTTAGGACGTAAGGTGCTCAGTCACCCATGTGTATCTGCGGCTCCTTCCAGACAGATTTTTTTACTTTTTAGTGCTTTTTAAGGAGCTCACTGAACTGGACCAACTGATTATAAATGGAATTACTACATAGAGTTAAAGAAGTACAAAGTCATGTCGAAAATAATTACAGTTTCTTTGCTTCCCTTTGTAGGTGAAAAACAAAAAGACTCAGGATAAGAGAGAGAAAAGTAATTTTCGAAATGAAATTAAGCTGTTAAGAAAAGAACTGAAGGCGAGGGAAGAAGCAGCCACGCTGGAAAGCCTGACTTCGGCAAAGGTGGTCCTTGCCACAAACACAGGTGAGCGAGGCATCTCCATCCTGCCTGTGTGGCCTCAAAGAAGGGGTTCGGGGTGCTCCCTCTTGTTCAGTTTTCTGGAAGCGCTTATGTAGGATTGCTATTATTTCTTCCTTAAATGTTGGGTAGAGTTTACCAGTGAAGTTGGACCTGGAATTTTTTTCTTTTTAGAGAGATTTTTAACCACAAATTCAGTTTCTTTAATAGATACAACATTCAATTTCTTTAATAGATACAGGGCTATTCAAGTTGTCTCTTCTTTTTTTATTTTTATTTTTTTTTAAAGAGATAGAGTCTTATTCTGTCCCCCAGGCTAGAGTGCAGTGTAACCTTGAACTCCTGGGCTCAACTGATCCTCCTGTCTCAGCCTCCTGAGTAGCTGAGACTACAGGTGTGCACCACCATGCCTGGCTAATTTTTTATTTTTTTGTCGAGATGAGGTCTCACTGTATTGGCTAGGCTGGTCTCGAACTCCTCAAGCAGTCCTGCTCCGACCTCTCCAAGTGCTGGGTTTACAGGTGTGAGCCACCATGCCCAACCATGGCCCAGGTTGTCTCTTCTTGAGTGAGCTTGTATCCTTCAAGAAATTTGTCCATTTAATCTGAATTGTCAAATTTAGAGGCATAAAGTTGTTCATAATATTCCCATATTATTCTTTTAATATCTGCAAGATCTGTGATGACATCACTCTCTTATTCCTGACACTGGTTTGTATTTCTCTTTTTTTCTGACCTGGCTAGAGGTTTTACTGATCTTCCCAAAGAACCAGCTTTTGATTTTTCTCTGTTGTTTTTCTGTTTGCTATTTCGTTGATGTCCACGTTGATTTTTTTTTTTTTTTTTTGAGACAGAGTCTCACTCTGTTACCTGGGCTAGAGTGCCATGGCGTCAACCTAGCTCACAGCAACTTCAAACTCCTGGGCTCAAGCGATCCTTCTGCCTTAGCCTCCTGAATAGCTGGGACTACAGGCACGCGCCACCGTGCCCGGCTAATTTATTTTATTTTTAGTAGTTTTGGCTAATTTCTTTCTATTTATAGTAGAGTCGGGGTCTTACTCTTGCTCAGGCTATTCTCGAACTCCTGAGCTCAAGCGATCCTCCGGCCTCGGCCTCCCAGAATGGTAGGATTACAGGCGTGAGCCACTGCGCCTGGCCTTCCACGTTGATATTGTTTCCTGTTTTCTGTTTACTTGGGTTTAATTTGCTCTTCTTTTTCTAGTTTCTTACGGCTGAAGCTAAGATCATTGATTCGAAACCTTTCTTCTTTTCTGATATGGGCATTTCGCTCTACAAATGTCTCCTTAAGTCCTGCTTTTGTGGCATCCCACAAATTCTGATGTATTGTATTTTCATTCATTTCAAAATTTATCTCACTTGCCTTTTGGTTTTTTAGAAGTGTGCTATATTGTTTCCAATGGTTGGGGATTTTCCAGATATCTTTCTATTGTTTGATTTTGTTCTTTCTTCCTTTTTTTTTAAAAAAGAGATGAGGTCTGATTGTGTGGCCCAGGCTGGACTCAAACTCCTGGGCTCAATGATCTGTCACCTCAGCCTTCCAAGGAGCTGGGAGTACAGGTGTGGTCACAAATTTCTATCGTTGATTTCTAATTTCATTCCGTGTGGTCAGAAGACTTGCGAGACTCATTTTATGATCCAGAATCTGGTCTCTCTTTGTGAATGTTCCATGTACACTTGAATAGAGTGAGTGTTCTGATTTTGTTGGGGTGCTTTGTAAATAATCAGATCATGATGGTTGGTAGTGTTGTTCAAGTCTACTGTATCCTTCCGGATTGTCTACTTGTTTTATCACTTATTGAGAGAGGGTTGTTGAAATCTCTGAACATAATTATACCTGTCTGTTTCTCCTTGCTGTCAGTTACTGCTTCATGTCTTTGGAAGTTCTTTATTTAGGGGCATAAATGTCAGGCTATACTTTCTTGATTAATTAACCAATTTGTCATTATGAAATTACCTTCTTTATCCCTGGTAATGGTATATATTTTTAAATCTACTTTGATATTAGAGTAACCACTCCAGCTTTCTTTTTTTCTTTTTTTATTGTGATAAAAACATAAACATAATCCCCAGCCATTTATAGAAAGAATAAACATAAAATTTACTATCTTAACCTTTTTTTTTCTTTTTTGAGACAAGGTCTCACTCCGTTACCTGGGCTAAAGTGCCATGACATCATCATAGCTCACAGCAACCTCAAACTCCTGGGCTCAAGCAATCCTTTTGCCTCAGCCTCCCAAGGAGCTGGGACTACAGGTGCATGCCACCTTGCCCGGCTAATTTTTCTATTTTTTTTGTAGAGATGGGGTCTTGTTCTTGCTCTCTGCACTAGGAAGTCACATGAAGTCACACACGTGATCTGAATGCATCTCTTAGTTATCTACAGCCCATTCCAAGTTCTGTATCCTGTGTGGGTACTTTCCCCAGCCATCTCTGAGAAGTTAGCCTCGAGAAATTTCTGAAGATACATATCTTCATCGTAACATAATATATGCATTTTTATCATAATTCACTCAGGCAGAAGGCAAAAAGGGTGGGAGCTGACATTTACAGCATTTATTAAAATCTACCTTCCTGTGCCAGGCACTTTACACACATCACCGTTCAGGTGTCACCATAACACGCGTGTGAGATGCGGGTGTTGGCTGTGTCTGTAGAGGGGGAAGCGGGCCCGCGGCCCCAGGCTGTCTGCTGGGGCTGGCGAGGGACCTGGGTCTCGCTCACAGCCCCAGCTCCTCCCACTGCGCCACCCCGTGTTCCGGGAAGGAGAAGTCGGCGCTGTGGTTTTGCTGTCAAATACGCGGAAGTTTCTTCCGGGTGAATGCTCGGCACTCAATTGTTCTGTATGTCCCAGGAAGAAACCTCAGAGGAGAATTAATTAAATTCTACATTCAGAAAATGATGGAGGTACGATCTTTAGAACTAAGACAGATTCCATGGGCCGTGGTCACAGCCCCAAGGAGGTGCCCAGTTTTGGTGATTAAAGGTCAGGTAGCCCGTGGCCAGAGGACACCCCGCCTTACACTTAAACACAGATGGGCTGGAACCGTGAGTTTTCTAATGTTCTTCCCAAGTTTTTATTCCAAGAGCTAGTTTATCCCACACAATTTTAACACCAGACCCGATGATGACGTGACTTGTGTGTCTCTCTCGGTGTGACTGCCCTCATTAAGGCTCAGCCAGCGCCTCTGTAAAGACTCTTGCCTCCCTGTCTGACCAGGTGCTTCTTCCGACGGCCCTCTGAAGTTGCTGCCCGAGGGCTACTTCGACGTGGTGATCGTTGACGAGTGCGCCCAGGCCCTCGAGGCCAGCTGCTGGATCCCGCTGCTGCAGGCCAGAAAGTGCATCCTGGCCGGAGACCACCGGCAGCTGCCCCCCACTACCATCTCGCACAAGTAAGAGCCCCGGGCTGGAGGTGCCGTCCTCTACCCCTCACCTGCCACCCCTTTCTGCCGTCCTTCCAGGTCCAGCGGAAGTCCTGGGCTCACCCGGAAGCCTGGCTGTACCTCCTTGGCGTGTTTCCCAGCTACAGCGCCCAGCCCGTTTTATCGCGCTTACTCCTGCAGACTCTGATCTGTCGGATCGGGTGCTCCTTGAGGGCGGGGGTCGTATCACCTTCCTCTTTGCGTCCCCAGAGCCAGGTGCAGTGCCTGGCACTTTTCCAGGGCTCAGTCGGTGCTGTTGAGTTGAACGTCCCCCAGTGAGCCAGGCCGGATTGCTGGTGCAGCCCAGTGAGTGCCACTCCGTGGGCTGCGCTAACGGCCTGAGGGTCGATCAGCTCACAGCCTGACGTGGATCCTTTAGTCGTCAGTCTGCAGGCCTGTCCCCAGACGGAGGACACTGGGCAGAGATGTGGCGTGCCCTGGCGCTGTGGCCTGGCACAGGCCATCCTGGCGGGAAGAAGTGCAGCTGCCCACCCCTCTCTCCCCGCTTTCCCACACTGCCCCTCACTCGCCGCTCCGGCCCCAGGGGCCTCACGCCCCTCTGCCCGGACCAGATGCTCGAATCTGCCCCTCAGATGGACCCTCCACGTGGTCTCTCTTGACCTCCCTGTCTAGTGGGATCCCTGTCACCTCGAGCCCCTTACTGTGGCTTCCTTCGTTCCCTGGCAGTGTCGTGTGTTCATCTGTTCATCTGCTCTTCCCACTAGAAAGTTCCACAAGGCCTGAGAACAGGGCCCGGCACACAGGCTGTCTGTGAACGAGTCCATGCCCAGAACGGCGTCCACATGTGAAACTCTGGGATGCCGGCATCGCGGCCCCTCGCACTTAGAGATTACTTTCTTCCGATTTCTCTGGCTGTTTGAAAGTGCCCTGCGTCACTGTGGGTGTGCAGACACCATGATCGAACTTGGAACTCTTGTTGTTTTCTGAGGAACAGGAAAAGGGGTGTGCAAGGAAGTCGGTCAAATGGGGTCTCATGAAAGGGGAGCAGGCGGCCCAGGAGTCGGGGATATGTAGCCCAGGTGCCTGGGAGAAAGACGGCCTCAAATGTAGTCCTCCACAGTGAGGATTTGGGAGGAAAATGTTTGGGGTGGATAAAGGGGAGTGCTGGGGAATTGCATTTTGGAAGATCGTCCTGGCGGGAGAAGTGTAGGAATCCGGAGTGGAACCTCCCCAGGAGAGGGAAGGGGCTCGCTAGGGTGTTTGTCCATTTGGCTTGTTCCAGGGAGAGGTTCTGAAGGTGCCCTTACAAGAGGGCTTTGTCCTCCAGAAAGCCTTTGTGTGGAACAAGTTCGGAACTCTGCCTTTGGGGACCCCATTGTGTCCCTGGAGAAGTAGGCTGGTTTTGGGGAAAAATGTCGGGTGGAGTCATGCTGCATGTTTTCTAGGTTTGCAGTTGGTGCTGATAATCACTTCACTTGATTTGGCATCAATTATTTTTAGTAGAGACTTTAGTAAAAATAGGTTAATCACAGAGGTCTTATATTTCCAGAGGGAGGATCGTTGAAGTGGAATCGGGGACTTTTCCCCCAGTTTTGGTGGTTGTCAACTTGGGGAGAGACGGTGTGCCGTAGTGCTGCCTGGTGACTGAAGCTCACCAGCTGGGTGGCCTCGGGCTGGTGACTTAACCTCTCTGTGCCTCACTCTCCTTATATGTAACGTGGGAATCATAACGGTAACCACCTCACAAGGTGTGAGGGTTAATGACATAGGTAACACGGTGATGTTGAGAGCAGCGCCTGGCACCTGGGGAGTGCTCAGCGAGTGTTGGCTGTTGCTAGTAGTAGTGGACCTATGGCTAGAGCATGTGATGGTTCTTTTTAAAACTGACCCGTGTTGGTTTCCTATCATTGCTTTAAGAAATTGCCACAGACTTTGTGGCTTAAAACAACACAGGTTTATGATCTTGCAGTTCTAGGCTCCACATGTCCAGAGTCGGTCCCACTGATCTCAATCGGGGGTGAGAATCAGGGTGTCGGCAGGGCCGGCTCTTCTGGAAGCTCCGGGCAGCAGCCGCTCCCTGCCTTTCCAGCTTCTAGAGGTCGCCTGAACTTCTCTTCCATCTTTGCAGCCAGCGTCTCTTGTCACATGGCCTTCTCTGACCCTGACCCTCCGGCCCCCCCCCCCCCCCCCCCCCCCCCCCCGCCCATAAGGCCCTTATCATTACCATCTCCCCATCGCAGGATCCTTGATTTTGTCTCATCTGCAGAGTCCCTGCTGCCATGTAAGGGGACAAAGTCACAGTGGGCATCTTTGGGGCTGTGATTCAGCCGTCCCACCCCGGGTTACTTTTAGGTTGGAACCCAGGGGTGAGTTGGGTCCTGAAGTTTGAGGACTGCTTTCCTCACTTGCTGTGGGCTCACACCTGGACTCTGGGACTCGGCCCTCCTTCGAGTTCTTCCCCTCTCGTTCCAGGGCTGCGGGGGCGGGGCTGTCGCGCAGCCTGATGGAGCGCCTGGCCGAGGTATACGGCGCGAGCGTGCTGCGGACGCTGACCGTGCAGTACCGCATGCACCAGGACATCATGCGGTGGGCCTCGGAGGCCATGTACCAGGGGCAGCTCACCGCCCACCCTTCTGTGGCAGGCCACCTCCTGAGGTGGGTGACTGGGCTCCGCCTCCTACCCTGGGCCCCCCCCATCCTTCTGCCCCAGCCGACCCACCAGTGTCACCCGTTTCCAAGCAGTAAGCTCAAGTGAGACGTGTTCCATTTAGACTTTAGGGTTCAGGTCGACTCTGAGACGCATTTTCTGGAAGGCAGCGCTGGCTCAGGCCCGCTCCAGCTGCTGTTCTCCGAGCTCACCCTGCGCCCTGGGGCGGTTCCCCGGGGAGGGAAGGGGCCGTTCCGTGGTGTAGGGCTTCCATGCCGCTCCAGCTGGGCCCTTACGTGCTCCCTCTCTGCCGTGTGCCAGGGACCTCTCAGGCGTGGCCGCCACGGAGGAGACGGGCGTGCCCCTGCTGCTCGTGGACACTGCCGGCTGCGGGCTTTCGGAGCTGGAGGAGGAGGATGACCAGTCGCGAGGGAACCCTGGTGAGCCTGCGTGGGATGCGTCCGCTTTTTAAAAACAAAAGTCACTTAAAATTGCTTGATTCAGGGAGGAACTGGGTGAAAGAAAGAGGCGGCGAGAGCCGGTCACCGATGGGCGTGGGGGACTTGGAGGCAGACACTACGGAAGGCTGAGCAGCATCGAGGTCTTCTCGGGGACAGACGGGCCGGGTGGCATTATGTGGTGGTCTGGCCGAGAGAATCCGTCCTCGGCTCACGCCACTGCCCCCCAGGTCCCGGTTACGGAGGCCACACGGCCACACGGACGCTGACGGTGTCCACCATTTGTGTGAAACTCTAGCTCGCGGGGTGCTGCTGACGCCGGCTGTCCCCGTGAGGTGGTCGGCTCCCGTCAGTCCCTGGGGCACAGCACGGGAGCCGCTGTCGGGAGACAAGACAAGAGCCTGAAGCAGGCGTGCGTGGCGGGTGTCAGCGCGGCGTGCCCTCTGCGCTGAAACCTGTTCTTGATTCCCTGCAGGCGAAGTCCGCCTCGTCAGCCTGCACGTCCAGGCTCTGGTGGACGCTGGTGTCCAAGCAAGAGACATTGCTGTCATCACACCGTACAACCTCCAGGTGCGGGAGGGACCCCCGTTTTGTCTCTGTACACATCGATTGGGACTCAGCCAACCTAGAGGCCCCCAGACAAAGGGCAAGCTATTGGCTGTCGTGACCTAAAAGTCCAGGGGTGGGGCTGACCTCGTCATGACTGGAACCAGGGCCCACATGATACCAGCAAGAGCTCCTCTGTCTGTCTGTCTGTCCATCTATCCTACCTGCCATGCTTCTGCCCACCTGATTCCCCTGGGTCGGCTTGTTCTCAGGTCGCCTTTCCCAGGTGGCTCGGCAACCCGCGGCTGGCCCCGTCCTGCCGTCGCAGTCCCGGCGGGGCAGCCAGTCCCTTTACAGCGTTTCCCAGAGAGCCTCGGCTTTGGATCCCGTTGGTTGGGCTCAGGCGTGTCCCCGTGCTTGTCTTGTTCAGTAGGAAAACATACCTGCTTGAGTTTCATGGGGTCCGTGGAAGTGGCTGTCACCCCTTTTTGGTGCACAGGTGTCGTCACAGGGCTGTCTGAGGCCGGCGACTGGCCCATGAGCCAAAAGAAATGATAAAATGCCAGTGGTGGCGGTGTCATCTTTGCCGTGCTGACGTGCCACCAGCTGTTCATTTTATGCGTGTGGACGGGTGTCAGAGCTGGGCGGGGCTGGCAGGGTGTGACGAGGCTGCAGCCGTGCTCCGCGTGTTCCAGGTGGATCTGCTCAGGCAGAGCCTGGCGCACAAGCACCCCGAGCTGGAAATCAAGTCCGTCGACGGCTTCCAAGGGCGAGAGAAGGAGGCAGTGATACTGTCCTTCGTCAGGTCCAACAGGAAAGGTATGCAGTCCTCGGCTGAGTCCCCTGGGGACGGCACAGAGCAACCGTGTTGATTCAGAGGGCACACTGGATCTCCGCCAGGTGCCACGCCAGTCACCGTGCGGCAACAGCACATCACCGTCAGGCAAAGGGATTCACAAGCACGGTGCCGTGAGGGTTCCAGCAGGACCCCACTTAGGTGCTCAGCCCAGCCTGGGGTGGGGCAGGCGCCGTCCGGGAAGGTGGCATGTGAGGGGCATGGTGAGTGGGGGGGAGGAGGTTCCCAGCGGGAGCCGAGTTTGGCGGCTCAGAGGCGTGAGAGTGCAGTCGGGCACAGGCGGCAGGGCAGGGGCAGGAAATGCCTGGACGCCCTGCCAAGGAGACGGAGCCCTGTAAGCCCAGTGCTGGTCTTTTAGCCTCAGGTGGATGAGCCTCAGGGTGCGGTTTTTGTGCCGCTGCGTTTTATGGGCATCCTGTTCAGTGAGGAAGCTGAGCCCAGAGACGGTGCAGTTCCTGGGCTTGGTGAAGCATTTTCAGTCGGGGGTTGACAACAGAGAAGGCAGTGGGACAGGCTGTGGTGGGAAAAAGAACGGAAGGTACTAGAAGGTCCCTTGTGCTTTCCTCGGGTGTTGGCCACAGCCAGTCCCTGGGTGGCCTCCTGGGTCCGTGCTCAGGGAGGAGTCGATACTTCCTTGGGAATGAGCACAGCCTAAGAGCCATCAAACCCTAAATCGAGCATCGCAGAGCACCACTTGATTGGTGGTGGGAACCAAGAGCTGGAGCAGACGTGGCCCCCGGCTGTGCCGCGTGGAGGGCGGCCTCGGTGCGGGAGGCTGGGCGGGGTTGCGGTGCTTGGTGGCTGCTCCCGGTGCCGGTGTGGGGGCCGACTTGTGTTGCTCAGTCTCAGCTCTGCTCCTCGATCCTCTGGCCCTTCTTTAGGCGAAGTTGGTTTTCTTGCCGAGGACCGGCGGATCAACGTGGCCATCACCCGCGCACGGCGCCATGTGGCCGTCATCTGCGATTCCCGCACCGTCAACAACCACGAGTTTTTGAAGACACTGGTGGAGTATTTCACAGAGCACGGAGAAGTGCGCACGGCCTTTGAGTATCTTGATGACATCGTCCCTGAAAACTATTCCCATGAGGGCTCCCAGGGCCACAGCCAAGCCGCCTCGAAGCCCCAAGGCCCTGCTGCGTCTGCCAGGAACCCTTCTGGAGGCCGGCGACAGGAGGGAGCCCGGGAGGCTGGAGCGGCTGCCAGACAGGACCAGAAGAAGCAGGGTGGAAAACCTTTGCTCTCTAAAGCCCAGTGTCAACCCAGCCTCAATGGGGGCAGCTTGGAGGGAGCGGAGAGCAGAGACGGCGTGGACCGCTTCCGGGCCATGATAGCGGAGTTTGTGGCCAGTGAGAAGACGCAGTTGGAGTTTCCTGCATCCCTGAATTCCCACGACAGGCTGCGGGTCCACCAAATAGCTGAGGAGCACGGGCTGAGGCATGACAGCGCTGGAGAAGGGAAGAAGCGCTTCATCACCGTGAGCAAGAGGGCCCCGGCACCACCAGCGCCCGCGGCAGCGGCTGGCGGCCAGGCCCCTCTCTGGCCGGCGCCCCCCTGCCCTGTGCAGACGCAGCACCCACCCAGGGAGCCGGGCGACGGCCAGGCGGATCTGAAGGCGCCACACCCGGAGAGGCCACAGCGGGAGAGAGCTGGGCAGGAGCGGCCGGCCAACAAAGGGCAGCAGGCCGCAGGCTCGGGGCCACAGAAGCTTCCAGAAAAGAAAAAGAAAAAAGTAAAAGGTAAGTCATATGAGAACACAGGGGTATTCCCCTCTCAGGGGTGTTGGCCCCACTTGAAACCCACCTGCCACCCTGGAAAGAGTCCGGGACTTCCTCCTGGCGGTGCTGCCGCCTGATTCTTAGTCTCCTGGCTTGATCTGGGCTCCCCCAGGGCAGCGACTGGGTCCCAGTTGCCTTGTTCCAGAGCCTTGTGCGGGACCGGCACGAGGGAGGTGCTCGGAGCACATTCACCGCAGCGGAAGGGCCTGGAAGAGCAGACGCTGGCGGCTCACTGGAGCCCTTCTGGGGACCGGGAGGTGGTCGCGGGCTCCCGCGTTGCAGGTGGCCCTGGGGGGCCGTGGCCTTGCACAGCAGCAGGGCTCAGTGTGTTGGAAGCCGTCTAGGGCAAAGTGCTCAGAGCCACAGGGGCTCCCCGAGTGCAGAGCCATCCTCGCGGTGGGCTGCGCAGAGTTCCGCGACAGGCCGTTTCCCTCTCGGCAAGACCGCAAAGGACTTCCTGCTCCCGTTTGTTCATTTAATTCCGGTGAGCGGAGCTGCGCAAGCATAATCCGTGGTTTTTGAAACTAGCCTTCCTGAGCCTGGGGCTCCAGGTGGATTCGTGCCACAGGCACTTATTGAGCAGCTACTGTATGCCAGGCTTTGTGCCAGGGAACAAGGCTGCTGCCACCCGCGTCCCGGCACCGACACCGCGGCAGAGGGAGGAGGCACGACTGCTTTTCAAACGTGAATGAGTGCTCGGTGACGCCACGGAGAGGAGGTGCCACGCCTGTGCCAGCAGGGCCTGGCCTGCCTTCTGCAGGGAGCGGTGTGTGCTGGCCGGTGCATTGTGGCCACTTCAGAGCCGAGCGTCCTGGAGAGGTCTTGCCCGGTGTCAGGGACTCTGGCACCACTTTTGAAGTGTTCCTTCAAAAGTGTTGACGAGATTCCCCAGCATGCTCTCCTTCTTCTCGCCCCCCACCGTGGCCTGGACACGCTCTGCCTGGTCCCCATTTCCCAAGGGCTCTTGCTCCATCCAGGTGCTGAGAATGGGGTACCTGGCTCTTGGCGCTGCTCCTGGGGCGTGGCAGGGTCAGTGCCTCTCTCCCTCCCCGACCCCAGTGGCCTCCAGGCCTCCTGTGCGCGAGCACAGCGTGCTGACCCTGCACGCAGCCTGTGGCCTTCTCCACACTCCCGCCTCTGAGGCCGACCGCTCTGACCACAGTGTGTCCGGCTTCTGCGTGTGCCCAGTACCGAGAGCCACACATGCCCCCTGTGTCCCACCCCTAGCAGAGCGGACCGACACCAGCTGCCCGGGTGTTCCTTCCCTCTGCTCTCCACGCAGCCCATGTCTGTGTACATGTGTGCTTTCCAGAATTGTGACCATATATAACTGTTTCTTTCCCACATGTGAGCATTTTCCTATAACTAAAAAATATTTTCATGCATCTGGTTAAAAATGTTAAGGGTCTCCTAACGTGGGAACTGTTTCTCTGGCTTTGGACTGTTACTTTGTTTTGGGGTTTCATTTTTACGGCCAATACCATAAGGAGCATCTCATACTTGAATGTTTTTCCGGGCTACAGAGGTTGAACTTGTCACTCTATACACCGCGAACCCCTTTCTGCAGAGTCTGTGTCCACTGTCACACCGCCCAGCGGTGACTGTATTGCATGGTGCTCAGTGGGACGTTCCCGGCTATTAGCGAAGAGCAAGGGGACGTCTGAGGGGCCACTCAGAGCCTGGACGGACACCGAGTCCCACTGAGTGCGCACGGGCACACTCAGGCGAAAACTCGCGGGCAGGAGGTGCTGGGCACAGCCTCGCGGTGGGGCCCGCGAGGGGCTGCCTCGGTTTATCCTCCTGCCCGGTGGGAGCGTTCTGGCCCGAGTCATTGCTCTTTCCCTGTCTGCCAGAGTGACACTGTCCTTCCTCCAGGACACACGGCTGCAGATCTGCCCGCAGAGGAGGACTTCGACGCCCTGGTTTCTGCTGCCGTCAGGGCTGACAACACGTGCGGCCTTGCTGCGTGCACGGCCAGCGTCGCCACCCTGGGCCAGCTCTGCCGGCTCTGCGGCCGCCGCTACTGCTTCCGACACCACCTGCCCGAGGTGCACGGGCTTCCCGGCAGGAGCGGGCTGTGGGGGGTGGCGGGAGCCTCCTCTCGACGGGGCAGGTGCTGGGCAGACCTGTTCTAGCCAGCTTTCAACACCTTGAAGGTGTTTTCTTTAAAAAACAGAAAACAGACGATGGTTCATGAATCTGCTCACTGTCTGTGGGTTCATCTGTCTGTTTAGCTCGGGCTGGGGGCTGTGGCCCGTTTCCTCGAGCACGTGGGGGTAAGAACCCTCCCGGCCGGGTGTGGGCGCTTGTGGGGCGCTGGGGGCCGGAACAGGCCTTGTCTCTCCCCAGGGGAGTGCTGGGTCTGGTGGGGGGGTCTTGCTCCAAGCAAAGAAACCCAGGGGCCAAGGCGGCCACATGGGGACTCACCCAGATGCAGCAGTCAGAGGCGGCTTCCTGGAGGAAGTAACATGGGCTGAGACTGAGGGATGGAAGGTGGGGAGCCGAGCTGGGGGCAGGGGTGACTGCAGCCCGGCAGGCAGCCCTTACTGTGTGTGCAGAGGCCCCGGGTGGGGTCAGGGAGCTGGAGTAGGGTGCAGGCAGGATGGGAGAGTCGAGGCCGGGCAAGGTGAGCCGCCCAGGGGAGTCAGACCTGACCTGAAGGTGGCAGGGGCCCCCGAGGGTGTCAGTAGGGCCATAATGTCGCCAGACTTGACCGCAGCATGGAGGAGGTGGAGGCTGGGAGTTAGCACCAAGTGGCCCAGGGACTGCGTGGTTGGTCGGGGTGGTGCCGTTTCCTGTCCACATACTCCAGGTGCTCCAGCCGCCAGCCCCGCCAGGGTGCAGAGCCCGCCCCGCCCGGCAGCGTGCAGGGTGCAGGATCACGGGTGCTCTCCGTGATCTCACGCTGGGGCTCCCGTGGCCCCCGAGCTCTCCAATGGGCAGAGCTGCAAGGTCTCTCCCCGCCCCACGCAGCCCCGCACTGACTCTCGGCCCTCCCCAGGTGCACGGCTGCGGCGAGAAGGCTCGCGCCCACGCGCGGCAGAGGATCAGCCGGGAGGGGGTCCTGTACCCCGGCAGTGGGACCAAGGACCGGTCCCTGGACCCAGCCAAGCGGGCCCAGCTGCAGAGGAGGCTGGATAAGAAGCTGGGGGAGCTGAGCAGCCAGAGGGCCAGCAGGAGGAAGGAGAAGGGGACCTGACAGCGTCGTCCCCACACAGGTCCCCGGGGCTTCCGGGAGAGGCACGGCCGCCCCGAGGGAGGACCCGCCGCCTGTGCCACGCCCAGGGTGCCACCAAGCCCACACTCTACCTCCAGAGGGCCCGTGGGGTGGAGGGCCTGTGGGGGAGGTTGGACTTCGGACCCCAGGGATGAGGGTCCATTGTGTGGGCGGCACGGGGCGGGCCCTTCCTCACGCCCCCCTGGCCTCTTCTTTCGCTCCCGGCGTCTGGGTCCCGGGAAGGTTCTGCTGCCTGGACGCACGCCTGGCCGCACACCGTCAAAGCAGCGGCCCTGTCCGGGGCTGGCCCTCTCTCAGCCCCTTAGGGTGGGGGTGCCGTGAGGGAACAGGAAGCCCAGCCTCGGTTAACGTGTGCTCAGGGTGGCCTGCGCGGCCACTCTCCTGCCTCCTGTCCCTGTGCCTGCGGCGACACCCACCGCCAGGGCGGCAGGCGCAGCGCTCACCGCCCCTGCCTTCATGGCTCTGGGGGCCTGGCCTGCGCTAGCCCTTCCTCTGCGCTGCGGATTGGGACCGGGGGCCGTCCTGGGAAACAGCCGCCCCAGAGCGTCAGCGTGGCCGGCACTGACCCGGAGCCCTCTCAGCGTTCTCCAGCGTTCTCTGCCAGCTGCTCTGGTTAAGAGAACCTCAGATGGACGTACTTTAGCCTCAGGTTTTTGTTCTGTTCCAAAGGGATATAAATTATTTAAAAATTAAATAAAAATATATGAACACTGTCCACAGTATGTTTGTTGTGTGTCTAAAGTGAACATTCTAGAATATCATGACCTCTGACCTCCCCGTGGCAGACTCTCCTCGCACAGGCCGTCGCCCACTCTCCTTCTTGTTTTCTTTTTTTTTTTGAGGCAGAGTCTCACTCTGTTGCCTGGGCTAGAGTGCCGTGGCGTCAGCCTCGCTCACAGCAACCTCAGACTCCTGGGCTCAAGTGATCCTCCTGCCTCAGCCTCCCGAGTAGCTGGGACTACAGGCACGCGCCACCATGTCCGGCTAATTTTTCTCTATATTTTTAGTTGGCCAATTACTTTCTTTCTATTTTTAGAGACGGGGTCTCGCTCTTGCTTGAGCGATCCTCCCGCCTCGGCCTCCCAGAGTGCTAGGATTACGGGCATGAGCCACCACGCCCGGCCTGCCCACTCTCCTTAAACCCCATTTATGCCCAACTTATGGATATTTGTATACATTTCTGGACGTTGTGGCCTTCAGAGTGGAGCCAGCCTCAGTGACCTGCACCCAAGGGTCGGTGCCCAGGTGCCACTTGTCACACCTTTATCGAGCGTGTCCTGCAGGACAGCCGGCACAGAGATGGCAGGCCTGCACAGTTGGACCCCTCTGCTCATGCCGGTGCTGGGCCACCCTGCCGGGCCGATGCCCCACTCTGGGCCCCTGGGCCCCTCCCCCTTTTGTGGACGCCTTCCTTCCTCGCTTGCTCCCATCGAGTGGCTTTGGACTGAATTGCTGGGGATGGGAAGGGGCCAGGGACTCTGCTGCATTTGGTAGTTAAGTGCCACACAGTTACTCAGTTCCTTTTCTGAGCTCAGATGGTGCCGCCCGTGCACAGTGCTGCTGAGCGTCACGAAGACGCTGTGGTTCCCACGCCCCTCGGGGACCCGTGGCTAGTGGGAAACGTACGTGCCAGTGGCTGCCGGCAAGGGACCGAGAGAGCCAGGCTGGAAGTGTGTTCTGCGGGGAACGAGGTGCGGTGGTGGGAGTGTGGTCCGCTGAGGGTGTGGCCTTTATCTCCCTGGCCATTGAGCTGCCCTGCCACACGGAAGCTGTGTCCTCGACCGGGTCAGAGGACTTCACCCTTCTGGCCACAGCAAGGCCAGCCTCAGGGACGGGCCGGAATCCAAACAGGGCCAGAGTTCTGCCCTGGGGCTGACCAACAAATGCCGAAAGAAAGATGTTGGCTCGTCTTCCACTGGAGATGTCCAGCAGCCACCTGCTGCCTCCTGGAGGAAGCCTGTCTGCAGGAGAGGAGGACGCCAAGAGAAACAGACCCAAAAACGGTGGTGGGGGGAATGGCCTGATGACAGCGTTTGAACACCTGGATCTAGCCACGCCTGACCTCCATCCCACTCTTCCCAGTGGCCTGAAGTGGTAAATTCCCCTAGCTGAAGAAGGACTGCCTTGGGTTTTTGTCACTTGCTGCCAAAGGATCCAGTCTTGCTCACATCTGTCTTTCTTTCAGGGTCTACCCACTCCCAGCACGGATGGTGCAGAGTCGGTGTCCCTCCACCCATTAGAGAAAGAACAGGGTTGGAATCCAAGCCCTGCACCTTCATCCAGGTGCTGCTCCCGGGGGTCGTCCCACCAGGAAGAGCTTGGAGTAGAGGGAGGCCACCAGTGTGGGCAGCGGTGGCGGGAAGCCTCTGGGGTCAGAAGGACCTGTGTCTGAACGCCACCATCCACGGCGTCTGAACGCCACCATCCACCACGTCTGAACGCCAGCACCACCATCCACTGTGTGGCTCCAGCAAGTCTCTGAGCCTGTTTGCTCATCTGTAGAGCAGGCTGGGAACAGTCGCCGCCTCGACGGCCCTGCCGAGGTTGAGGAAGGCACAGCGTGCGGCAGGAAGCCCTCGCAAGGCCCGGGCCTGGTCAGAGGTCTCTGTGGTGCTCGGCAGCGTCTATCTGGTGGCCGTCACACCCCTAAGCCCTCCCCTGCAGGGACCACTCTCCCCTTCACCGCTGACCTTGCTCAAGCCATTGGCGACGTGCCATTAAGATGTCAGAGTCGAAGGTTGCAACATAAGACGTTTCCATTTCTCATCCCAGGGAGGCCTTGTTAGGAAAATGTTTGTAGCTGGTTGCTTGAAAAATGTCCTACTGTTTGCCCGGGATGGAGTAGCCCAAGAAAAGGAAAAACCCATCCCAAGCCAAACGCCTCCCTTGCCAGCAAGTGTGGCCTCGCTGGGAGCGGCTGCAGCCTGTGGCCCTCCCAGAAAGAAGCTGGGACAGCGCGCGGTGAGCTGCCTGCTGCCCTCTGGAGGCGCCACTGAGGGAGCCCTGCTGTTCGCTCCTGTCCGTGGTGAGGGGCAGTGGCAGTCCAGCGCGGCCGGAGCCCCTGTCAGCCCTGGGGTTTGTTCCCAGGCTTCCCACGAATGTGCTGCATGGCTTTGTGCCTCAGTTTCCTCCTCTGTAAAATGGGGAGCCGACAAGCCCCTCTCACGGGCTTGTGGTGAACACGGGATGCATTAAGCACAAGGCGCCGGGAACATGCCTCGAGCCTCGCTGTGCCGCCACCGTCCTCATCGTCCCACAAAGCTGCAGTGAGGCAGGTGCAGCCTGCAGGGGGTTCAGCGAATGGCCTTTCCTGCTCTAGACAGGGGCGAGGGTGCCCAGGGTCCCGGGAGCCCGAGCCGGTCAGCTGCCAGGACATTGCAGCTCCCCAGCAAGGCTTCCCTGCAAAGGACCCAGCTCGCCCCACGCCCTGCCTGGCAGGCCTCCTCCGTGTGCCTTGGCTGGTTTGGAGCACTGCCCTGGGGGGTCACCGGAGTGCACGGGCAGGCACCACGCTGCTCTGGGAGGTTGTAGGCCCAAGTTATAACCTTGGCACTTAAAAGGAATTGCATTCTTTGCCAGGAGCGTGGCAAAAGCTGCAGCCTTATTTGGTCTGGAAACTTCTTTGCTTGCAGGAAAAGTGGAGCGGGCAGGCAGACCTCTCCTGTGGGCGGGCAGGCAGATGCGTAGCTGGTGCTGAGTTATGCCGGGCTGTGCTGCCCGGTCTGAGAATTGTTTCCATCTCGCACCTCTGTTTCGGGCGGCTGGCCTTTCCCAGCGGTGGCGTCTCCCTTCTCCCCTGAACTCAGCCCGGCTCTGTCCTCTGCGCCCACCTGCCAATCAGTTATTTTGTTGTGCGGCTTGCTTGCTTTTTCTTTCACTAGTCCAAAGCCAGTTCAAAGTGCCGCTTTCTTGAGTTGTAAATATTGTGCAATAAAACTCCCTGTTGTAAGTGTAAACATATAGGGCTGTGTGGTCCTCCCCCCGAGAACCCCGTACTGGCTGTGGGCCTGCAGGGACCCTCTGCTCCCACCCCCAGCTCAGGCAAGCACTGATAGGCTTCTTGTCCCTATAAATTGCCTTTCCTAGAAACTTCATATAAACATAGACTGCCCCCAACTTAATGCTGATTGGACTTAGGATTTTTTGACTTTAAGATGGTCCAAAAGTGATACACATTCAGCAGAAACTGTACTTCAAGCACCCATATGACCATGGCTTTTCACTTTTAGTACAGTATTCAATAAATTACATGAGATTTTAACACTTTGTTATAAAATAGGCTTTACGTTAGATGATTTTGCTCAGTAAATGTTCTGAGCACATTTAAGTTGGGCTGGGCTAAGCTATGATGTCTGGCAGGTTAGGTATGTTAAATGCATTTTCAACTTACCATATTACCAATTTATGATGGATTTATAGGGTGCTACCCAATCTCTAGTCGAGGAGCATCTGTATGTAGCCATTTGCGTCTGGGTTCTTTTACTTTTCATCATGTTTTCGAGGTTTGCCCATGTGGTGGCATACATCTGTTTCATTCCTTTTTATGGCCAGATAATATCCTACTGTATGGATATGCCACATTTTGTTTATCCATGCATCCATTGGTGGACGTCTGGATCGCTTCTGCTTTCTGGCTATCGAGAAACACGGGGCTGCCATGAATATTTATGTTCGAGTCTTCTTGTGAACACACGTTTGCTTTTTTCTTGAGCAGAGTCTTAGGTATGGAATTGCTGAGTCATATGATAAGTTTGCGTTTATTTTTCTAAAGAAACTACTAAGCTTTTCCAGAGTGGATGTACCATTTGACATGCTATGTACAAGGGTTCTAATTTCTCTATATTCTTGCCAACATTTGGTATTGTCTGATTATTATTATTATAACTGTTCTAATAGGTATATCAGGGGATCTCATTGTAGTTGTACTTTGTAGTTCCTTAAAGACCAATGATGTTGAGCCCCTTTTCACATGATTACGAGACATTTGGATATCTCCTCTGGCAAAATTTCTATTCAAATCTTTTGCTTATTTTTAAAAGGGAGTTTCAGTGTTTTATTATTGTGATATGAGATATTTTTATATACTCTAGATAGGAGTCTTTTATCAGACGTATTACATGCAAATATTATCTCCTAGTCTTTGGCTAATGTTTTCATTTTCTTAATGCTGTCTTTATTTCTTAAATTTTTTTGATACAGAGTCTTGCTCTGTTGCCCGGGCTAGAGTGCTGTGGCATCAGCCTAGCTCACAGCAACCTCGAACTCCTGGGCTTAAGAGATCCTCCTGCCTCAGCCTCCCGAGTAGCTGGGACTACAGGCGCACATCACCACACCCGGCTAATTTTTTTCTGTTTTTAGGATACACGGGGTCTCACTCTTGCTCAGGCTGGTCTCAAACTCCTGAGCTCAAGCGATCCTCCCTCTTTTCATCCTTCCAGAGTGCTAGGATTACAGGCGTGAGCCACCGCGCCCGGCCTTAATGCTGTCTTTAGAAATACAAAAGGTTTAAATTTTAATAAAGTCCAATTGAGCAATTTTTTTCTTTTATGGCTATGCTTTTGGTGTTGTGTCTAGGATCTCTTTACCTAATTAAGACCACAAAGGTTTTTTTCCTATGTTTTCTTTTAGCTATTTTATAGGTTTAGCACTTATGCTCAGGTCTGCGATCCATTTGGAGTTCATTTTTGTGTACGGTGCGAGGTGAGGGCCTAAGTATCTTTGTTTTGCATGTGGTTATCCGATTGTCCCAGCACCATTTATTGAAAAGACATCAAGAGAATCCCCATTGCATGGTCTTGGCATCTTGTTAAATACGATTAGGGCATAAATGCAGGGGTTTATTTCTGGATTCTCAGTTCTGTGCCATTGATCTGTGTGTCTGTCCTCACTCCCGTACCAGAGGCTCCCCTGGGGCCCCGCCTCCATCCTGGAGCCCAGCCCCTTTGGCAGGAGGCGGAGAAATGAGACTTCTGGTCAAGGTGACGTTGCAGGTCCACGCTTGGAGGCCCAGCCCCGACCCTAGCTCTGACCCAGCTCTCAGCAGTCGTATAAAAAGTCAAAAAAGAGTTTTGAAAACATAAAGCCACGCTCAAGAAAAGATAAATATTCCCACATTCCAGAGCCCAGGCAGAAATAGGGCAGCGCAAGGCAGGGGCTGCGGACTTGCCGGGCCAGGCTCACACTCTGGACCTAGATGCTGGGGCAGGGTTCTCCGATTCCTCAGAGGGGAAAAAAAGGTTGTTCCCGTTACTATAGCTGCACAACACACTTGCCCAAAACGCCATGGGACAGAACAGCTTTTCGTCTGCTCATGGGCTCTGCGGCTCAGGGGTTTGGACAGAGCACAGCGGGACGGAGATGCCCAAGGCCGGCCGCTTGCCTCAAGATGGGACTGACTCAGGCCACCACGCCCAGTGGTGTGGCTCAGGCCGTCCGTGCCTCCTGCCGAGACCACGTCTGTGCCTGGCCTTCCTGGTGCCCAGCCCGGGGGTTTCCTCTGGGCGAGTCACACGCACCCGAGTCCCGGCTCAGGCTCCGCTTCTGGACCCTGGACCCTGGTCCCTGGACCCGAGCGCCCGGCCTCCCGGCTCAGGTGCCGCTGTGTGCTGATGACGCGCCGGTGACCACCTTCAGCTTCGACTCTCCCCCCGCCCCGCCCCGCCCCAAGTGCCCACTCGCGTTTCCCCGAGTGGTTCCAGGCACGTCAAACGCAGCATGTCCCAAACCGACCGCCCGATCTGCCCCCGGTAGTGGACGGGATGGTGCCCCCCCAAAGATATGTCCACATCCTCGTCCCCAGAACCTACGGACCTGACTTCATTTGGGAAAAGGCCCTTTGCAGATGCAATTAAGTACCTGAGCCGAGGTCATCCTGGGTCACCTGGGTGGGCACTAAATCCAATGACAAGTGTCCTCATGAGACACACAGAGGAGAGACACACGGGAGAGGGGAAGCCCCGAGGGGACAGAGGCAGGGACTCGGGGGATGCGGGCTCAACCCGAGGAGCGTGGAGCCCCCAGCAGCCGGAAGCTGCAAGGAAAGCATCTCCTCCGGAGCCTTCGCCAGCAAGAGGGAATATGCTTCCGTGGCTTCCCAGCACCACGTCTGTGGTGATTTGTCCCCATAGCCGCAGAGGACTAGAGCACCTTCCGAATGTGCAACCCCGGCTCCCAGGCTGCTCCTCCTGAGTTCTCAGAGTCGCCCCGAGAGAGTGCACCCCCTCTCTCTTACCCCGCACCCCATCTGCTGGCAAATCCTCTTTATTCTGCCTTCAAAGCATGCATGTGACCCTCCATCCCAGCTCCGCCTGCTCCTGACCCCGCACCCGCCCAGAGCCGGCGCAACCTCCTCGCGCTAGACCGACCTTCCCCGCAGGTCGGGCCATTTCCACCCCCTTCTGCTCCAAGTCCGCATCTCCGACTCCGCTCTGTGCGGCTGGGCTGAGGCTCCGTAAGCCACGTGCTCAGACTCCTGCCAGTCCCCAGGGGGGGGCTGGAGATGGAAGGAGGGACGCTGGCCCTGCACTTTCCTGCCCCTGCAGTGTCACTCCAGCAGTGGCAGCTGGCTCCTCTCTCGGGCTTCTTCCGGTGCTTCTAGAACCAGCTCTTGCTCGTGCTTGGAGGCCCCAGCAGTTCCCCTCCTCGGAGACCTGCCCTCTGAGCCCCCGAGTTCTAGAAACCTGCTCTGCCCCCGTCCACCCTCCCAGTGCTAAGGGCAGGATCATTTTCTCTCCGCAACCAGTGTCTTGTGTTACATCCCCTCTGCCTGAGGTGCCCACGGGACACTCACCGCTCCCACACGCGAGTCGCAGGAAGCGTCAGAGGCCTCCTTGGAATGCATCCGTCCTCCTCCGGCTCAAACCTCCCCACGCCTCGAGGGGGGACGAATCTGTCTCTTGCTGTGACGGAGTTCAGGGTGGGAGTTCAAGGTGAAGTTTGCACAGCGTAGCAAAATGCAACAAGTAAAACTTCTCACAACCCTGTCGCAGTATTTTCCTGCCCCGCCAGCCATGTTTTCTCTGCTACCAGCAGGTCATATCCCACTGTGGCCTGTACAGCTGGGATGATGCGCTGGGATCCGTGTTTGAACAAAAGTGGGATGAAATGGAGCAGACTAGGATGGAGCAGGAGCCATGAGCGTGCAACAAACGGAGCCAGCGACGATGCTGCTTTGAGACTTTGTTCAGCTGTGTGTGAGCGCTGAGTTGTTACGCCAACCTGTTTCTCTCTGTGGGTCTTAGTTAAACATGTGTCTGAGTCCCACAGGGCGAGTCTGCACCTGTCTCATTCCCTGCGTGGCCCAGGGCATGGAAGTTTCTAGTCTGCATTCTTCTAGTGCGCGACTGAGGTCCAGCCACGGAGGCAGCGAGCGCCCTCGTTGGGTCCTTTCTTGGTTATTTTCTCCCTGACCTTTCTCTCTTCCCTCCTCCTGGAACTCTGCTCATTTGCCTGGCAAATCCCAGTCACTTCCTAATTTCCTTTCCTTTTTTCCCCTGTTTCCTAGCTCCCCATTGTTTGCTTTCTTTTTTATGGGATGTTCCTCAGCCTTAGGTTTTGCAAACTCAGACCACGACACTTTCGATGTTCAAGGCCTCGTCCTCTGCGTCCGTCTTTCTGTAGCTCCCTCCCGTGTGTCGTCTCCTCCCTCCCCGCTGCGGCCTGTTGGTGTGTCTTCTGAACCCTTCTTCCTCCTGCAGCGCTTTCCTCCACACCGCTCACCCGGCCGTTGTCAGCTTGTCCCCGTCAGGTGCTGGACCTCCGAGGCTGGGCGGAGGCCCGTGGACCTCGGGCCTGCAGCAAGCGCGAGCCGCCCATCCGCTGAGCCGGGAGCGGGCGTCCTTCCTTCCTGTTGGACGCAGCGTGAGGGTCGCGGCATCTTTCCCCGCGCCTGCCTCATCGCTCTTCTCTGGGACCCGGGGTGGCCCGGCTCTGTTCTACCCTCCGCAGAGATGACCTGCGTTTAGTCTTCTCTCAAGAGTTGACGGGAATGCTTCGCTGCGTAGCAAGTGAGATTTGAAGACCGGATTGGTGCTGCTGCTTTTTTAAAAATAGTGGTAAAATATACATAATATAAAATTGAACACTTAAACCATTTTTAAGCGTGCCACTCGGTGGCATCCTGCACATTCCCAGTATTGTGCAGCCGTCACCACCGTCCCTCTCCAGAACTTTTCATCTTCCCAAGTGGAAACTCCCTCCCATCCAACACTAACCCCCCACCGGCCCTGGGAACCTCCCTTCTGCTTTCTGTCGCTGTGACTATTGCCTCTTTTCTTTTTTTTTGAGACAGAGTCTCA
>VBSM01000988.1:745172-762864 GCA_008086735.1 Cheirogaleus medius | reverse complement strand
CGCCTCAGCCTCCCAGAGAGCTAGGATTACAGGCGTGAGCCACTGCGCCCAGCCTGGAGGATAAATTTTAAAGAGCTTTTCTTTATCCACCAATAGAAGTCATTGACTCTATTTTTATTTAAGAGCGCGGCGCTAAGGGCTGACGGAAGCTCTGTGTATCGTGGGCAGGGCGAGCCCATTAGTGGTTTCACTCTTCTATTACAGGGAGGAGACGGGGGATTTCCTTGGGGAAACCCTTCCTATCACTGTCTGTAGGTCTTGTCTGTTGGGCAGGCCATTTCCCCAGCGTGGCAGACAGAACGGCAGCCCCCAACGATGTCGGTGACCTAATCCCCAGGGCCTGCGAGTATGTGACCTTACATGGCAAAGGGACTCTGCAGGTGTCACTAAGTTAAGGATCTTGAGATGTGGAGATTGTTCTGGATTGTCCAGGGGGCTCTGTGTAAGCACAAGGGTCCTTAAAAAGAGGAAAGCGACATTGTGAGGGACAGGAGAGGCTTTGTGGTGATGGAGCAGCAAGAGAGAGGCGGATAGATTGGAGACGCCATGCTGCTGGCTTTGAAGGCGGAGGAAGGGGCCGCCAGCCGAGAACCGCGGGTGACCTCTGGGATCTAGAAAAGGCAAGGATTTTCTCCTAGACCCTCCAGATGTATCACAGTCCTGCCAACCTGTAGACTTCGGGCCTCCAGAACTGTAAGATCAGTTCGTGTTGTTTGAAGCCACGAGCTTTGTGGTCATGTGTTGTGTTCCAGCTGTCGTGAACTGATGCACCCGGTAAAGAACCCTCTCACCTCTGCCCAGGGACCTGGGGGTTGCCCCTGACCAGTGTGCACCTCTCCTCCAGTTTTCAGGACAGCCCCTCATCCCTGCCCGGAGTCCTGCCTGCTGTCCCGGGTGCAGGCCCGAGCTTTCTCCAAGCTGGAGAACACTAGCCGTTCGTCCACTCGCCCCGTGTACAGACGCTGACTCTGCGGGGCTCTGGGTTGGCCAGAGTGTGAGATGGCCACGAGACTCACTTTCTCCCCGGGTCCCACCCTGGAGAGGCAGAATGGCACGCTGGTTAATTCAGCTCACGCCTGGAGCCACGATGCCTGGCGCCAAAGTCCACTTCTGCTGCCTCTGGCTTCCTGGCGAGCCAAACGCAAATGAAACGAGGATACTGCCAGGAACAACTCCCAGTGCCGGGGGGACGGACGGGGTTGACTTCTGTACCAGGCCAGCAACTGCCCCTGGCCCGGGTGCGGGCTGCATGCCAGTCGTTATTAGCAATGCCATGTCCTGAGTTTGCATTTGTGCCTGGCGTTACGCCGACTCCTTCGCCTGCGCTATCTCCTTTATCTTCCTTGCAACTCTGTGGGGTCGCGTTAGCAAAACCTTTCCCTGGGAGAAATTCCTGGGAAGAGAGAGTTCTGGGTCATTTTTGCAGCTTTCCATGGCTGGGGACTTAATGCGGTGAGGTCTTCAGCCAGGACACCCGTACCCTGGCCAGGCTGGGGCGGGTGAAGGAGGCTGGGATCTCAGACCCAACACAAGGGTGTTACTCTTACTTGATGAAGCATGTACTAAATGGCAGCTGTATGCGTGATCTGTGTAGGGTGCTGGATGCCCACTGGGGCAAGGGCATATCCTGGGGGGCACGCGACTTGGCAGGGTGGCAGTCACTTGGGGGCTGTGCCCACTGTGGCTGCCCTGTTCTGGTCTGCGGGGCTGGCACAGAGACCTGTGGCCCTAATGGATCACGTGGCCCCTGAAGGCCCCACCCCCACCCCACGCCCCGGCCAGCTCTCTGGGTCCCATCCTGCCTCCGCCAGCTGCCCTGCGAGGCCGGGAGAAGGACTGGTGGGGCCTTGCCTGCTGCCCGTGGCCCACCCACAGGCCCCTCCGCACTCCCCTGTCCAGGGCCATCTGTGCTGCTCAGATGGCAGAGCGCACGCTGCCAGCTCTCGGCTTGTCACCCGCGCTGGCATTCGGCTGCCACATGTCCAGGAGGGCCCTGGAGGCCACTGAAACGTTGACTCTCTACTGGTTGATAACCAGCCCTGACCTGAGCCCCGAGTACCCCCATGGCCCTGGGTGGGGGTACCCCCAGCCTCTTCCCCAGGAACGCCTGGGACGACTCTCTCAGTGACCCAGGAGCTGAAGGGTTGTCCCCTGGCACGGCAGGGCCGGTGCCTGCAGAGACCGTGGGGCGTCTGTCCCAGCTGCTCGGTTTTGGGCCTCGCTGCCTGAGTGGCTCGTGCTGTTCCTCACTGGGTCTTGTGCTCACCACCTCGCCCCCGGCCTGCGCTGACCATGGGCCAGTTACGTGACCGCTGGACACCGGGGTCCGGAAAGGGCAGGGAGCGCAGGGGCAGGGCCGTGCACGGCCTCAGGCTCAGTCCCAGGCAGAGGGCAGTGGTGGCGGCTCAGTGCCAGGCTGTTGGAGGGTTCTTGGTGGTGTCTATGGGGGGCACCTCCCTCCCCTCCAGCCCGGGCTCCTCCCGCAGTGCCCAGCGGAGCATGGCCCCCAGGGGCTCCCGCCGCCTCTGCCTCCCCGGACTGCCCACGGGGAAGTAGCTTGTTGCTGCTCTCGGATGAGGCGAGAGTTCTCTGGTAGCTGTTTACATTCACAGGGTGAGTAACATACATGTATATTTTTGTACCGACATTTACTTAATAAAAGGAACAAACTCCCTGTCTATGAACACTACCTTACTTCTTAGATCCATCATGCCCTGGTATATTACATTTTCCTGTGGTATTAATACTATCACTACCTGTTAATATTTTTCATAGTGAAAGGTACAAGGAGATACCCGTGAGAATATTCACTGCAGCCTTTTTAAAAACAGGCAGATATGGAACCTACGTGTCTCCATTAACAGCAGAAAGGACGAATGATCTGGGACGTGTTCTTGCAAACGGGGTTTGCTGGGGCAATTTACATGGATGCACCAGAGCTCGCTGTCAACACGGACAAATGTCAGAAATGTGACATTGAACAGCAAAGGCAAACTGCAGAGAGTATGTACACAGGGCAACACCGTCTATATGGAGTTTAAAAATGCAAAACATTTCTTCGAATGATCTGCGAATGCACACTATATAGTAACAACAGGATCGGATGCAGGGGAGTCATAAAGCAAGTTAGGGGAGCAGCTGCCTTGGGGGAGGGAGGGAGGGGAGGTGAGGGTCCGAAGGGCATGCCGGGGCTGGGACGGTATCTGCAACGTGCATTCGTTCATTTGTTTATTCATATATCCTGCAATTTAGTACTTTTAGTATTCTGATCAGGAAAAAGCGTCAAGATTTGATAAAGCACTTCCATTTCTTACAGCCGGATAGAGTAGCAGATTGGACTCACCCTCCACCTGAAAAACAAAATCCAAAATATGGGATAAAATATCTTTAAAAAATTCTCGAAGGCACCCATAAGCAGGTGGAAAAGTAAGGTCTCCTCTGGCCAAAGGGATAGCAAAGGCAGGTGCCAGAGACCCTGAGCCCTGCGGCCGGCCACACCCTGGGCTTCGTGAACTGATCAGGGGCTCAGAGGACAGACATAAAGTCCAGGACCACCCAAGGTGGGGACCAACAGGAGGCCAAAGACAGCCTCAGTGTGAACCTGAACTAGAAAATGCCTTACACACACACACACACAGGAGAGTGAGGAACTGTCTCGGACTTTGGGGTTGGGTGGTGGGGAGAAGAATTTATTCCCATAACCTGGTCCCCAGACGCAGTCCACATCCACCCTCCCCAAGTGCCAGGAAAGGCTCAACGCTGAGATTAGTGTAAGGTGGGTCTGGGCTAGTCGTGCCTCCTGACACCTCACAGAAGGAAACACGGGTCACTCCACAAAGATGTCTCCATAGATGAGGATACACGTAAAATAAGTGGTTTGTGATAACAAAGATGAGCTGGAAATCAGACACGTACAAACATCCCCCCTGCCCTGCTGACCAAGTTCATGAAATGGCCACATGTTTTATACATTTCAAGAAATAAAAGAGAGGGTTAAAAATACAAGCCAAGAGCGAGGGATTCTGTTAAGAAGTCGAATAGAACTCCTAGAAATTAAAGATGCACTTGAGATGTAAAAATAAAACCTCAGCAGATGGGCTCAGTAGCGGATTAGACACAGCTAAAGAGCACATCAGTCACGTGAACTACAGAGCAGAGGAAAACGCTGGGTGTGAAGCAGGGCGATAAACAGACACGTCAAGGGGGGTTTGGAGTGTGGCTAATAGAGCGAAAGCCCCACCTTGGGGCAGGCGGGACAAGGTGGGAGACAAGGCCCCACGTCCCTAGCGTGTGCTCCACTGTGTCATCGAACTTCACATATAAAATGCAAATCAAAGACAAAATCATGATGAGTTTCAAGATGGGGACTGCGGAGCATCGCGTCCCAGGCACAGGTGTTCACGCGCTCAGGGCGGCACGCCCTGACGACAGCCCTTGCACTGCCCCACTAGACGCGGTGGCAGCGGTGCGCCCCACCCCTGCGTCTCTCTCGGCCACGAGGGCATCGTGACAGGGTTCGGAACAGCAGCCCTGCAGTGTGCGGCTTTGCAACGGAAATGGCCACGGGCAGCTTCTACCGCTCTCGAATCCTTGAGGAGATCCTTGGGGATCGGAGGGAGAATTTCGGGAGGAGATGGGGGAAGGAAGGAGTTTCCTTGGAGGAAGCTGCTGCCGCTGTGAGTTCCAGCCCCCCCCCCGGGGCCGGAGGCTCCTCTGAGCAATTCTAGCAGGTGTCACCCTGAGGAGGTAGGTGACTTGTGAGCCTGTGAAGGAGGGTGGGTGACAGGCACCTCCTACCTGCTAGCACCAGACCCCACTGTCCCCAGAGGAGGGGTCCCAGTCTGGGGCCTGGACCAGCTAAGGCCCCGTGACCACTGTCCTTGTCCCTGCACCTCTCATCTGTGGCACTTGACACAACGCCACCATGACGGTTGAATAACTGACTGCGTATCAGTAATTCGTGTGTGACGGCCGCTGTCCACCCCAAAAGACGGAGGGGCCACTTCTGATTTATCCACGCGCCACGGAGCCACGTGGAGCTCCATGGTGGGTGTTTACTCAACGAGTAAAAGGAACCCAGACTGTGGGTCACCGGCCAGGAGAGCCCCCTGCCCCTGAGCCCCACGGCTGGCTGTGAAGGAATGTTCTCGGCCCCCCGGGGCAGCTGGGCTTCATGCCTTTCTGTAGCTTTCTGAGATACACAAGCACCCCAGGAAGGCCTGTGGGGTGCGGGGAATTTTACATCCCTCGTTTATGCTGATGGAGTGGAACGTCTAAAAGGGAGAACAAAAATTGTTTGAAATCACCATTTTTTTTTTTTTTTTGAGATGGAGTCTTGCTCTGTTTCCCAGGCTAGAGTGCCGTGGCGTCAGCCTAGCTCACAGCAACCTCAGACTCCTGGGCTTAAGCGATCCTCCTGCCTCAGCCTTCTGAGTAGCTAGGACTACAAGCATGCACTACCATGCCCGGTTAATTTTTCTATATATTTTTAGTTGGCCAATTAATCTCTTTGTATTTTTAGTAGAGACAGGGTCTCACTCTTGTTCAGGCTGGTTTCGAACTCCTGAGCTCAAACGATCTGCCCACCTCGGCCTCCCAGAGTGCTAGGATTACAGGTGTGAGCCACCGCGCCCGGCCCTGAAATCACCATTTTTTTGGTCATTTTCCATTAATCAGTTTTTTCCACCTATTTTTTTCTTTTTAAGTAAATGAAGAAAAATATTCCCCTCTTTTGATTTTGCTTTCTTTTCTTTGACTATCAATAAATGAAAGTTTATCGCGTCCCCAAAGACGGAGACAGGCAGGCGAAGGACCTGCTTGCAGCGACCCTGCGGTCACCTCGGCAAGTCCCACGTTCAGGCGGCTTCGCGGGTGGCCTGGCCTGCGGGAGGCGCTAGTGAGCCTGCGCTGCCCCCGCCAAGCAGGAGACGACGGGGGGGAGCCCGACAGAGTCCGCTGAGGCGCCCGGGTGCCCCAGGGGAGAGGGAAGTGGCCGAGCCGGATCCTACCCAGGAAACTAAGGCAGTGTCCAAATTCCTGGAACCCGTGCGTATGTTACCCTACGTGGTGAAAGGGGCTTCGCAGCTGTACGCGAAGGACTCGAGCTGGGAGGTCATCCGGGTGGGCCCTAAATGTGATCACAGGGTCTTCAGGAGCGGGAGGCGGGAGATCAGCGTCAGACAGGAGCTGCGACCACGGAAGCAGAGGTCGGAGTGAGGTGGGGCCCTGAGCCGAGGAACACGCGCGGCCTCCGGACACTGCAAAAGGCAGGGAATGGAGGATTCTCCCCTGGAGTCCCTGGGAGGGACACGGCCTCTGGTTTTAGCCCCGAAGACCCACTTTAGACTTCTGGCCACCAGGACTGTAAGATAATAAATTGTGGAGTTTTCAGCCACTACGTTTGAGGTCGTCACAGCAGCCACGGGAACTAACATGGGGCTCCGTATCCTGATGTCGTGAGCCAGGTGGCGATTGAGGATCCCCAAGGCTGTGGGTGCGAATTCCCATGGTCCTGGCCCACGCTGGAGAAGGGCAGACATGGGAGAGCGGGAAGCACGCCGACACCAGGTGGCGGTAACAGAGGGGCCAGGACTCCAGACACTGAGACACTGGTAAGATGGGTCCTTGGAGACCCAGGTGCTTCAGTCAGCCCCAGTGGGGAAATCTGTTTGTTCTTCCTGCCCAGCATGAATTTCTTCTTCCTCTGAGAGGACCACCTGGGTTTCCCCTTATCTTTGTGTTTCAGGTGGGGTGGACAGGGTGACATTTGGCCCAGGCCAGCCGCAGCGTGTTGCACCTCCTTTCCAAGGCCCTGTCTCAGGAGTGGGCATGTGGTGCCGGCAGAGTTGATATCTGGTCTCTGCTTCATAGATGGTGCCTCTTGTTGCGTCCTCACATGGCAGAAGGGGACAAAGGGGCGGGCTAGCTCCCTGGAGCCCCCCCCCCTTTTTTTTGAGACAGTTGCCGTGGCGTCAGCCTAGCTCACAGCAACCTCAAACTCCAGGGCTTAAGTGATCCTCCTGCCTCAGCCTCCCGAGTAGCTGGGACTACAGGCACATGCCACCATGCCTGGCTAAGTTTTTCTATTTTTAGTAGAGACAGGGTCTCGCTCTTGCTCAGGCAGGTCTCGAACTCCTGAGCTCAAATGATCCTCCCACCTCAGCCTCCCAGAGTGCTAGGATTACAGGCGTGAGCCACCAGGCCCGGCCCCTGGAGCCCTTTAATAAGGACACTGGTCACCTCCTGAAGGCCCCATCTCTTACGACTCTCACACTTGGGATGAGGTCTCAGCATAAGGAATTTAAAGGGACAGCAACATTCAAACCTCAGCAGGGGTCAAATGGCCTGAGCCCCACGGGCCGCAGTGAATCCCCCGCTCCGGGCTGAAGGTCCGGCCAAGGCAGGGGTCCTGCCAGCTAGCTGAGAAGTCCCTCCAGCACACACTTCCTGCCGGAGAAGCTGGACACGTTCCCAACTGTGAGAGCCATCTGTGCTCTCAGCTGTGACCGGAGGTGGGGGCAGAGCGAAGGAGCCCTGCTGGGTACTGGAAATCAGGACCTGAAGGAACACATGGCTCTTCAATACAGGACCAGCACACTTTGTCACCGAGCAGCGGCAGCAAACAGCAGCACACCCAGGCCGCAGGGAGGTGGCTGGCACTGCAGCCAGGCAGGGGTGGACTTTCTGTGTGCAGTCCCTCCTGTGGCTGTCCCTGGCAGGGCCTCTGCTGACGCTACCATGAGTCACATTCTTTGACCTTCGTCAGGAGGGCTCGGCTCCGTTTTCCACAGTGCCCGACCCCAGCGCGTGGCGTGGCCGCAGGGCCAGGCGGCCGCTGGGGAAGGTCTGGGGGGAGGAGGGCACCGCCGTGGCCCTGGGGCCAACATGGGGCCCATGACTGGGCAGGGCCTCGGCTCTGGTTACGGGAGATGAGGGGACACACTCCTTCCGCAAGGCAGCCACGCTTTTAAAAGAGTTGGTGGCCGGCCCACGCCCAGCCCGGGGCAGCCAGTGTCCACGGCTTCTCACTTGCTAAGACAGCGGCTGGTGGGGACTCTGCCCTCACTTCTGGCTTCACGTGAGTTTAACACGCCCCACCCGGGCTTGGACAAGCACGCACGTTCCAGCCCCTTGGCTCTGTGATTAGTTTGGGGGAAAGCACACGCATCCAGCCCAAGAAGACTCGATTCCAGCCTATCCGACACGAGTCAATCCCAGGAGTTTTATGGGAAATGCGGAGGAAAAGGAGCAATCCTTTCCCCGGGGTCACTGAGCTGCTAGAACGGAGGTCTGAGAAGTGGGGGCTCGCTGTGCCAGCAGAGGGGAGAGCCCGTCTGAGGACATCAGAGGTGACGGAGAGAAAGGGAGGTTCCTGATGACATTGTCTGACCACCTGGATCCGCCCGTGCCTGAAGCCGTCATAGTTTTGGCGTTTTTCATTACTGGTGCCAATAAACTCCTGTTCCCTTCGGTCCAGTCTGACTTCAGTTCCCTGCACTTGTTGCCCAAATCATCTCCACTTGTGCAGTTACCCAAATCGATGATCACAGGTGTATGTTCGGGTTCCTTTGCTGAGATAGCCATCATCAATGCTGTCTGACTTAAGGAAAAAATGAAAAGAAAGACACTCGTGAGACGCATGCGCGGGAGCTGCTGAATCCGCCGGTGCTTGGAGAACGGGCTGGGCGGACACAGGAGCTGCTCACGGGTCGGAGGTGGCCGAGGCGCCTCCTCTCCCTGGGCTACTTGTGTCAGGATTCAATTCTCTGCAGGGCGTCGGGCAGGTGGGGGCGGGAGGAGGAGATGGGAAATTCACACCCGATGGGTGCGGTGCACCGTGTCTGGGGGATGGGCAGGCTTGTAGCTCTGGCTTGGGCCGTGCAAAGGCGATACATGTAACCAAAGCATTTGTACCCCCATAATATTCTGAAATAAAAAAATAATAAAAAAAATTCAATTTTCCGGGAGTGGGGGTGTAAGTGGGCAGCCCTAGGCCATGTATTGGTTTGCCATGGCTGCTATAACAAATTGCCACGCACTTGGTGGCTTAAAACTGTAGGAACCAATAGGAATTCATTCTCGCAGTTCCGGAGGCCAGACGTCTGAGGTCACAGCAGGGTAGGGCTGGTGCCCTGAGGAGGGACCACCCAGCTTTGGCCGGCTCCTGGCAGCCCCAGCGCCCCGGCCTCCGCCTCCCTCATCACATGGCGTCCCCCTTTCTCTGTCCCTTCACGTGGCCTCCTGAACAAGGGGACCGCTTTTTACAGTATGTCTCATCTTAACTAATTACGTCTGCAAAGACCCTGTTTCCAATAAGGGCACATTTTAAGGTTCTGGGAGAACATGAATTTTTGGGAGACACTTTTCTACCCAGTACAGGCCATGAACACACCCCTGGCTGTATGAGGGCTGAGAAGAAGGGTTTCAGGAAGGGCTTCCTCAGGCTCCCACGGCGGCAGGTACTGGATTCACCCTCCCGTCGGGATGGGGAGACCGTTCCTGCCAAGGGCAGTGGGCGTCGGACCCACCCCAGGTAACACGCCCACCTGCACGCGTCCTTTCTCTGTGACACGCATCTTTAAAATGTCCCTCCCGGCCAGGGCATTTGAGAATGTCCTGGTGCTGCATGTGCGGTGCATGACCCGGGTCCCTGGTGGGCAGCGTCCTCAGGGTCCTGTGTGGGTCCACACAGTGGCTCCCTAGCCAGGTCCACTCCTGTTTTCTGACGTCCTGGAGTCCTTCCAGCTACATCAGAACGCGGGCTCTCTGTCACCCAAGCTCCCCGCCTGGGGGTTTCAGATTCGCGCTCCGCAGCCCTGTGGGTTCCCAGGACCACGTCCAGCCACGCGGGCTTGGACGCAGGGTGCCCGGTCTCTGTCGACACACACACGGCACATTCCGCTCCATCTCTAGTAACCTTCCGCCCTCCTCTGTGAAGCGCTTCCAAGGCGCCATCCCTGCAGAAATCGCCCAGATGTGGAACAGCACAGAGTGTGGAATTCCTGCTCTGCTCCCCGCCCACCCGGGTCAGGCGGGACCTCATCCAAGGTAAGGATGCCGCCAGGGAGGGCTGGGAGGGGATCATAAATTCGTTTCCTGTAACGAAGCTCCCTCGAGAGGGCAGCAGTTCTTCAAGGACGACGGCTGGAACGGTCTCAGACGGGGAGGAGGAAGACCTCCTTCGTGCCAGAGCAGCCGTGGATAGGTCCACAAGGTTTGGCTGTTTGAGCTTGAGATCTGTCCTGTGTCTTCCAGAACTTTCCTGATGTCTCTTTTTCCAAGGACAGATGTGCAGCCTCTTGTGAGCAATGCCTGGCTCACAGTAAGTGCTCAGAAATGTTTGTTGAATGAATAACAGACCCGTGAAGTTGTGAATTCAACAGATGTTCTAATTCAGCAAATTGCAGAAGCATGGTGTCAGGGTTGTTTTTTTTTTTTTTTCCCCAAATCAATCAGCCTCCAGGCTACAAAAGAGGGGGGAAGGGGTGTGGTTCTTTCCACATTGGCATAGAGGATCCCTGAGTTTCAGTTGAGATCTCCAAACAGGAAATCGGAGATCGAATTGTCATTCGGTTGACTTAGGGTATCCAGGGTTGTCAGAAGCAGCCACTCTGGCCTGTGGCCCTGAGGCTCCTGCTCTTTCCACGGGTCCGTGTCACCCCCTCAAGCTGTCCTCGGTTGACTTGTGACCATCTGGAATTTGAGTGGAGTCCCTCTGCCTTCCATCCAGGGACAAATTCTGTGGGGCCCAAAGCTCATCCATCAAGAGGGGGTGTTTGTTAGGAAAGAGAATAAAAAATTACAAATTCAAAAATAGGTACGATGGCGAATGTTTATTTAGAATGAAAAAATAAATCACTGCAAATTACAGATTTTTAGGAGCTGACAAATGCCACAAATAACACACAATGCAGAAACACATCTGGGATTTTTCCTACCTTTCTTGGCTGCACACGCTTTGATAGCCTTTCACGTGTCGACCGTTTTGACTATTTTCCACATAAAGAATTAAAAGGTAATTCAACCTTTTGTAAAGCCATGGTTGATCAAAATTTGTCTTGTGTATTTTTAAAAAAATGTTTCTTAATTTCACAAGTCATTATTGGTAATGCCCTGTGCATTTTTACGATTGTTATCGAACTTGAGATGACCTCCTTCAAGCTTCTCTCATATCTGAGCGGTACGATTTCGAGGCATTTCAAGTTTCTTGTGTAGTGGTTAATCTGGGCTAGTCTATGAGTTGACGACACTTACTAACCTGTTTGTTGTCGGCGTCCTTGCTGCGGTGATGTTTTATAATTTTAAATTGTCTTCACTGCTGTCAAATCAGCAAGATATTAAATATCTCCCACTGTGTGTATCAAATGCACTCCGCGTCAACCGGATCATCAAAAATGCAAGAGCCTACTGACTTCTTCTATTACAAATTGATCTTTTCTTCTTTTTTTTTTTGGAGACAGAGTCTCACTCTGTTGCCCGGACTAGAGTGCCGTGGCATCAGCCTCGCTCACAGCAACCTCAAACTCCTGGGCTCAAGCAATCCTCCTGCCTCAGCCTCCTGAGTAGCTGGGACTACAGGCACACACCACCATGCCCGGCTAATTTTTTCTATATATTTTTAGTTGGCCAATTAATTTGTTTCTATTTTTAGTAGAGACGGGGGTCTCGCTCTTGCTCAGGCTGGTTTCGAACTCCTGAGCTCAAACGATCTGCCCGCCTCGGCCACCCAGAGTGTTAGGATTACAGGCGTGAGCCACCGCGCCTGCCTGATCTTTTCTTCTTAATGAATTCCTATTGGTTACAATTCGGTTCTCAACTTCGAACTAATTTCTACTGATTTCAATATTCATTTTTATCCCCTTTGTTTCACATTCCATTAATTTCTGCCTGAACTTTCTCTTAGTGCTTTAAAAAATAAACACATTTAAAGATAACAAAAGAAGCTCCTCTTCATCTCCAAGCTTGTCAGTCTGATTCTCCTTGAAATCCAGACTTGGATCTGAGGAGCACGTGTCGCTGTCTGTGGATCGGACCTGCGGCAGCAGGACCTGGGGGCTTTGGGACCTGTTGTCCCCGCAGGATGCAGGAGCAGAGTGGCCGGTGTGCGCGGGACGAGGAGGAAGCAGCTGTACAGAGAGGCAGTTGGTGGGAGCGGGGGAGAGTGTGGTCCTGCTTTCTTGCACCTCTGCCATTTCTGGAAAGTTCTGGTGCCTTCCAGAGGGAGACCCAGTGGCAGACGTGGCCTTGGGTCCCCTGATTCTATCAGCAAACTCCCCTGTCAGACCTGCCGTACGCTCAGTCTTGCAGGGCAGATCAGACAAGTCTGCAGTGGTGGCCAGAGAGGGACCCACGGCAAGGCCAGGCTGGCGGGGGCTGAGGCTCCCCACCGTGTTGGGGGAGGGGTGGGCATCAGACCACCTTGAGAGCTGGGGCATTTGGGTGCATCTGATTCCCTGGTCTGGATGCTCTCTCCCTCCTCTCTGTCCAACACATCCTTCTTATGCTTCAAGCCCTGGGCAGTGCCCACCTCCTCCAGGAAGGCCCCCCAGACTTTCAAGCCCTCACGTCCTTCTGCTCCTTGGACGCCCTAGCTCCCTCATCCCGTCCACAGCTCTTCCTGTTCTTTCTAAGTGGGTTGGTTTTGGCTACCCAGCTAGTTAGTGAGCTTTTTGATGACGAGGACCACTGTTTACGTTTTTGTTTCTTACCTTTGCTGCAAGCACGATGCATCTTTTACTAAGCAGTGACCTGCTGCCCTGTCCTCTGCTGGGTAGCTGTGTGTTAACGCCTCCTCTGAGGCACACTTACGGCCGCATCAGACCAGTCTGTTTCAACTTTTATGTAACAAGGTCGTGAGTTGTTTCTTAGTGGCTGTGGACCCCCAGGTTGAAGGTCACGTGACCTGAGCATGGCCAGAGGAACCAAGCGTGCAATACGGGTGGAACCTAAGTGCTGGTCTGAGGAGGAGAGCGAGGATTGCATTAGGACACTGTGTGGCAGGACCCAGGATCCAATCCGATGGAGACCTGGTGTCACCCCACGGCAGGATCCAGTCAGATCATGCCTCCCGGCGTCACCTCCTTGCAAGATCCAATCAGATCACGTCTCATTACCTTTTTTGACTATAAAACTTGTCCCACCCCCCGGCTCAGGGAGACAGATTTCAGTCCGACTCCTGTCTACTTGTTTTGGCTTCCTGACAATAAACTTTTCTTGCCGTAAAAACCAGTGCTTTGGTATTTGGCTTTCTGTTGCACGCAAATGAACCTAGTCACACACTCGTCAGAGGAATTTGATTCCAGGGCTGGTTCTGCTATGTCAACAGGAAAACCAAATTCTGCCAAAGAATTTACAAAGGTTTATTCTGAGCCAATATGTGTGACCGTGGCCCAGGAAATATAGTCTCAAGAGGTCCTGAGAAAATGTGCCCAAGGCGGCTGGGTTACAGTTTGGCTTTAGACATTCATGGAGACAGGACTTATAGGTAAAATTGTAAGTCAATAGATACAAGGTATACACTGATTAGGCCCAAAAAGGCAAGACATCTCCAAGTGGGGGCTTACAAGCCATAGGTAGGTTTTAGGTATTGTTTCGTTGGCAAATGGTTGAAAGAGTTGAGCTTTGTCTAAAGACTTGAGTCAGTAGAAAGGAATGCTTGAGTTAAGATAAGAAGGTCTTCTCTCTGTCACGTGATGTTATACCAGAATCAGGTTGGAGAGTGAGCCACATTATACTAGGCTAACGAAAACTGTTTAATGAGATTTTATGGTTTGTAAGGTGTAACTCACCAGGCTTCTCAGAAAGGAATTTGGGCAAGAGAAAAAAAGGTCAGAGTTCAGTTCTTAGCCACTTTCCAGCTGACATTGCCTGATGGAGACATAATGTTCCCACCTACCTCATGGAGTTACCATGAGGATTAAATCAGATCCCGATGTCCCATGTGCACGGATGAGGGAGAGGAAGCCCCAGGGCGTGAAGATTGGCCAGTGTATCCTAAAGATTGGACAGGAAGTAAAAGCTCAGACATTTACCCGGTGTCCACAACGGAGATGGATATGTCAGAGGTGTCCGAGAAACGTTTGTTCAGTAGACAAATAAATTATGTTAACACCCTGCTAATTTCAGAGCTTCAGTTCCTAGACAGTATCACAGACAACAAACATGGAGCGTTAGAGAAAAAGAATAAAAACAGTGAAGATTTTGTGTCGTGGGCCAATGCTTTGGTGTACTGAGCGGTGCCTTGCTTCTCCTGCATTCCTTTTTCACCCCTTCCTTTCCTCCGTTGCAAACTAGGCAGGAGCTGCTCTGGTGGAGACAGCTGAAATACGCCTATACCGCCTTCTCCTTGTCCTCCTTGGACATGCAGCTGGACTACATTTCCCAGACCCCTTTGTGGTGGGTGGGAGTCACATGACTGAGCTCCAGCCAATGGAATGCTTTGTGGTAGAAACCTGCCATGTTTGAACCTCCTCTCCAGCAGAGTCCTCTGGGTGAATGAAAGGACTTGAGGAGCTGGCGGAGGGCAGAGCCATTGGGTCCCCGAGTGACTAAGTGGCGCAGACCCTCCACCCACCCATGCTGGTCTATGACACAAGCAAGACATTTTTCGTGGTGTGAAGCCATGAGCTTTGGAAGCTCTTTATTATAGCAATTCCCCAGCCCAGGTGACAGAGGCCGTATGCAGATCCGGGACTCTGCGAGCAAAGCTCAGGTGACCTGAAGGTGGGTGCCAGGAGAGAAGATGACCACAGGGGCTGAGGTGACAACATCTGATCACTGAGAGGCAACTCCTGGAACAAGCAGTGGAGACTCTGGAGGTGACCAGGCCCTCCCTGGACTGACCCTTCTGAGTCTCTGCCCAGAGTCCTACTGGGGGCTCTGGGTAGAGGAAAGTCACATGACAGGAAAATAAAGAACCTTGTGTGTTTTGCCTTGTGGCTCTGCAATCTGTGGCATTTATAGATGTTGCATTTGCATTAGATAAAAAAAACTAAAAGTCACCTATTTCCAAATGAAACCGAGCCTCGTCTGTAGGCTTGATCAAGCTGTTCTTGAAAGGAATTCTCTGGAATCGCTTTTGGTTGTTTGGGACATGTGTTCTTGGTCCAGTTCCCTGTGGCAGCCCACGGTGGCCTTGGGAAAGGGGGCAGGGAGGGGTCGATTGTTCTCATTACTCAGGGGGGAAGAAGAGGCCAAAGAGGGGAACGCTGGCCTTAGGGCACCTGGAAGGCAGAGGGGGCCTCAGTTTCCTCACTCCCAGAGCCAGGCCCTGTCCCCGTCAGCGAGTGGGCGGGAGGACCACCACCCCTCCCTCGGTGTCTGGCTCCCACTTGGGACCCTGCCTGGCTGCAGCCTGGGGTAAGATTGGGGACATCAAGACTCAGCAAGAAAACAGGTTCCAGGAAAGGGTTTAACTGTGACAGTGAGGACTGTGCCATGGGACTTTACGGTCACTCACAGGAAATCTCCAGTGCTCTAGTGTGGCCGGAGGGCTGGGCACACCGGGCCGGATCCAGGGTTTGCGGGGCCTGAAATTTATATAGGATTGGGGGACTTTTGTAAGGGGAGAAAAAAAGAAAATTACAAATACAAAATTAGGTATGAAAGTTAATATTTGTTTAGAATGGGAAAATAAATCAAGCAAATTATTTTTAGGCAAGGTGACAGATAACACAAACTCCACGCAACATCAATGTGTTTTTGGCGGAGTGCCATTGCTCGCCTCTTGGTATGGATCAATCTTGTACATTTTCTTGAGAGAAATGGAAAGATAACTTGTCTTTCCTCACTAATTGGATTTGTTTTAAATTATAGACAGCTGGGGCGCACAAAGCAACGTCGCATGTAGACATTTTTGCAGAGGTGATGGTGGACCACATAAAGGTGCCTCACTAAGGCCGAACTGCAGGTGCCCCCAACTCCCTTCCTCTCAGCCCAATCCCCCGAATACCTGTGGCCACACCTGTGCCACCTGACCTAGAGTGTAGCACATGACACAGGTATCAGTTATGCTTATTATAAGCGTTAGTGAAGTGCATAGGGCATTCGAGGCCAGCACTGGTCCTAAGCGCTCTACACAGTGGTCCCCAATCTTTTTGGCACCAGGAACCATTTTCAAGGAAGATAATTTTTCCACGGACTGGGGAGGGAGGGGATGGTTTCGGGATGATTCAAGCGCATTTACATGTATTGTGCACTTTATTTATATTACTATTACATTGTAATATATAATGAAATAATTATACAACTCATCATAGATTGGGGACCCCGGTTCCACCAGATGCCTGGAATGACTGACAATGAGCCCTGCACCCACCTTGCGTGAAGATTTACCTGCGTTTTCTTCTAAGAATTGTATGGTTTTAGCTCTTATATTTAAGTTAGTGATTCGTTTTGAGTTAATTTTTGTACATGGTCTGTCACCTTCATTTTTGAAAGATATTCAGCCAGGGGCGGTGGCTCACGCTTGTAATCCTAGCACTTTGGGAGGCTGAGAAGTTGCATTTGGTTCTTATCTACCTCTTTCATTTTTCTCTTCATTGTGTTCATGTTTTCTTTTAAATCTTTGAGCAATTTTATGAAAGCCATTTAAAATTCCTCACCTGCTAACCTCGTCTCTGTCATTTCTTGGTCTCTTCCAGTTGAAGAGATTTCTCTGATTTTACCCCTGGTTATGGGGCCCAGTTTCCTGCCTCTCCACATGTCTGGTAATACTCGATTCGGTGCGGGACATTGTGAGTTTTACATTGTTGAATGTCTGGATTTCCAAATCTTCCCTTAAACAGTGGTGGACTTTCTTCTGGCAGGCATTTCATTCACTTGTAGTTAAACTTGATCCTTTCAAGACTCATTTTGAACTTCGTCAGGGCTGGTCTAGATTAGCTGTTAAAGGTTATCGTGGCCTTTTTGGGCTTTCTGCGGAATGCCTCAGTCGTCTGATGAAGTCACTCCACTCTGGCTTATCAGAACTTGAACCTTTTCCATCCCTGTGTGAGGTCCGGAAATTGTTCAGCTGACAGCTAATCAGTAGTTGTGTTTTGCCCAGTTACATCTTGTGCACAGCTTAGTTTCCAGCCAAAGACTCAGGGGACCCCTGTGCAGAATTTTGGAGTTCTCTCTCTGAGCAGCTCCCTCCCTTCTCTCTGCTGCTCCATCTCGTGAATTCCAGCCACTCCAACCTCCCTGAAGTCTGACTCAGAGAGAGCACCATGTTCTGCCTGGCTTCTCCCACTTCCTGTGCCAGCATCCAGCAAGTGTCTCTGGGCAGAAAGCCAGGTCAAGCTTAGGACTCGCCTCACATTCTCCTCCCTCAAGATCACAGTCCTGGGCTGCCTCTTGTCCAATATCTGCAAACAGTTGTTTTTTTATGTTTTCTCCAGTTTTCTAGTTTGTTTATAGTGGGAAGGCTGATTCAGTACCAGTTACCCCAGCATGACCAGAGTTAGAAGTGTCTCTATTATATTTTGCTGTGGATCATTGCTGGTGTAGAGGAACACTGTTGATTTTGTAGTTTTTGCTAATCAGACAAATGTCCTGATGTACCATGTCTATCACTTTGTCTATTGAATATTTTGATTTTATATGCAACAATCCTTCTACCTTCTTCCTCTTCTTCATTTTAAAGAGAATGTGTCTGAAGTTTCTCCATTAGATATGACACTTACCACCCACCGCCTTTTTTTTTTTTTTTTTT
>VBSM01000988.1:722516-742606 GCA_008086735.1 Cheirogaleus medius | reverse complement strand
CCCGTGGGGCCCAGAAGAGCCGGCGGGGGGCTGAGGGGAGTGGCCAGGGCGGGCTGGGCTGCAGGGAAGTGGGGGACAAGGCGGGGGTCTGTGGGGAGCACTGGTGTCTCCCTTCCCAGGGGCGATCAGGGACAGTCCAGGGGGCCCCAGGCCACCAGTGAGCCCATGGTCGGGAAGTCAGGGCCGGGCCTGTGGGGAAGGGGTTCTTGTGTGCTGGGGAAGGCTGTTATGGGCACCCCGGCCACCCGGAGAGACACTCTGGCCGACGGGCCCACCCAGGACGCTGCGTGCTGAGGGAGCTATAGGAAGGAGCCCTGGGCTGGGGTCTGGGATCTCATTTCCAGCCCGAGCTCTGCCACTGGTGAGCTGGTGACCGCACTGTTCGGGGACCTCTCCAAGCCTCAGAGTCCTCACCCAAACGCTCCTAATGCCTCCCCAGCCTCCACCAAGTCCCCACAGGAGTGAGGGATCACACACGTCCACACGGCCAGGTGGGAGGGTGGCCTTCCTCCGCGCCGGCCAAGCCCGCTTTCCTGCCCGGTAGGTGAAGAACCCCGATGGAGGGCAGGTGGAGGCTGTTGTCTCACCTGTGTCACCTGGCCTGCAAGGGTGCTGGCCTGGAGCAGGTGCTCAGCGGGCCGTAGGAGAGGAGCAGCCGCTGGCGGGCGCTCTAGGTGGTCCCGACTGGCGCGGTGCTCACTGTCGCCGCCACGCCCTGCAGAGGCAGGGGGAACGGGCGTGGGAGACGATGGGCATCAGCTTAACAAAATGCGCCTGAAGAAAGAAACGGTTGGGACCCTGGACAGTGAGGCTGGTGACATGGGTGACTTGGGGCCCTGTGCTGCAGGGACAGCCCTGGGGGCGAGGCCATCCCGAAGCTACAGTGATGTCCAGGCCTCCCACGGGCTCTTCACTCTGGCCTTGCTGTGTTGGGGGCAGGGGGGTCCCGTCCCATCGCCAGGAGGTGAGATCAGCTTGAGAACCGGCCAAGACCCAAGAGGCAGAGACAGGCTGCTGGGAAGGACATGAGCTTCCCGAAGGCGGGAACTCACATGTTCCGTGGCTGCTGCGCTCAGAACATTGCCTGGCACTCAGAGATGCTCATGTTTCTTGACTAATTGATTGACAGAGGCCCCAGATCCAGGCGCCTGGATCCAGTTGTTCCTGGAGCCCATCCACGCCTGGACTTTTTAGTAACACGAGCCGATGCATTCTGTGCACACGTGTCTGCTGTGCCAGTGGTGTTTCTGTGACTTGCTGCCAAGAACCCCGACCCGTGGAGAAACTGGTGCCTGGAGGAGACAGAGACATACTGCAAACAGCCCCCCTCACCCGTGCGATTGGCCGGGCCCTGGTGGGACGCCACCGTGAGGCCGGCAAAGCCCCACTTCTCTGGGAGGGGCATGTGTGTGGGAGGCAGCTCGGCTCTGCTGCCCTCCTCCCGCGGCTGTTGTGTTTCGTTGCTCTGAAGTCTCATGGGAGCCATGCGGCTGAGGCCAGAGGGAGAGCCAAGTCCCCAAGACCCGGGGTCAGGCGAGAGACACCTGGGCTAGGTGTCAGATTCAAGGACCGAGATTCAGCGAGGGGCCTGGCTTGGGTTACTATTAATAGCTCGCTGAGCAGGCAGAGAGCAAAGACGTCAACAACTGTAAGAGTTAGATAGGGCTGTACTGTCAGCGATACCCCATGCCTGGCGCGTCCTGTAGACCTAGCCCCGGGCCTCTGAGCACGGGCCATCAGGCGGGGTCCCTGTGGGTGTCCTTAATCTGAAGGCTCAAGTGTGGAGGGGGCTGCTGTCCAGCTCCCGTGGCTGTCGACAGGAGTCAGTTCCTTGTGGGCTGTTGGACCAAGAGCCTCCGTCCGTCGCCGGCTGTTGGCCAGAGGCTGCCCTGGCCTCCTGGCCTCGCGGCCTCTCCAGCGTGGCAGCTCACGGCACGGCGGTGGCTTCAGTAATGCCAGCAGGGGAGAGTCTGCTAGCGGGGTGGCCGTCACAACCCTGTGTCTCATCATCGTTGCTGGGTTACACAGGCTAGACGCAAGGCACTTGGTGCCGCCCACACTCACCGGGACGGAGTGACGCAAGGGTGTGGAGGGATCACCGGGGCCGTCTTAGACGCTGGCACCACACTGGCTGGCCGGGCGGGAACCTGCTCGCATGGCGGGTCCCGCAGAGAACATGCCACAGACCGACAAGCACCGTGTGCTTTTTTTCTTCCCTTTTCCAAGTGGAAGTTTTTAAAAAAAATTACAGTTATTCCTTCTTCCTTTCTATTGTGAATTGTGTGTCTTGAGGGTGGTCACCATTTGGCCACAGGCTACTCTCATGGCTGGAACTGTGTCCCCTACGAGATTCATATGTTGAACCCCTAGGTCCCCCGTACGGCAGAGTGTGACTGTATCTGGAGAGAGGGTCTCAAGTTTAAGCGCGGTCATCAGGGCGGGCCCTGATGCATGACTGGTGTCCTCATGGGAAGAGGAAATCTGGACAGGGGCAGGTGCACACATGGAGGCGACCACACAAGGACACAGGGAGAAGACGGCTTCCCGCAAGTCAAGGACAGAGGGCTCAGAATGAAACCAACGCTACTGACACCTTGGTTTTGGACTTCTGGACTCCAAAACTGTGAGGAAATAAATTTCTGTCGTTCGAGCCACCCAGCAGCCACATGACAGCAATACGAGTCCCGACCGAAGAGGAGGTGAGTACCTGTGCCCCCGCGGGAGGGAGGCGTGAGCGGCCACAGAGCCTGGCTCGGTGCTCGGGAGGCCGACCCTGCAGTTCCCCTCGTCATCTCTTTGGGGAAAGGAGAGTCATCTTCTGTTGTGAACAACACAGCTACAGATTTTGGGCGGGAGCACTTAAAAATCATACGTGGGAGAGAAGCGGGCGTGTGGACGGAGGGAGGGACGTGGTCACTCCTCTGTCCGTCTGCCGGCCGGCACACCCTGGTTCACACCGGCGGGGCCAGGTGGGACTGCTGCCACCTCCCTCCCCAGGCCCTGCCTCCAGCCCCAGGGGAGGCCGTGTGACCCAGGCCCGGCCAGCGAGCCTGGCGTCAGGACTGTGGTTGGCGCTGCCAGGAGAGGAGGGCTCTCCTTCTGCTGAAATTGCTGAATTCGTAGAATAACCTGGAAACTGCTGGTTACCTGCCATTTACTTTATTCGTTGAGAACACCTATAACACAGCCCAGAGCAGGGGAGGCAAACAGGAAAAGGGATGTGGCCTAGAGAACATCATCTGAGGCCCCGGATCCAGCTGCGTCTGAAGCCAGAATCACTTCTGGAACTTTCCAAGTGAGTCAGAAAATTCCCTTAAACATACATATGTGCCCCAAGCCAGATTAAGCCAGGGTTTCTGTTACTTGCTACCAAGAGTCCTGGCCGATATGGTGTAAAATCCCGCCCGGGACACTGATGTGCATCGGCGCCCAGCGGAGATGAGGGGCCAGTGCCCAGCGGTGCTGGGAAACCTTTCCGGGGGATGATGCACATGTTCTTCCTGAGGGGACAGAAAAATTCCATACATGGATTTGGTGGTGCCATGGGCACATAAACACTTGTCAAAGATCATCGAACTATATATTAAATGGGAGCATTTTATTGTATTTAAGTTAGGTCTCAATTAAGTTATTTACAAGACTTTTTAAAAACAATCTGCCAGAGTAGGTGAGCCCTCTCTGGAATTGCCAGGAAACTCTGTGCCGGCACCCTGACTCATCCACGCGGAGTTTCCGTGAGTTCTGCTTTTGTAAACTGTGCCCCATTGTTTTCAAGTTCTCCAACGTTCGAGCCCCTATGGGCTTAAAGTGTAATGTCTTTGCACTTGCGCTCTCGGTGGCTTTGATTTGGGAAGATCTCGGCAATGTGTTTGCCTGGCTTCCTGACCTTGTCACCGACATGTCGAAGGCACGCGTCGCCGGGCCTGGCCTTCTCCCATAAAGGGACCCAGCTCCCCACGCCGCTCTCTGGAGGAGCCCACGGTTCCTGGGAAGGAGGAATCGTCCTGGCTGAGGATTCAGAACCAAGTTGTGCAGATGTGAAAAGATTCTGGGCTTCAAACTGCTGGCATGAAATATAAAGCCCAACTTATCTGCAAAGCGCGGCTGGCAGGGGACCCGGGCAGGCTGGGCTGGGGCCAGGGAGGCATTCCATTTCCTTTTGCGAGCACGGACGGTGGAGCCAGGGGAGGCGGTGCTCTCAGGCCGCTTGCTGCGCTGTCTGCTAAGCGCCTCGGTCCCAGCCCCGCTTTGTATGGGACCGTATCCTCCTCTGGTCTCGCTAGACTGTAGAAACCAACGAGGCCTGTCTGGGTGGTCCTAGGGCTATACGGGCACGTCCCGCCCACACGATGGGCCTCCCCGGAATTGTGACTCCCAGCGCTTTGCAGACCGTGGTGCAAAGGTCAGAGGCCTGAGCTGGGGGCAACAAGCGGCCTCTGTGGGGGCCTTTGCATGGGGACGGGGGATCCAGCCGGGGCTGCCCACCAGGGCGACTGACCATTTGTGAGCCCCACCTTCCCCACCTGGTGCTGACCGTGTGCACCACGTAGCCCCATCCTGAGAGTGAACGGGACACTTCCATGAAGCTCCTAGCCCAGAGCCACCCACAGGCTGGGTCCCCGGCAGACGGCAGTCTCTGCTAGGTTCCGGCCACTCACGGGCATGTCCCCCTTCAGTGGCACTCAGGCACGCCAGCCACTGCCCCAGGTGTTTACCCCAACTCCGTGAGGTCTGTGCTGTCGTAGCCGAGGAAACCGAGGCAACCGAGGCACAGCAAGACCGAGGCTTAGGTGGCAGCCCCTCTGCCTCCCCAGGGCTCACTCTCTACTTTCCAAATTTGGCCTTGTTTATCCCTTGTGTAATCTAAGAGAGCGTGTGTCTCCACTTGCTTATTTTTGTAGAGGTAGTGGGTGGCAGGAAGTATGAAAACGCATAGAGGTCGGCCCCGCCCCGTGGCACCCCTGCCCCGTGGCCCCCAGCCCTTCCCCCACTCCCCTGCATGCCACGTGGTGCTGGGAAGTCGGCTTAGCAGCAACCAGAGCAGCCAGAAACTCCTTAATAGGAACGACGACGCCCACTCTCCACTCTCCGTCCTGCCACCTGCTGCGCACCCCTGGCCCGGAGCTGCGGGAGGAACCCTGACAGGCGTCCCCTGACCCCCGGCGTCCTGCGTCACCAACACCCAGAAGGAAGGAGGCTTGGGTGCCGCTGGAGAACCCAGCCGTGCTGCCGTGGAGGGTGGGCGCCTGCCCCCGCAGCCCCGGGTCCTCCCCAGCCCCCTTCAGTAATGAAATGCGGGGTGAGGGCACGTGGTCAAGCCTGTGGCTTCGCGCATTCCGTCCTCTGCTGCCTCCCTCCGTCAGCACGGACCGCGAAGCGGCCCAGGAGCTGGGGGGTCCTCCTGGGGGCTGGCGGGGGCGTGGAGGGGAAGAAGGCTCACTCCCTTGCTTGACTGTAGTGATCCACACAGGAGAAGGGTCGGAGGCTGGGAGAGGCCCTGTCCCTGGAGCTCACCCCCACCCCTCCTGCCTCAGTATCCCCAAGGGCAGATGTCTCTTCCTAGAGTCACACCCAGCCTGCTCCAGACCTCCAGGCCCTGGGTTCTGAGCTGCTGAAGCTGGACCCGGGCAGGGGGCCCCTTCCTTCTGGGGGAGCAGCTCCTCACAGGGTCCGCAGGGCTGGAGGCCCAGGGTCTGGGCTCCTAAGGGGCCAGGAGCTCGGAGCCCCTCCCCGCCTGCAGGACTGGGAGGTGTTTCCAGCCACGTGGAGGCTGAGCTTGTGCAGTCAGTGCTGGTGCTGGTGGAAACTTTCACTACCGGACAGGGTCCCAACCCCGCCCCTCACGTCTGTCCCCGGAGCCCCTCCTGGCCTCTCTGAGTTCCCAGAAATGAGCTTTCAGGCGTGGTGGTCTTCAACTCTCCTCTTCTGGAATTCTCAGACCAGCACTGGGGAGGGGCAGGTAGGAGGAGGGTAACAGGGCTCACTCCAGGCACTGAGAGGGGCTGTGGCCACACTCCACCTTCATCACCTGGAGGTTCTGGAACCATCACCTCCAGCCCACACGAGGTCCTCTTTCTGTAGGACCATGGTGTCATTGGGAAGACCACCTGGGACTGTTAGAAAGGGGAGCTCAGAGGAGCAGTGGCCTGGAATGGGCCGGAGGGCAAGTCAGGCTGGCTGGGCAGCGGGCCATTGGGGACACAGACTGGGGGGTCAGCCCACCCAGGGCAAGGCCGAGCAGGCCCCAGGTCGTGGGTAGAGTGCCAGGTGCCATGTGGGCCAGGTGCCGTGTGGGCCGCCAGCCGCTGGCATGGAGTAGGTGAGACTAGGTTCCCAGGGGCAATGGGGCCCTGGCGGGTGGGAAAGGCCATTGGCAGAAGTCGGCAGAGGACAGCCTTGCTGACCGGGGCTCTCTCTGGCAGAGGAGTGGACAAGCCACCAGGAAAGAGTGCACACCATGGGGTGGATAGACCAGCCAGAGGAGGCCCAAGACTGGAGGTGAGGAGCGGAGTGCACGGGAGAGCTGGTGGCAGGCACTGCCTGTCCCGGGACCCAGTGCCCTGGGGCACCCTTGCTGTGGGAAACGGAGACCCCAAACAGGACAGTGGGCACTAAGCCTTCCTCGCTGCAAGTTATAAAATTGTTTATTGGTATACATTTTACTGTCTTTTATAAAACTTCCTTTGGCTACATGAGGCCATGGTGCCCATTTCCGGGTGGCCAGGGCAGAACCCCACCTTCAGGGGGCTAGAGACAAGACACTGTCCAGGAGCTGTGCAGATGGTCTGCAGTGGCCTCGAGGACGCATTAAGGGCTCCAGGAGGCTGCCCAGGGCTGGCCTGGCCCAGAGTCAGAAAAGGCAGTCCCCTACCCAAGGCGGCTAAAGGTTCCTTCTGTCTCCAGTGGCTCGTCAGGCCCAGAACTTCCATTATAAAGTCACCAAATGATTCATCAAAGGGGCAGGGATGTTGTTTGCAGAAAGACTTAGCTACAAAGGCTCTCTCCCAGACAGAGCCTCTCATTCAGGTTTGCACCCTGATGTCGCCTCAGCAGGATGGAACCGGGAGAGCAGCCGGTCGAGTGGCGCGGATGAGGCTGCTGGCCCGGCGGGGGTGGTGCTGGCCGGGTCACGTTCAAGGAGGGTTGACCAAAGGGGCAGGCTTGACGGGGCAGGGTGACTACCTCCTCTCCTTTACTGACCGTCCCGGGGCAAGGAGGGGCCCCACCACTTGGGGGCAACTTCCCCCCAAAGAAGTTGGGTCATTTTAGGAGCAGAATGTCTGGGGGAGCCAGGCGGGGGCCGCAGGGTCTGTCTGCAGGTGGCTGCTCAGTCCCTCGGCCACCCTGGCAGCCTCCGGCCCAGGCGCTGGCCTCTCAGGAGGCGTTCCCAGGGGGGCACTGCATCTCCATGGTGACCGTGTTGGGCGTGCCGCCCCCGGCCTCCCCCAGCTCGGCGCCGTCCCGCAGGGCCCGCTGGAAGACCACCCTGAGAGGCTCCCACAGCCGCTGCGACTTGTCCCTCCCGGCCAGGAAGTAGACGAGGGGCTTGGCGCTGCTGTTGATGCAGATGCACAGGTCGGTGACGTACTCCGGGAAGGGGGCCGGGATCTGGAAGACCCAGAAGAGGAACCAATCGATCCCCAGGTAGATGGAGGACACGAGGAAGACAGAGACCATGGCCAGGATGACGTGGTTGAGCTTGGCGGACCGCTGGCGCCGCCGGGCCCGGCACTCCACGTGCACGATGAGGGCCAGGCAGGGCAGCACCATGAGCGGGCAGAAGAGGAGGAAGAGGAGGATGCCCAGGAAGATGTCCATGTGCCTGCAGGCCGGCCGGGAGGCCTCGCGGCCCAGGAACACGCAGAAGTAGTTGTGTATGCAGGTGACCAGGAGGGACAGGATCCAGAGCAGGGCGCACACCACGGCCGACAGGCGCTTGGGCCGCCGGCGCCAGTACCAGGCCGAAAAGATGACGGACACGCAGCGCTCTGTGCTGATGGCTGGCAGCAGGCTCACGCCGGTGACAAACATGCAGAGCCCCAGGATCCGGGTCACGCTGCGGACGTAGTCGGCGAACGCGCCCAGGAAGCCGCCCGTGTTCAGGATGGAGAACACGGCCTTGCTGAAGAGGTAGCCGGCGTCGGCACTGGCCAAGTGCAGGAAGTAGACGGAGAAGGGGTTCCTCTTGATGGAGAAGCCGAAAAACCAGAGGACCAGCCCGTTGCCCGCCAGGCCGCACAGGCAGAGGAGCAGGAAGATGTAGTTCATGACGGCTGGGGGCGGCAGCATCGTGATCTGCTCGATGGTCAGGAAGCCTCGGCTGTAGAGTTCCGGGGCCTCGCTCACGCCGGGGCACATCTGTGCAGGTGCAGAGGGGAGACACGGGGTGATGCCGGCTGGGTCCCACCCGCAGACCCGCGCCTGGGGCCCGACGTGGAGGTCCCGATTAGAGACTTAGGGGGAGTCTGCAGGGTCACCGACTTTGGAACAACTAACTGGCTGCAACTCAAGCAAAAACACCCCATGCCCCACATATTGCTAATCTCTGTGTCCCGGAGTCGAGAGCTGGCAGCCGCGAGGCAGGCCTGCAAGTGAGGGCAGTGGCAGTCGTTCTCGGGGAAGGGCTCCCGGCTGCCCACCCGTCGGAGCAGACTCAGTCCAAAAATGGCCACGCCATGCAAGACAAAATACCCTGAGGAACTTTTCCAGATTTAAGGAAAACAGGCCGGGCGCAGTGGCTCACGCTTATAATCCCAGCACTTTGGGAGGCCAAGGTGGGAGGATCACTTGAATCCAGGAGCTGGAGACCAGCCTGGGCAGCACAGCAAGACCCTGTCTCTTCAAAAACTTTTTAAAAATTAGCTGGGCATGGTGGTGAGCACCTGTAGTCCCAGCTACTCAGGAGACTGAGGCAGGAGGATCAGCTGAGCCCAGGAGTTCAAGGCTGCAGTGAGCTATGATCATGCCACTGTACTCCAGCCTGGGCAACAGAGCAAGATCTTATCTCAAATAAATAAATACATACATATATAGATAACTTGTCAGTTAAAAAAGAAAAAAGAGTGGGCCCTGGCTATAACTTGAGCAGGACCCTGTCCCATGGTGGTCTCAGAGGAGGCTCCCAGCTGGGCCGGTGTCACTGTCTGGGTTTCTGGATTGTGGGAGAGTTCAGGGGGTCCCTGGGGAGGGGAGGCAGAGCTATTTATCCAGCTGTAGGAAGCAGTTCAATACTTTAAGGATGGGTCTGGCTATAAGAGTGCCTCCCAGCTGAACAGCAGTGCCGCCCCAGGGGCCAGGCCGGCAGGTGAATGCAGGAAGGAGGGCCAGGTGCCAGGAGCCGGTGAGCACCGGGAAGTGGCAGACCGGGCAGCACCCATCTTGGGCAAAACAGGCGGCCCGCTCTGCTCCAGCCGCTGGGCGCCGGGAGGCTGAACTCACTCCCTCTCCTCGGAGAAGCCAGAACTCTGGATTGTGATGTGAAATATCCTGATCCTCAAATGTCAACATTTAAAAAACACTGTGCGGGCCAAACACGGCCCATCTACAAGCTGGAGTCGGTTCTCAGGCGGCGTTTTTTGGCTTCTCGTCCCCAGAGGCGAAGGCTGCCTGCCCAGGGCTGTCTCACTGCCCTTCCCACACCCTGGCAGACTCCTGGTCCACCCGCACTCGCTCCCTGAGGCGGGGGTCCCTTCCCATTGCCCATGGCTCTCCAGCTAGTCCTGCCACCCCCAGGTGGCCCCAGCTCTGGCAGAAGCCTGTGGTCCTGAGCCTGCTCTCTGGGCTTGACGCCGCATCACACAGGGAGGGACCTTCTGGCCTGGCTCAGGTCAAGGGCGTTCTGCAAACAAGGGCTGGTGGTGCTGGCAAAATTTCAGGGCGACCGGGTGAGGTCGGGGCAGGCATTCTAAGGTGGTCCCCCTTGCCGCCTGCCGTCCTCTAAGTGCGCTATCGGCTCAGCGTCGCCGTCCCCTGCCCGCCCGCCCCGGCCACTCTGCAGCTCGGCCTGGCTTTCCTTTCCTGTGGGTGACTTGGTCACTCCAGGCCTCGGGCACTCCTCCCACCTGGGGAACCAGGCCCTGTCATTGCTAAGACCGGGCGCCCACACAGGCCGGAGAAGGACCAGCTCAGACCCTGGGAGGGAGCTGGGCTGGACGGAGTGGGGTCAGATCACTCCGTGCCGCTCACACGCTGGAAAAAGCCTGCAATCCCCTCCTCAGAGTCCGAGGGGGAGGCCGGGTGAGTCACTGGCACGGAGCTGCCATTCCCAGCCACATCCCGCCTTGTAAAACGCCTGCTCTGGAGCCCGGCCCCTCCCCGAGCTCTGCCTTTGCTCTGGGGATTGCTGGAGCCTCCCCACAGCCAGCCCTATCTCTGCCTCCCATGGCTGCCATCCCACAGCGGTCACCGGTCACCGTGGTGACAAGAGGAGAGCCTGGGTGCAGCAGGGGCGGGATCCTAGGGGTTCTGCCCCTGACCTATGGGCTGACCCCAGGCAAGTTACTGCCCTAGGGTAAGCTCAGTCTCCTCAAATACAGAAATGGGACTTGGAAATTCGAGGGAGGCTTCCAATTTGAGAGTGCTCTGCCTGGGATTCAGAAGGAAATTCCAGATTTTTCCAGGAGCTCAGAGAAGTAGGGACTAGGTAGGGGAGGGTAGAAGGAGGTAGGTCAGCCTGGAAGGGTTGCCAGAGTCTCAGGGGTGGAGCCTGGAGAGGGAGGTAAACCCATGACTGAGGGGTCCTGGCCAGGGTGACCCTGGCAGGTGGCCCAGAGCAGGCAGGCTCCATGGAGCTCACAACATCTGGGCCGCCTGGGCATCCCAGGGCTTTCTGGCAGGGCCTGGCCACAGTGCATAGCTGACCGCCCCACCTCTGCGGGGAAGAGATGAGATGAGACCTTGCAAGGCTGGTAAAGATGACCCCAGGGTCAGCACGGCAAGGGACTTCAAGGGTGTCCAGGGCCTGTCCATGCTTGTCGCACTGATGAGGACACTGGGGTACAAGGGATCAGTAACCAGTGCCAGGCCACACAGCCCAGAGGGGCCCACTGCCCACTGTAAGTCCAGAGCTAGAGGGTGAGGCCTGGGCAGGGGCGGGGGGAGGAGATGCTGGGCTAGGTCTGCCCCTCCCACCCACAGCCCTCGGGGCAGACCAGGGCGTCTGCCTGGTGGCACTTGCCTTGTTCCTGTTGGTGGGGTGGGCCTCCCAGGAGCAGTTTCCAGCCATCTCCAGGCCTGGCGATCTGGATTCCTGCTGCAGCTCACCACCTGCACACCCACCTGGCAAAAGCCCGGAGAGAGGGTGGACGAGGGTGGCAGGGGTCCCACCGAGAGTTGCTGTCCACCCGTGCACCACCCAGACCCCTGTGCCCCAGGCTTCCCGGGCCTGTGGCTCTCCGGCTCACCTTAGATGACAGGCACTCGCCTGGCTCCCTCAGGGCCAGGGCCTTTGTGGGACTGTCCAGTTGAGATTCTAGGGCAGTCACCCCTTTGGGCACAGCCCCCTCCTGCCTGTGGACCCCTCATTCAGACCCCCGCTGACTCCCTGGAGCCCCGCTGCGCTCACTGGAAAAGAGGCCCTCTCCTTCCCCCCTTCTCGCTCGGTCTGCAAGAAGTCTGGAGCCAGACTGCTTTGGATCCACATGTATTTACCCACCCACATTCCCTGGGCACCTCCTTTGTGCCAGCCTGGTGGGACAGGGGTTCCCAGCAATCAGTCCCGGGAGGGGAGCAGGGCAGGAGAGGTCATTCCTGGCAGGGGGCACTTCCTAGAGGAGGAGGCGGCCTTGGCTGGGCTTTGTGTTTGTAACTGCTAAGGTTGGTGGTCTTTCCCCTACAGTTGCCTGGGAGGCAGGACAGCGTGGTCATCAGCATCACTGTCACCCCCACCAACCCAAGCGTCAACACATGCCAGCAGGGCTCTGTGCCAGCTGGCCGACACCCGCCATCCCGCCTGGTCCTCATCACCAGCTGTGAGGCAGGAATTCTCACTCCCCGTTGAGAATGGGTGCACTCAGGGGGCAAGTCACCCGCCAAGGCACACCCCTACCCGCGCACACTCTCATGTTGTCAAGACTAGAGCAGCCTCGGGGACAGAAGCACAAGGAGGAGCAGCTAGAGGGAGCGGGCCAGGGGGCCACCAGCGTGCCTGGCTCCAGGCTGGGGGAGGGGATCCTGGGGGAAGGAGCGACCCAGCCAGAGACTGGTCCACTCTGGCCGGCCAGAGCTCACTGGTGCACCTGCCCTGGGTCCCCTGGAACTGACACCTGTCCCTCAACCTGAGCTCTGACCCAGCAGGCAAGCACTTATTCCTCCCTGCAGTGCAGATGGGGAAACTGAGGCTGTGAGTGGAGAAGGGCCTTGCCGGGTCGCAGGCTGCTGGGCTCCTCCTCTCCCTGGAGGGAGAGCTCGGCGCCCTGCTCGGCTAAACTCCCCCGAAATTCCTTCCTTGGCTCAGGGCGGGTCAGCCCGCTTCAGCCTGCCAGCCACCAGCACCCGCCCACCGCGGCCTCCTCCCGCCCAGGGCCGGGCTGCCATTGGCTGGAAAGGGTGCCTGTCCTCGCGGGGGGCCCGCCCCCTCTTAACCCTTGCCTCCTGGAGTGCAGCGCCAGGACAGCCCCGAGGGGCCACTGCGGGCCCCTCACACGGGCTGCCTCGCTCTCTCCGACCCTTTGGGCTTGCGCAGCTGAATGGTGCGCCTTGTGCTTTTCAGCTGTGTGCGGGCGTGAGCCCGGCCAGCGGGTGGCTCAGTCTGGGGGCTGCAGGGTGCCCCAGCGTGGGAGCACCCTTTTGCCTGCGAGTGCAGTGTGCTTGCCCATGGCAGGTGCTACGCGTGTGCCTCCTTAGCCTCCCACCTCCCACGCACTGCTTGAGTCCAGCCGGGCCACTGTCCCACTGTCACGGACAGGCCGAGGGCTTCTCCACGCGCTGGGCTTGCCCACGCTGTCCTGTGCCTGCGACCCCAGACCTCCTGCCCACCCTCACCCTTCCTGTCCTGGCCAAGAGCCCCCACTCTTCTTGGTGTCCCTTCCAGACACCCATCACCCCCTGGGTCTGATCCCCAAGCCTTGCCTCCAGGGGTGTCTGACTCTGGAGAGCCTCACCCTCTCACCTGGGTGGCCAGGCTGCATCCCAGCCACACCCACCAGTGCCCAAGGCAGTGGGCTGGGGCCTCCTGGCTGCAGGTGGGCACGGGGGAGGGGCTCCGGCTCACCGTCCTGCAGACTGATTCGTTCCACCTGCGGTGTCCCTGGTGTGTCCTGCCGGGGACGATCTGAAAAGTGCTTTCACTCAAGCACAGAGAGCTCTAGAAGCCAAGTGCACCCAGATGAGCCATATTAAAGGACATGTGTGTGACACGTGTATGGGGTGTGTGAGTGTGTGAGTGCGTGTGAGTGTGTGTGCTCCCCTGGGTGGGATCCGGGCTGTGACAGACCTAGTTTCCACTAAAGCTGACCGAAAATCTCAGTCACTCCCCATGTCCCCCACACAAGCCCAAGGCTGGCCGGGCCACCTGTCAGCCCCCCAGCCTGCCCTCAGGAGGCCCCTCCTCTCCTTCCACCCCACCCTCCGTGACACAGCCCTGATGCATGCTGGAGCCATCCCAGCCCCTCTTCTCGTCCCCTGGCCACCACCTGGGCTGGGCCTGTGGGCACTGGCCATCCGAGGGGCCTGTCTGTGGCTCCTCTAACACAGACCCTGTGTTTCCTCACTCCAGGCCCTGGGGGCACCGAGGCCTGGGAGACGGTGGGACTACAGCTGCCTGACCTCCTGCGGCCGACCCGGTGGTGTCCCCCCCAGGACTGCCCTGCAGCTGCCCCAAGCTGGGGCTCAGGGCTCAAGGAAGTCGGTGAGAGCAGGGGGAGCCATCTCCCTGCGCTTGGGACACTGCCCGCTGGGTGTTCCCTCCAGCCCTTCCAGAAAACATGCTTGGGCAGCCAGCAAGGCTGGGGGAGCGCTGGAGGGGGAGCCCCCACCCCTGGGAGGACAGAGCAGGGGCTGGAAGTGGAGGACGGCTTGGGCGGGGGGTAAGGCCAGCTGGGGGTCAGGGCCTGCTGCAGGAGGGGGCCTTTCCAAGATCCCCCGTGTCCGTGGAAGCCCTGGAGCCTTGGGCTGGGTGGAGGAGGTCCTTCACTGGGCGACAGCCACTCCGGGGTCTCAGGGCTCCCTCTTGGAGCCTTGGGATTTCTGGGAGCTGCCAGCCCGGACGGTGCCCACCTCGTTTTCCTTCCCTGCCTGGACCTCACCCCGCAGCCCCCACTTCCCAGAACACCCTCCCCTGGCCCCTGGGCCCCTCGGAGCTACCTGCGGCTGTCCTGATCAGCGGAGCCTCCCCTCTGTGGAGGGCTCCTCCCGCAGCTCCCGCCTCCGGCTGACCCACCAGGGCAGCAGGCCAGCGCTGAGCACTGCCCGGAGCCTCGGAAAATGCGAGCTCAGAGTGGAGGACGAGCCCTCGCCTGCTGGAGGAGATGGCTTTGGAAGCAGAATCCGCCCCAAACCCAATTCCAGGCCCGGCAGGAGGGGGTTGGGGGGGGAGGAGGAGGAGGGGCTGAGCGGGGATGAGGCTTCGGGAAGGAATGCCCCGCTCCTCCTCCTCCAGAGCCCCCCCAGAGTCCCACTGGGAACTCATCTCTCTGCCTGGTGACGTCACGCTGGCCCGAGCACTGCAGCCCCGAGTCCAGCTGTTAATCTCGCTCACATTCTGCTGCTTGGCAAAGCTGCCCGGGAGAGGAGCACCGGGCTGTGCACTGCCTGGCGCCTTCGGGCTGCTCCCAGCGGGCATTTCCTGGCAGGCTGACCCAGGAGGGCCGGTCCCCACCCCATCGTTTCAATTTAGTGAGGGGCTGATGCAGGGAAGCCGGGCAGCGGGCTGAGGGGTCTGTGCAGGGGCCGTGCAGAATTGGCCGAGAGGCGGGCGACACCACCCAGGGACACCCCACTCCCCCTTCCCACTTGGGATCTGCCGAGGGCCCCCTATGGGCTTATGGAACCAGGAATTCCCTTTCCCCAGCCCTAATAGCAATCAGATGGTGCAAGTGGAAAATCACAGGCTCGGAGCGGGAACTTGGCAGGCTGCGGGGCCGGTGCGTGCGCCGCGCAGTGGGAGAATGAGTCAGCCCCTCATCCCGCCCCCCGCAAACCCCTCTGGGTCCTGGAACGAACGGGTTAGTGTCCAGGGCACCTGGCATCGAGCCCAAGCTGTGAGGACAGGGGTGGTGAGGACTGGCCCTCTCCTGCCCTGGGCCAACTTTCTCATGGTTCAGGAAGCCCAAGGGAATTCTGAGCGTTCCCTGGAGGAACAAACGGTACCCGGATTGGGGGAGGCGTGCCTCGGTGAGCACCTTGAAGAGAACATCCTGCACCTGCCCTGGAGCTCCTGCCTCCTGCCTGTCCAGCCTAAGGGCAAACCTTGGCAGGGAGGAGTCTCAGGCTGTTCCCCACACAACCCAGACCGCTGGCTCCTGGGGTCTCTTTTCTGGGGTGGAGGTCGGAAGGTTCCGGGATGCTGGAGGCTCACGGGCCACACCCGAGGCCGAGAGAGAGGCTGGCAGGCAACAGGCAGGGTGGTGACCCGTCCCCTCCTCTCCCAGGGCAGCCAGCTGGGGCCCAGCTGGGCCTCTTGTTTACATGGGAGGCCGGTGGAGGCCGAACCCAGGCAAGTTCCAAGTGTAATTGCGTTTGGACACTTAAAAGGAATTGTGTGAAGTGGGCAGCGGCTCTGAAGTCCGCCGCCTTATTTGGTATGGAAATTTGTTTCTCTCAAAATAAGCGAGAGGTGCTTGTAAACGGGAGAGCGTTTGTGGAGTCCCGCTGCCAAGGTCCCAGTCTCTGGGGCTGCGACGGCACAACCGCGCAGGCTGGCTGGCTTCTCCGCAACACACGTTCACTTCTTACAGCCCTGGAGGCCGGGCGTCCGAGATCAAGGCAGCCGCAGATTTAGCGTCTGGGGAGGACCCGATTCCTGGCTCATTCACAGGTGTCTTCTTGCTGTGTCCTTACACAGTGGAAGGGGCAAGGGAGCTCTCTGGGGCCTCTTTTGTACAGACACCAGTCCCATTCATGAGAACTCCGCCCTCATGAGCTTCTCACTCACAGTGGAGAGTAGGTTTCCATGTGAATTCCAGGGGTGAGGTGCACAGACACCGACGGTAGCAGGCTCCCGTGTTTCCCCGGGGAGTGGGGGCTGGGCTGTGGGATGGGCCCAGAGGCCGAGCTCCTGCGGGCACAGTTGGAAAGAGCTCCTGGCTGCCTCTGATCTTGGGTGACCTCGGTCAGCTCACTCTCCCACCTTGAGCCGCGGTTTCCTCACCTGTCAAGTGGGACAGAATAAGGGCTCAGGCTGGGCGTGGTGGCTCATGTCTATAATCCCAGCGCTTTGGGAGGCCAAGGTGGGAGGATCACTTGAGGCCAGGAGTTTGAGATCATCCTTAGCAATGTAGCAAGACCCCATCTCTACAACAAACAGAAAAATCAGCCAGGCGTGGTGGCGTGCACCTATATTCTCAGCCGCTTGGGAGGAGGCTGAGGCAGGAGGGTCGCTTTAGCCCAGGAGTTTGAGGCTGCAGTGAACTGTGATGAAGCCACTAGGGTGACAGAGTGAGACCCTGTCTCAATGAAAAAAATAATAATGACTTACAGAGTCACAGTGAGGAAGGGATCAGATCGCGGGTGGGAAAGTTCTTTTTGCGCTCTCTCTGCCCCCAGCTCAGTGGCTTGGTGGCATCATTCACTCCCTCCCTCCCCCCACCAGGCTCAGGGCTCTGCTGACGGAGACTAGGGCATGGTCCCTGCTCATCCAGCCTTCCCTTTCTATCTCATGCTCTGAACAGCCACTCCCGCCATCAGGTGTCCTCCCCGCCTCTCCCAGTAGAGAGGAACTTTGTTTTTAGTTGTCCCCTGCCAGGAGCCTACGGACAGCCTCAGTGGTCCTATACCCCTCTCCACGTCCCTTCCCAAGGGTGCAGGCCTGGACCCTCCTCTGCTGGGGTTTCCTGGGGGCAGGAGGCCAGTTCTGGGCAGCGATGTCTCCCTGCCAGGGCCTTCTGTGGTCCACGGTTGTGCCGCTGATCCTCGATGATGGGACCGGCGTGGACCAGCCCTCCTGGGGCGCTCTGCAGCCAGCTCTGACTCCACCCTTGCACAGCACAAGTACCTACTGAGCACCTGCTGGGTGCCAGACTCCGTGCTCTGGCTGGTGAACAGGACAGGCAAGGTCCCTGCCTTAGGGAGCTGACGTCAAGCTGGGAGGGAGACCTGAATCAAACGAAACACGTATCAAAGTGCACCTTCAATTAAGGCGGCACTTAGGGCCACTGGGCCACAGGGATCTGAATGGCCTCCCTGAGGAGGGAAAGGCTGGGCCCGTGTCCATGCTTCCTTCCTTTGTTTGGTGCTGGCTCTGTAGGGCATGTGGTCCAGGCCCCTCTCTCTGCTGTTTGGCTCAACCCAAGAGCTAAGATTCTCCAGGAACTCCTGAGGTCATTCATTCACCCACCGACCCACTTACCCACTCATGAATTTATCCATCCATCCACCCATCAATCTATCTACCATCTATCCATCTATCCATCCACCATCTACCCATCCACCCATCTACCCATACCATCCATCCATCTTTCCACCCAACCACCCACCAAGCCATCCACCCATCCATTCATCCATTCACCCCCTGTTCATTCTTATCTTCACTGAACTCGTGAACCAACAATGTGAGTGCTGGGAAGAGAATTGTGGAGGAACCAGACACGGGCATGCAGAGCAGGCGAGAAATAGAAACAAATGAATACAGAAATTCCACCTGGAGTCAGTGCAGTGGAGAAAACAAACAGGTGTGGTGACAGGAACCTATGTGGTGGGAGGGGGAGAGATAGGAGGTAGACGGAATAATGACCCCTAAAGGTGCCCTGATCCCTATATCCTGAGAACATGTGACCTTACACTGCCAAAGGGACTCTGCAGATGGGATGCAGTTAAGGATCCTGAGCTGGGGACATTATCCTGGAATATCCAGGTGGCCCCATGTAATCACAAGGGTCCTTACATGACAGAGGCGGGAAATCAGAGTGAGTAGCAGGAGAGTGATGTGAGGGAGGGGCTCTGAGCCAACAACGCAGGCCGCTTCTAGAAGCTGGAAAAAGCAAGGAAATGGACAGTCCCCCAGAGCCCCCAGAAGGAACCAGCCCTGCTGACACCTTGGTTTTAGGCTCCTGCTCTCTAGAACTGTTAAGAGAATACACTTGTGTTGTTTGAGCCACCAAGTTGGTGGTCATTTGTTACAGCAGATGCTTGAACTGAGACCTGCAGGAGGAGGAGGAGGAGGCACGGCCCGCTGAGTCCTCAGGAAAGCACGAAAGCACTGCAGGGTCAGGAACGGGAGTGCACAGGCCCCGAGGTGGGAAGGAATAGGCGTGGCTGGAGAGCAGGAGGGGAGGGTGCAGGCTGGGGAGGAGGGTGGGCCCGGGGGCACAACCCCTGCAAGCCCAGGTGCAGAGCTGCCTCCCCGAAGCCTGAGGTCAGGGCATTCCTGTTTCCCATCTCTCTAGTTTGAGACTCTGTGCTCACTTTACGACCCCCCACTTCCCCAATGCCCAGATACTGCCTGACTGTGTCCACTTCTCCCCCTTCCCCTGGCTGCTACCCTGCTGCAGGCCTCGGTCACCTCCCGCCAAGACTCCCCGCTGGAGCCTGGGCTCCCCTTCTGCCCCCAGCCGGCTCCTTCCTCAGTGTGGGCGACCCGCCATGTGCACCCCTGTCCTGCCCACCTCCAAGAGTCAGTGTTGGTGCAGGGCTTGGTCTACCTGGTCCTCACATGCCCGCCCTGCCCCTGCCTGGAGCAAACCCCAGACAGCACATCCTTCTACCTGTGACCATTTCAGCACGAGACCGAACAATGAGCAAACTTTGACAGGTCCACGGTAGCCTTTTCATGCCTAAAAGGCGTGAACAATAATTCCTTAAAAACTATTAAACATCCAGTGTTCAGATTTCTGTCTTTCCTTCTTTTTTCAGTTCCGTGTGCGTGAATCAGGAGCCACGCAAGGCCACCCCCAGGGGCTGACCAGCTCCTGAGTGTCCCTTACTCTGCCCCCTCTCTCCCCCTCCCACCCTCTTTCTCTCCCACCCCGAGCTGGGTCAGGAGACAGACACATCACACGGTTAGGGAAACAGGGTTCCCACGGGGTGTGGGCGGGCAGAGAGATGGCCACTGTGCCTGGCCGGCGCCCACGTGGGCACGGAAGCTGCGGAGGACTGGGAGGGGCCATCTGGGCACTGCAGGCCTGGAGGAGGAGCTCGTGGTGAGGTCTGGCCACCACAGCCTCCTGGAGTCACAGCCCCGCCTTACTCACCTTCCAAACCATGCTGTGATTCTCACTCTAACCCGGTTTCCGGCGTCAGGAGGATGGGATGGGGCCGACAGACAGTCGCGCACAGGCAGCCCCTTGGTGACTTGGTGTGATTATGTTCCTTCAACTAGACTTCAGTTTGTGCAGGGAGAGGTGCAAGGAATTTATCTGGGCAGCGAGCCCAGGAAACACTACAGGTAATTGCAACGTGAGATAGGAAGGAAAGAATTGTGAGAATTCGCTCCTGCTTTGCTTCGAGGGGTCTGGCCTTCGGCCAACCACCACCCCTCCTCTCCTTCGGGGGTTACTGTGACAAGAGACAGCTGCAAAGCCTAGGTGGGTCCCCGCAACGGCTGCTTGAGGGGCCGGAGACGGGGGGGAGCACGGCTGTCAGACGCCCAGGGGGCCGGTGGGAGGCCTGTTCCAGATTGAGGGGCAGGAGGGAGGGAGGCGAGAGATGACGCTGCCGAATGCCGAGGTCGAGGGCTGGGCTCCCCCTAGGCCTGTCGCTGGTGCATGTGTACAAATAAAATTCAAATGCGTCTTGGAGTCCACACCATTAGCCATTTTTAAGTGTATAGTTCAGTAGTGTAGGTACATTCACATTGTTGTGCAGCTATCAACACCATCCTCCTCCAGAACTCTTCATCCTGCGAGACTGACCCTGCACCCGTTGAATACCACTAACCCCCTACCCACTGACCACCAAGCCCCACCCACTGACCACCAAGCCCCACCCACTGAACACCA
>VBSM01000988.1:695377-722416 GCA_008086735.1 Cheirogaleus medius | reverse complement strand
CCCCCACCCACTGAACACCAAGCCCCACCCGCTCCCCCAGCCCCTGGTAACCACCATTCTGCCTCCTGGCTCTGTAAGTGCCTTGTAATCACACAGTATTTGTCTTTTCTGGTCCGGCTTCTTTCATTGAGCACGATGTCTTCAAGTTCATCCGTGTTGTAGCCTGTGTCAGAATTTCCTTCCTACCTAAACCTGAGTAATATTCCATGGTGTGGACAGACCACCTTTTATTCATTCGTCAACAGACACTGAGTTGCTCACACACTCTGCCTACTGTGCGTAATGTTGCCATGAACATGGGTTCACAAATCTCTCTCTGAGACCCTGCCTCGACTCCTCTGGTGTACACCCAGAAGTGGCATGGCTGGGTCACGTGGCAATTCCATGCTGTTTTCCATGGCAGCCGTACGGGTGACATTCCCATCAGCGTCCTTGCCGGCACCTGCTCCTCCCTGTTCCTGTGATGCAGCCATCCTGGCGGGCGTGAGTTGGTACCTCATTGTGGTTACCTACACTTAGCCTTCGAGTAAGGAACACAGTAATATCCTCTACCTAATATAATCCGACTGGCCCCTGTACTCCCAAAGCCACACTAACCCTCCCTCCAAAAGAGGAGATACAAAGTCCCATTTGTCCCTTTAGCCACATCTGGGTCACGACCATTTCTCTTCTCCTTGAGCCACATCCCCCTTAGATATCCTGTAACTTAAATGCCAGGTATAGGGCTAACCTCTGAACACACTTTGTATCAGACAGAATAGGAAAGGGAGAGGGAAGTGGGAAAAAGAACTAGGTGGTACATGCAGATGTATTCCTATCGAAGCAAGGGGAAGACACCTGTAGCCACACAGCCCCTGTCCCTGCAATTCTGATGAGGCAGATGAAACTTCCTTTTCCTCTATGAATTCCATGTCCCCTTTGCCCTCAGGCCCATCTCAGCTGGGTGTGGTTCTTCGCCTAGGGGTGACCCAAACCTTCATTCCTGAAGGACCCATGCCATCAGGGGCCTTCCTCTTTGAGTTGCTGCAGTTTCCTGTAAATTTTTACCATGCAACATGGGAGTACTATGGGTCCCCCAGATAATCTCCCGGATTCCAGGCACAGGCGTCCTTCTAGCAACCCAGCGTCCGGGTCAGGATTCATCCCAGCCAGTACGGTGACCCCTCCCTTGCCCTCTGGCTCAGTGGTGGCTGGTTCGGAGTCTGCTGCATCCCGTAGTCCCACGACGTATCGTCACCCAGCCAAGAAAAGGCCATTCCTCCGTTCAGAAATGCTCGCTTGGGATGACGGGAGCTTGGCAGGGCAGAGAATGCAGTGGGCATAAATCTACCCGTGCGCTTTATTTGTGGAAACCGAGTTCCTGGAGCAGGAGCAAGGTAGTTTTCAATGTAACAATGACCCACATTGGATGGAGGCTTTGGCACAACCCTTGTAGGCAGGGAAGACAATTCCGTATTCAGAGCGAGGGATTATTCCAGGAAAAGTAAATCTCCGTCCCTGCTGTGACGGAAGTGGTCCAGCGCAATCAACCTGCCACGAGGTGGCTCCTTTCCCCCGAGGAGTGGGTGTGGGGCTCCCAGGAGTGGCTGCAGACGTGCCAGCCTTGGCGAGGGGAAGCCCACGCTGCTGAGCCCACGCACAACAGGGCGGCTAGAGAAACGGGCTGAGCGATGTCCTTGGCACACGTCATCTGGTCCACCTGCCGTGTCGAAAGCCTCCTCCGTGAGTCGGCCTTTGGCGAGTACACACGGGCACAGATATTGATGTGCCCACCTTGTGCCCGTTGAAAGAGGTTCATCCTCGTGCCTCTTCCACAGACCTTGGCCCCAACCGTCCAACACTGTTCCAAGCCCCTGAGCAGTTATGAGGCCCTGCCAATGAGTCCGTGTAGACCCATATCTCTGACCATCTCTCCTGTGCAAAATGAACAACCACGTGCTGTTTGGAATTCTGTCCCCAGACACTCCAGGGCTGCCCCTTCCTGGGGCCGTAGAGTTACAGCTGTCCACTCTCAGATGGTGCCAGCAGCGGCAGACGTAAAACAGGCCTGATGCTCTTCTTCTTCAGTCAACTGATCGTAAGGGACGCCCCCACCCCGACCAGTGAGCTCATCTGCAGACTAAGGGGAGGAGCTGACGCAGCGCCGTGGGTGCGTGGTGGGTGGTCTGACTCATTTGCTTGTGCAGTGACTTGTGCCTTCAGGACCCACTCAAGTCTGAGCTATGTCCCACTTCCACTTGATAATGGTGCTAAGACGCACGTCTAAATTTATGACTTGCTGGGTTAGTTAACTTCTAGTTTAAGATGGGCAGCTCATGTCACATGGTAACTTCGTGACCCATGGTAACACATTTGGTCTCTTCTGGGGCCCAGGAGCAAGCCAGAAGCTGTTTTTCAAGAGGGGAACAGTTACCTTCAGAAGAGGATATGACTTTGCTCCAAAATTCTCATAGTCTCTTCTGGGACACAACTGTTGGAGCCTGCCGTGGGCTTCGTACGGAATCCCTACCTACCTGCCCAGACACGTCAAGATCCACTGGATCTGTTGGGTCAGCTGGGCTTGAGTGGTACAACAGCTTGCAGATTGCAGAGCCATCTCTTGTTCTTGCCCTACTCAAAACCAGCAGCTTTACAGGTCACCAGGCAGTCAGTGGGGAGAGCACACCTAAATGACGTGTATGTTGCACACAAAATCTGAAGAGACCCACCAAACGTGCTGCTTGTTTGCTTTCTTTCTTTCTTTCTTTCTTTCTTTCTTTCTTTTTTTTTGAGACAGAGTCTCACTCTGTTGCCCGGGCTAGAGTGCCGTGACATCAGCCTCGCTCACAGCAACCTCAAACTCCTGGGCTCAAGCCATCCTTCTGCCTCAGCCTCCCGAGTATCTGGGACTACAGTGTGCACCACCATGCCCGGCTAATTTTTTCTATATATTTTTAGTTGGCCAATTAATTTCTTTCTATGTTTAGTAGAGACGGGGGTCTCGCTCTTGCTCAAGCTGGTCTCGAACTCCTGACCTTGAGCAATCCTCCCGCCTCGGCCTCCCAGAGTGCTAGGATTATAGGCGTGAGCCACCGTGCCCAGCCTGTGCTGCTTTCTTGGTAACAGCAGGTGCCTGGGGCAGCAACTGGTCTTCCACCCAGAGGGGATATCTCAACTCGTCCCCGACCATCGTGCCCCTGGAAGTTTCACGGAGATGGCAGGCGATCCGTGGTGCTCGCTTCCCGCCACTGACGTGCACGAGCCTTGCCACGGTTTCTGGGCGTTTATTGCTTCTTGCTCATCAGGTCCACACTGTGTGATCAATGAGTGGGGCAGTCTGCTGGCCTGCGGAATGGTGGGGTGATCCACGGCCCCCAGAACCAGCCGTGATAGAGGGCCGGACAGCAGACAGGCCTCAGGTACGATGGTGACGGTGTATTGCTGTCACTGCCAGGTGGAACGAGCTTCTCGTTTTTGTTTAAGTCATGATTATAGAGGAGAAAGAATTTGCTGGGTATTGGGAGCTGTGTTGATTTGCTCAGTAAAGATACCCCCAGAAGAACATATAAAATTGGAGTCACTGCCTGATTAAGTTCACAATATGATTCGGGTTTCTCTTTAGCAGAGCGGCAGTTCTGGTGGCTTCTCCTTGGCCATTTCTACCCCAGTAGCTCTCGCCCTACCAGTCCGGCGGGAACCACTGCGGACTGTGCCCTCGTTGCTGGGAGTGTGTGTTCCCCTCGGCTCTCCAAAACCAGAGGAATAGCCACAGTGGATCTGAGGACCTGCTGAGCCTCCTGTGACACGGATCAGAACCAAACCCCCTTAACTGCTTGACCTCATAAGCCCTTGCTCTGACTGTGGGGCCACAGCGGAACTGAGTCCTCAGCTCAGATCCAGCGCCTAGCCACCCCTGGCCTCCCGTTCCGACTCCTGCTGCTGGCCGGCCCACCGCGCTTTCCACAGGCGTAGCTGCTGGCGACGAGGGGGCTTCTCTAGTTCTCAGGACCATCAGAGCCCGCCCCAACACTGGCTTCTCTCCTTGTCTTCTTTTACAGTTGCTGATACCACGGGGGGCTAGAAGCTGCCAGTGACTCCTCCCCGCCTGCACGTGAGTTGCGGCTCTGCTGGGCACACGGGGCGGTCTGTGAATAGGGGCGTGTGGGAAAGGCCTGAGCTAGGCGTGGCCTCATCCCAGTGGCTGCCACTGGCACCTGTCTGCAGCACGGTGGCGCTCCCTGATCTGGGCGGGGCCGATGGTGCCCCTGCCAGCCCTCGGCCTCAACACGCAAGGACATGTGTGTCCTAGGCACAGTCCCCCGCACATGGCCAGTGTCGGCCAGGAGCTGGGAGAGCACCCCAGCTTCCTTGCCCCTCGGTGGGGTACCTCGGACGCTTGTTCTTTGTCTCCCAGAGGTCCCAGCGGGGACGGATCCCAGCTGCCACTTGCTGAAAACCCACCATATTTGGCGTCCCCTTCTCGCCCCCTATCACAAACTACTCTGCTCAAATCCTCGGGGTGCCCCGCTGAGCCTTCTCCCCAGAGCTGCACCCCAGCCCTGCAGGCCTCGGGGCTTGGCTTCGGGCTGGCTCCTCTCCATTTCCCCCAGCCCCCACCCCTGTGACTCTTGTCCCCAAAGGCCCCTCCCTTGAGCCATCACAGCAGCTTGGTTCCCAACATAACAAATGATCTGGGGCCCCCCAGATTCTTGTAGCGTGTGTCACGAGTAAGAGAACTCAGAATAGCGCACGGCCTGCGCCCGGCCTGGGAAGCATCTGGTTTTCCCAGGGGCTGGTCCCCAGGGCAAGGACAAGGGGGTTTGCTCGCCCACGACCTGGTCTATGGCCCGTGCCCATCTCGAGCACTCTCCTTCCTGTCTTGGGGCCGGGCTTGGTGTCCACTGAGCCCTCACTGTGTGACTGTGAACCAAGCACATGGCCTCTCTGAGCCTCAGTTTCTCCAAGCACAACAGAGGGATGATTGCTGGGCTGCTCTCTGCAGCAGTTTCATGGCTGAAGTGTGACAAGGGATCAGAGAATACCCCGTGATCTTAAAGCACTGTGTTATTTTTCTCCCAGAAAAGGGCGTGAAGGGTGAGGGGGTGGCAGGAAGCCGGTGGAGGCCCTACTGCGCGCCCTTCCTGTCTGCAAGCCCGGGGCCATCACCACTGTCACCTCCATTCTACGGGTGCAGAAACTGAGGCCTAGCGAGGCATCAGGGCTGCCTGAGCTCACGTGGCTGGTGGTGGGCAGGTGGGGGCCCATGCTCTGCCCAGTTGACAGGGAGGCCTGGTCAGTTTTCCTTTCTACCGTGTGACTTTAGAAGTTCCTGGAAACTAAAAATGAGCACCTTTTGAATTATGCAATAATGCCTAGAACAGTTAATGGTATGTAGTAGGTGCTCAATAGATGTGTGGGTGAATGAGTAAGTGAAAAATAAAGTAAAACCATAAAGCTAGAAAGACCTACATAGACACATGCTCTCTGGCCATGTGGCTCAACAGATGAAGCCCAGCTCCCCAGTGGGGGGCTGGCCTGGTGCACCCAGGGAGGAAATAAGTGTGGCGGGGAAGCATCTAGAACAGGCTGGGGGGCCTGATCTCAGATGGCCAGTGACTCTAGGCTGCAAGGACGCTTGGGTCCCTCTTGGGAGGTTCCTGCTGGGGAGAGGGCTCTCCCTGCCTCACACGGGCTTTCTCCATCTCAGGTGACCTCGATGGAGGTATGGCCCTGGTGCTTTCCTCGTCGGATCTTGTAGACGCTCCGGCAGCCACAGGAAGATACTGCTATTCTCCCTACAAAAAAGGGGGGAACTGAAACGTAGTAATGGTGGGCACTTTGCCCAAAGTCACACAGCCAGGGCAGAGTCTGGAAGCCTGCGGGGCATTTCTGACATTCAAATCAAGTTTGGGAGAAAAAGCTCTCAGTGGATGGCAGAGCCTCCTGCAGTAGCCCTGGTATGACATAAGGGACCCTTGTGCTGAGCCAGAGTCAGTGTCCCCACCAAGAGGACATCTTTCTCCACTGCATGTTCCAAAGGACATGGCATGGACAGGCAACAAAAGCCACACTGGAGAGTGCAGCTGTGCGGCTGGGGAGCTTCTTGGTTGATTTATTGGGGCGGGACGGGAGAGAGGACAGAGTCTCCTTATGAATCCCCGGGTTGTTTTCCTGCCTGGGGGGAGGGCAGGGATTGGATCTCCATGCAGAGGCACTTTCTCGTCTTCATCGCACAACACTAGCTCACACTCAGCCTGGACACTCCATCTGGCTGTTTTGTTTGCAGGAGGAAGCTGCTTTTGTGGCTGTGGATGGCAATCCCAGCTGAGCTGCCACTGGTTTACCCTCCGCTCCGGGCTCAGACTCACTTTTCCTGATTCATCCCGCCCTGGACAGGTCTGCGGACGTGGTGGATGAGGTGCCAGTGCTGGTTTCGGAGGACACTGTCCTTCCAGCTCATTGGGCGATGTGGCCCTGGGAAGGAACATCACAGAGGCCCTCCAGCCTCAGTTTCCTCATCTGCTGACTCAGGGAGGTGACAGCTCTCTCAGTTCACAGCTGAATGTGAGAACCAGATGAGATTGTGGTGTGGGAGATGACCTGGGACCAGGGGCAAAGGAATGAATGTTAACGCAAAGTCTTGTTAGGTAGACAGCGAGGGACCTCTTAGCCCCTCCTGGGGACAAAGGTGGGTGCCCCAACAATTGCCACACCTGGGGGAGGAGGGAACACCCTGCTAATCAGAACTTGGTGTGCCAACTGCAAAAGAATACAGAGGATTCCCCAGCCCACAGAGGGCCAAACAGCACAGGTACAACAGGGTCTAGAAGGTGACCCGGAACAACCTAAGGCTGATTATCATGTCATCAGATTAAATCTACATTGCAGTTCACCCGCTTAATGGGCTTTCAGAGAGGCTCATGGGAAATCCACATGCGTAGTACGACTCAGGTTATATAACTCCCAACTGTCCATTAAAGTGTTTCAGTGGTGACATTTGAACCACAAAGAGGGCCCAGCCTAGACACTATAAAACAGGACCCCAGACCATAATTGGGGCACTCCTGTTACTACGACAGGGGCTCTGTTTGGTGTCGTGGTGAACGTATCTTGCTCTTGCTCTGTGAACCTATATCTCACCCTAGCTCTGTAAACCTATCTTGTCCTTTCTCAATAAACTTCGTTTCACGCTTGCCTTGCTTTTGGTGTGTCTGGTCACTGTTCTGCCGAGAACACACCAAGAACCGAGAAGGAGATTGCCGACCCGACAGTCTCATGTGCCGACTTCCACACTACATATTGGGGTAGGCAGCCTTCTAAGATGACCCTGAGATGGAGCAGGGACCCCTCTTAGGGGCCAGCTGGGCCCCCTCAAGCACGGAAATAATAAGCACATGAAGAGATCCTCAACATCACTGATCATTAGGGAAATGCAAATCAAAACAGCAATGAGATATCACCTCACACCCATTAGGGTGGCTACTGTCAAACCAAACAACCCGGAAAATAATGGGTTGGTGAGGATGTGGAGAAAATGGGAACCCTTGTACACTGCTGGCAAGAATGTAAAAAGGTCAGCTGCTGTGAAAAACAATATAGTGGTTCCTCAAAAAACTAAAAATAAATTACCACATGATCCAGCAATTCTATTTGTGGGTCTGTATCCAAAAGCACTGAAAACAGAGTCTCGAAGAGATATTTGTACATAGCAACATTATTCATAATGGGCAATGGTGGAAGCAACCCAATGTCCACCAGTGGATGAAAGGATAAGCAAAATGTCATGCGTAAGTACAGGGGAATATTATCTGACCCTACAAAGGAAGGAACTTTTGACACATGCTATAGCATGGATGAACCTTGAGGACATCATGCTACATGAAATAAGCCAGGCACAAAGGGACAGACACTGTGTGATTCCACTTATACGAGGTACCTAGCGTAGTCAAAATCATAGAAAGGAGAAGGGTGGTTGCCAAGGGCTGGGAGGTGGGGGCAATGGGGAGTTAGTGTTTAATGGGGACAGGGTTTCAGTTTTGTGAGATGAAAACAGTTGTGCAAACAGATGTTGGTGATAGTGGCATAGTGTTAAGAATGTGTTTAATACCACTTAGTTGTACACTTAAAAATGGTTAAGATGGTAAATTTTATATGTATTCTAACCCCCCGAAAAGGGGCAAAAAAAGCAGAGATGTGGCGGGGGGAGGTCAGAGAGATTTGGAGCATCTTGTTGCATTTTCAAGCAGCTCATTTGAAGCATGACAAGGACTCAGTGTGCTCTTGCTGGCTTTGATGGGGGAAGGGATAGATCCATCATGGAAGGAATGCAGTGGCCACTCCTAGCGAGATAAGAATGACACCCAGGCCACATCCGGCAAGAAAACATGGACCTCAGTCCTAGCCCCATGGGAACAAATTCTGCCAACATCTTGGCTGAGCCTGGAAGTGAATTTTCCCCAGAGTCTCCAGATAAGAGCTCAGAGACACTTTGACTTTGGCCTTGTGAGGCTCTGAGACAGGAACCCCGTCAAGCCGCTGGCCTTCTGGCCTCCTGGGCTGAGAGATAATAAAGAGAAGTTGTTTTATGCTTAGTTCGTGGTAATTTATCACTGCAGCAAGAGAGAACAACACAAACTCTTTATATACTAATTTTAGATATGTTGTAAATATCTTTCCAAGTGTGTCATTTGTGCTTTTAAACTTTACCCTTAATTGTATTTAATTTTCCCAATTTCATCATCAGAGGGTAAACTCGAGTTCCATTTTGGGGGTGTGCCTTGCAGTCACCCCCATGTACCCAATACTCGCATGCATCAGAATCATCCTGAATCCTTGTTAAAACACAGATTCCTGGGCCCTGCGCCCAGAGTTTCTGATTCAGTAGGTCTGGAAGGGTCTAAGCTGTGCATTTGGGAAGAGTTCCCGGGCGAACTGGAGCTCCGGGTTCGAGACCTACCAGCCCTCAGAGCGTCCTCAAACCGCAGGTGCCGCCCCTCCGCGGGTGGAAGAGGCTGAGCCCCACCTCCGTGGGCGTGACCCTCGAAGCCCCGCCCCACGCACGAGACCTCCGTTCTCATTGGCTGGTAGTGAAGAGCGTCCGTGCGGCCCAGTGCTCTGCGCTCCTCCTCCAAACGCCAGGGGCGGGGCGCTGCGCCTGCGCAGCGGGGTCGGGCGCTCGCGGGACCGGAGCTTCTGTGAGGGTCGCGTCCTGAGCGGCGGATGGCGGAGTCGGAGCCCCTGCTGGGCCGGGCCCGCGGCGGCAGCGGCGACTGCCCGGCGGGGCTGACCGCTTGCCGCAGCGTCCAAGCCAGCCCTGGTGAGCGGCCGGGCCCGGGACAGGGGAGCCTGAGAGGTTTGGAGCATCCCGGGGACCGGGTCGTGAGTGGGCGTCCTGCGGTCCCCGCACCGCGCGTCGCGGCCGGGCGCGCCCACACCGGCCGGGTTCGAGCGGGCGCCGGGCGCCAGCGGAGCCGCTTGTCTGAGGGCGACTGGGCTGCGTCCGAGGCCCGGAGTCGGGGTCACTGCGGGGTCGCCGGGCGGAGAGCCCTGGGGCAGCCCCCTGCGGCCCTCCCGCGGGCCGGGCCGGGCCGGGCCCACACCCTGGAGGCAGAGCTTCGATTCCTCCCGTGTCTAACGGGGAAAGCTGAGGCTCAGAGAGAGGCGTTACTCTAGCCAAGGTCACACAGCCAGTGAGTGGCCGAGCTGGGGTTCAGCCCAGCTGGGAGCGACCTGCCAGTCCTTTCTGCAGCGCCGCTCCTGGTCCCACTGCCCGTGGGGCTGGGGCCGGCCTCCTTGGACCCGGCGGCTGCTGCTGCTTGCCATGCGCCAGCCCCAGCGTCCTCTCCCCACCTCCTTCCTGCTCTTCCTGTTTACCTCCTGGCTGAAGATTGCTGAATCCCTCCGGGGAGGGTGCTGGCCTTCCATCCCTGGCTGACGTCTGGGGGATTAGGTGCTGGGTTAGAGGCAGAAGGGGCTCAGTTTCATTTTACATTTGAGGAAACTGAGGCCCAGAGAGGCCCTGAGACCTGCCCAAGGTCACAGCACTCTGTTCTGGTGCAGCTGCTGCCCGTAGCTCTCTTGGTGTTAGTGCCTGGGCCACTTCCCTCTCTAGACTTCTTTTTCCTCCTCTGACCCCAGGGGACCTGGTTGGAATCATGGTCCCCACCCACTGGTCTGTATCCTGAGCCCATCCATGGAATAATGGGGGGCTTTTGGGAGGTCCCTGTCAGGGTTTGATGAAAAAACTAGAGGCTGAGGTGGCCAACCCTGTCTGCCCACCTCAGAGGCTGCCCCCAGAAAGTTCTGCAGTTGTCTTCTGGGACCAGTCAGGAATGAGGTCTGCAGGGACAAGGTTTTGCAGGTCCCTTGACAAGACACATAGGATATGTCATTGTTCAGGGGACACAGACTTTTGTGTCTGCAGGACTGGGTGCCTTTCTGGGGCTGCCCCTTCCTGGCTGAGTGACCTTGGCAGGTTGCTTAACCTTTGTGAGTCTCAATAAAAGGGGGTGGTGGTAATAGGGGCATTGTGAGGATTCAGAGAGGTGCAGGGGTTGCCCTTAGCACAGGGCTCAGTGGGCCAGTGTGGGGTGCTGATGGCCACCCCGGGTATGAGTCCATTAATTGTTGCAGGTCCTGGCCCTGGCAGAGCAGATGTCTGGCAGACGAGACCTGCTCTGTTGAGATAGGGGCCAAGGCTTGACAGTGTGGCTGGCAAGAGGGGACTCTTGGGGCGGGGGCTCTTTGTCCCCACACTGTGGCCTCAGTGAGGGCTTCTGAGAATGTGGACAGGACCCTCTGTGTTCTGACTCTTCTTGTCCAGGCTGCCTGGCTGGGCTTGTGCAGCATGGGAGCAGTGGAGACTCAAAGGCTCATTCAGTCTGCGCCACCGCCTGTGTGGGGCTCTGAGATGGGGGCCCTGTGCTCTGTGTTCCCAAATCCTGCTGCTACTGGACGCCCTGAGGACCCCAGTGGACCTTGCAGTCGGGTCCTTCTAACTCAGCCCCAGCTGATGAGGCCATGGCCAGAGGTTGAGGACAGTTGCTTTCTCTTGTTCCTGGGTCAGAAAACACCCTTTGACTGGTTATGGAAAAGTCAGAGGACAAGGGATTGCTATGCCACAGAAGCTTTTAGACTAATAGGAAACGTTTATGAAGTGCTTACTTTGCAAAGCACTCTGGCTTCAGTAGCCGATTCAATCTATGTGTAACTCCTGTTGGGTGGGGTCTGTGAGGAACCAGGGCACAGAGAGGTTAAAGGACTTGCCTAGGGTCATAGAGGTTGCTGGCCAGGGCCCTACAGCAGGGCAGGTGGAGCCTGGAGCAAGAGGGGAGCAGAAGTTTAGACCTGGGTGTTGGGGAGCAGAGGCTTGGGGCAGGGAGACCAGTCTAGGGCTGATGTGTGGGATGTAGCCGTTGAGCCCCCGTTGTCCTCTGTGCTCGGAGGCAACATTCTGACCTGCTGTGCCCCAGTGGGGTGATGGGTGTGGACTGGTGATTACTACCCAGAGTGATGATCTCAGGGCAGAGTGAGCTGCCCCAGGGGAATCCCTGGACCCACAAGTTGGAGGACGGTGCTCCTGGCAGAGGCCACAGCCTGGGCAGGGGCTTGGTGGCTTTGGAGAGCATGGCCTTGGCAGAGCCAGGTTTAGAATGTGAGTGGCATGGAGGGCGCGAGGTGGGGAAGCAGCAGGAGAGGAGGTGGGTAGGTGGATCTGGGGCCCTGCGGTGCCAGGCTGGGGCGGAGTGTGGGCCTGCACAGTAGGGCTCCGTGGAAAGCCGTGATGTGCTCCTGAGTGTTTGTGACGAGATCCTCAGGTTGCTGCAGGGTGGGGCACCGGGCAAGATTGGGTGGCCAGACCTAGAGTTTGAGAAAGCAGCAACCAAAAAGCCAGGCGTAAGGGAACCACGAGTAGCTAGGCAGTTTCAGGGGTGCCCGCCCCACTTTGCCTGTGATGGCTTGCATGGGTGGTCGTGAGCCTCTTCCACAGTCCTGGGGCCAGAGTGATTCCCGGGCCCTCGGCTGACTCTTCTTGTCTGAGATTCTGTCTCTCCCCAGGGAGTTTGGTAACGTGGGGACTCTAGACCACCTGCCCTCCAGGCTCCCCTCAGGGCTGTTCATTTACTCGTTGGATGAATCAGTTTTGAGCATCACTGTGTGTCCGAGCCCTGTGCTGGCCTGGGCTGTGTAGGTACAGCAAGGAGCAAAACAGTGTGGCTGCTGTTCACAGCTTTCCCAGATGCTTTCAGGGGATCCCAGCAGTCACCACCTTCAGAGCTTCCTGGGAAAACATTTAGGAGTCCTCGGGGTGAGCCTCCTGGTTGTATGTGTGGGGAAACCAAGGCCCAGACAGAGGGAAGGTGCTTGCTCTGGGTGACACAGCCAGGATGGGGTCCAGCCTCCTGCCTCTCTCTCTGAGGTCACCCACATCTCCTATCAGTCCCTGGGCCCAGCTGCCTCTGCCTCATGTCCCCCAGTACAAGCCCTGGGACAGGAGCAGCTGCCTCCCCAGGGATGGCGGGCAGTGTGGTCTGGCACCTCATCTCCAGGCCCTGCCCTGTGGGCGGCCCTGGGCTCCCAGGCCACAGGAAGTGAGATGTCAGCCTCCTGGCTGCTCTGCTGCTGCGGGCCTCAGCTTCCCAAGCTTCCCCTCTCCCTTTGTCTGCTGCACAGCAGCTTCCGCTGGGGACGCCCCAAGCCCACCTGCAGTGATGACCCAGTGTGCCAGCTTGCAGCTCCTGGGCTGGCGAGGGGCTTGTGAGTGGGCTGGGGTGTGAGACCTGGCTTTTCTGCCGCCTGACTTCCAGAAGGCCCCTGCTAGTCAGGAGCCAACTGCTGTCCTCGCCCAGGCCTGCTGGGAGATGTTGTGCCATGACAACTCAAATCTTTGTTTGGTGAAGGTAGGTGGCCACCCTTTGCCAAGGAGGGTGCTGGCAGAGGCCTGGGGGACTTGGATGCTCCCTGGGTGCTGACCCTGGGGTTGATTTGGGTGAGGTCACCTGATCCTTTGGGCTGTGATGTGCAGGGATGGGACCTTGGTAGTTTCAGTGTTGGATGAGGAGTCAGGGCGGTACCTTCTCCTTCTAGAGGTCAGCTTTACATGTCAGTGTTAAATCCGTGGTCTCCTTTGACAGAGGGTAGGCAGGACACTGGGTACAGCGTCCTGGCAAAGGCTTCGTGGGACTAAGCAGAACAGTGATGGCAGTCCGTCGTTACTGAGCATGCTCCATGAGCCAGGCCTGGCAGGGGGCTCCTGCACGCCCACCTTGCACCTCATGGCACCCTCTAGGGAGCTGAGCGGGGCAGCCATTCCACCCCCATTTGACAGAGGAGGAGATACCCGCAGTCTCCATGCCAGCAGGTGGGAGAGCCGGCCCTGAACCCCAAGTCTGGTCCAGGGCCCTGCAGAATGTGCTGCTTCTCACGGGCGCCGCCGGGTGTGTGTGCTCTCCACGCAGAGCTGCTGCCCCTCCGGGCCCGGTTCCCGTGCACACGATGCAGTGGCTCCTCACCTGGTTGGACCCTGCCTGGGGCACCCACAGTGCTGCCAAGGAGGGGTCCTGTCTTCTGGACACACTGCAGGGTGCAAGGCATCTCCTTACAAATGGAGCCTTGGAAGGAGACGCAGCCAGTTTCTATTCTCGGTCATGACTGTCCTGTAAGGATGAGGCCACGTGATCCCATTCAGTTGCCCAATGTGTCCTCTTGGCCTGCAGGTGCTCCATCCAGCTGGTGCCTCCGCATTGACCAGGCTGTGGTCTTCATCGAAGACGCGATTAAGGTGGGTGGCACCTGCACCCTGTGGCTGGGTCTGGGTGATGGCTGCCTACTGGCTGAGAGCCTCTCTGGCCTCTCCATTCCGTGCTGTCCTGGGCCAAGGCCTCAGTTGCTGGACTTTTGGTTAGGATAATAGTGATGGCTGGGCCTCTGGCACAGCTCTCCTGAGTCCCCCGAGGGACATCTTCTGAGTCCTGGAACCGTTTGCTTCATTGACTTACCGCCTTCCGAAGCCTGTCAGGAACCACCCCGTTCTAGGACCTAGGTTGAGGGGCCAACCTGGAAGATGACACAGTTGCCCTGGGGCTGGGAGGGTCAGCCTTGCAGGTAGAAGAGGGCCTTGTGGGTGGACAGAGGACTCAGCTATACCTTCAGCAAATGTTCCCTGAGTGTTTGCTCCCTGAGCGCCTGCCGGTCCTGGGTATCTGGCCCTCAAGGAGTGCTTGATTTGCTGGGCACGCCTTGCAGCTTGTATTGGTCTGAGCCCGCTGGGTCAGGACAGGTCTTGTCCACGTGCTGAAACAAGCCCTGCCATCCGTAGCCTATCTCCCGACTCGGCCTGTCTCGGTGGGAAGGGTGCACTGCTCGAGGCCGTGTGGTGAGGGGCACGGGCAGGGCACACAGCGTGTGCAGCACCCAGGGGATGCTGCGCATGTTCCTCTGTGTGACCTTTCGTTTCCAGTACCGCTCCATCAACCACCGCATGGACGCCCGCTCGCTGTGGCTTTACCGGCGGTATTACTCCAACCTGTGCCAAGGGTGAGGATGCACCCAGGCTTGCTTGGTGTCGGGAGGCTGGCCTCACCTGTGCTGGGGACCACAGCTGGCCTTGGGCTGGGCAGGCTCCCTTCCCCACGAGTGCAGAGGAAGCTGACAGCCCCCTCCTCCCTGGAAAGGGACCCAGTCTATAGCTGGAAGGGCTCCTTTGGTGACGGGGGTTCCTTTCCAGAACACTTAGATCAGCCAAAAGCAATTGAGTTGTGAGCAGATCAGTCATATTTGCAGTCATGATAGTCCACAACCCAAGCAGTGCCAGCTCCTGTTTGGACTCGTGGAGTCGGTTCTGCTCATCAGCCTCTTGGCCACAGAGGGCTGATGGTTCTTGTATTTTTACTAGTTTTGTCCTCTTTCCAGGACTTTGAACTTCGCCATTTACTTGATCCTGTCTTTGGCTTTTATTGAGACTCCGTCTTCGCTCAGTAGAACGGCGGACGTGCGCTACCGCTCCCCGCCCTGGGAGCCTCCGTGCGGCCTGACGGAGAGCGTGGAGGTGCTCTGCCTGCTGGTCTTCGTGGCCGACCTCTCCGTGAAGGTGAGGGGCGCCAACCCAGGCACCGTGGCCCTCCGCGCTCCCCGAAGTGGCCCTGGCCATCTTGCCCCTGACTGTGTCTTTCCTCATGTATTTCTGATGCTGCTGAGCTGGCTGCCAGCTTTCCTGACTGCACTGTGACCTGCTGAGCAAAGGCCCGGGTTTCCTGGGCAAGCCTGGGCCCTGACGCAGAGGCTGTGTCAGCTCTTCTCAGAAGTCTAGGCTGTGCAGGGCTGGGGGGCCGGGGTGGCGCAGCCTAGCAGGGCCTCTGGGGATGGTCCAGGGTCTGGCAGTGCCACTGTGAGGAGACATCTGAACAAGTGAGGACCAGGTAGTCTCTACACGGCTCACCCTGCCACCCCCAGAGGAGGAGGAGAGGACCTGGGTGGGGCAGAAAGGGGTCTCTTGCCCACACAGCAACTCCTGCATGTCTGGCTGGATTCTTTCTGTGACCCACGTCCTTCTGGAAGCTGGAGATGGGCCCTCCCTTGTTCATTTAAGCTTCTGAGCCTTGTCAAAGCCTTAGTGACTTTCCAGAGAGGCTCAGGGTGCTGGGTCCGGTGTGGGCCAACGTTCTGTTGCCCGATTCCAGCGCTGTGATCCCAGGGCTGCCACGTCCACATCCACGGCGTGAGGTTGTGCCCCTGGCTGCTGCCTTCCACAGGGTCAGCCCTGCTGCTCCTCGGTTTGGCCCGAGGGCTTGCGTGGCCTTCCAGTCACGGTCACGTGGTGGCTTTGTCTAGTGCTGCCTGGCAGTCCCCTGTGGGAGGGGTGGCTTGTGTGCTGACTGAGGGGTGTGGCTGGGCCCTGGTGTGTGTCATTGAGGCCATGGGCAGTTTCTTGTTTCTTCATTTTTAGCCCATTGTGTGATTAGCAGGTTTGGGGGTTTTAAACTGGAACTGAAACTGATGAGAAGTTGTCATTAGCATTTTTTGAATGATTGGCACTTTTGGGAAGTCTCAAAAGGTGAGAGAGAGCATGTCTGCAAGCTGTGACCTCTGGAGGCAGGAAGCCCATTACAAAACTGTTCCCAGTTTTTGAGGAAGCTGAGGTCAGAGAGGTTAGGTGCTGCGCCTGTGGGTGCACAGCGAGTCACTAGTCACTGAGACAGGAGCTCTGGCCCCTGATCCCTGCTCAGCTCCTGCTTCTCCTCAGCGTCAGGTGGACGAAGCTCTGTGTGCTCTGTCCACCCTAGCCCTGCTCATCCGCACTGACGCCCTCCAGCCGGCTACAGGGCCAGCGTCCGTGTGGCTGCTTGCTGGCTCACCCCCATCTCTCTTACAGGGCTACCTGTTTGGGCGGGCCCATTTCCAGAAGAACCTCTGGTTGCTGGGCTACCTCGGGGTGCTGGTTGTGTCTCTGATAGACTGGACCGTGTCTGTGAGTCTCCTTTGTCGGGAGGTAGGTGGTAAGGCAGGGAGTCCTGCGAGGGTGTGGGCGTGAGGTACAGCTGCCCAGGTGAGCAGTGGGACCGGGGTCCACGGCCTGCAGCTGCCTGGCACTGCCTGGCACTGCCTACTTTCCGTGGCACTTACGTCCCCATTGGCCTGGGAGCCTTGTCCCCACCTTGCAGGTACAGACACTAAGGCCTAGAGAAGGCCTGAGGCTCCCTTGGTGAGGGGAGGACCTGGGAGCAAGTCACCGGACCTCAATCCTTGGCTCTGCACTTTTCAGCTGAATTCCTCAACTGGCCGAGTCCCCCGTGAAGGTGCCACCCAGGGCCTCACCGTGCCCAACAGTTGGATGCCCAAAGCTTTGTGGGGCCTGGCAGTGGGAAAACCCACTTCCCCGCTGCCCACGAGCCTCTCCACTGCAGAATCTATTTCCCCTCAGAGCACCTGAAGCATGTCCCTGTGGTCTGGTAGGACGGAGCTGGGCAAGGTCGGTGTGCAGCTGGCAGTCCCCATCAGGGTCTGTCAGGGAAGCAGAACCCCCCCCAGCTGCTTCAGTAGAGAGAATTGAACATAGAGACTTATGTTAAGTAACCAAAAAGTGACCTGGGAACCCAATGGAACACGGCAGAACAGCAGGAAGCAGCCCCTCCCCTGGGCTGGGGGAACACAGGGAGAGGTTGGGGTTATTAGCACCTGGATGCTCAGGGGTGGGGCCCATAGAGCTGGGGCCCAGCCCTCTGCCCTCTGGGAAGGGGTGCTGCCCCTTGGGTGCTGGGGCCTTCCAGAGGCTTGGTGACGTTGGTTCCAGGAGTGCTGACTGGGGAGGCTGGAAGCTCTGGGCACAGCCAATAGGAATAGCTTATGATAGGAAGGGAGTGAGCCCCATCCCTACCTCCTGCCTAGAAGCCTCCCCCAGGCCCCTGCTGGCAGCACCTGACAGCTGCTGCAGGGGAGAGAAGTGTGGGGTGTCAGCCCCAGCAGCACGGCTGGGCCGGAGGGTGGGCGGAAGGCTCAGCTCCTTGGTCTCCATGGCCTCCTCCTACGTCAATGCACGAAGCTTCCTGCCTGCTAAGATGCAACACCCCTCCCTACGAAGGAGGGGCTCCCATGCCCTCCCCGGAAAGGGGAGAGGGGCAGCCCAGCAGCTGCCATTTCTGAGTCACGGTCATGATATCTGTCCTGTTGGCCCCTGGATGTTCTGTGACTTACAGGCTAAACTGTAAACTACCACTGGGAGTCCTTATGTGCAATTAGGAGGGGCAAGGAGGGAGGACAGAGATTCATTAATATACACAGACACATGCATACATAACCAGCAGGGGAGAAAACACGCGTAGCTAACAGACAGCGCTGGTTTTGCTCTGGCTGTGGGCCTTACTGCCATTCCTAACCCTTCCTGCCACCCGCTCCACGGTCCCTTGCCTCATCCACTTCCCCGGCTGGTCTGGGTTCTTCACCCTTATTCCTGAGGGACCAAGTCCTTGGTGGTCCTGCTTTTTTTTGATGGCTAGAGTTCTCTGCTAATTTTTCCTATTGAGTGTGGGAGTAGTAAGAGATACCCCAGAAGACCCCCAACCTGCCCTCTGTGCTGCTCTGGGGGGCAGCATCTGCTGTTGGAAATTGGAATCCTTCCCCCCCAGCACATCAGCCCTGCTTCATGAACAGGTTATGGTCCAACCCAGTGGGTCCAGCATGTGTCCCTGCCGGAAGCATGCCCCCTTGGGAACAGATACTTTCAGACCAGGGGAGCCCAGAAAGGTGGAGCGGGAAGTGGAGATGCTGCCACTTGCATCTCCTCACCTGGGGTCCCAGTGAGTACTGGCTGGGGGAGGAACAGCCCTGCCGTGTGGCCAGGGGTTCGGAGCCTGTGCTGTGCTCCGTGGCCCACAGCTGGCAGCGTCACTGAGTCTCCCTGAGGCTCTCGCACCCGCCCTGCAGGCCGGCTGCTGTCGGGGAGTGCTGGGCTGCGCTGTAAGATGCATTCTTTGACCTGAAGCGGCGTTTGCAGGGCTGTGAGATGATGGCTGATTGCCCACCAAGTTCATCCAAAGTGTGATGGGTGCCAGGATGGAAAGGAAACCAGAGCAATGCTAGGGGAGGCAGCGCTGCCGCTTCGTGCTGAGACAGCAGTGGGGGGCAGCCAGTAGGCCGGGGACTGCGGCTGGTAGGCCTGGGGTGGGCTGGAGTGGCTGGGGGCACCTGGGCCCTGCAGGCCACAGTCAGAGCCTGGCAGCCGTCGGAGGGTGTTGGTTTTGCACAGGGAGCTGACAGTGCGAGACTGGAGCTGAGAGCTTGGGTTTGAGAGTGACCATGGGAGGAGTCCAAAGCATAAACATTATACTTAAAGTCACAAAGATGGATGAGCTTGAGTCAAGGGTGTAAGGCCAGAGGGAGGAGATGAGGGGTGCAGGCAGTGGGGGGCTGGCTGGAGGCTCAGAAAACCTGGGGGCAGCCTATCTGGTGCTGAGAGCACAAGGTAGGGCAAGAAGGTGTTTATGGGTTTAGTGCCCTGGAAGTTACTGCGGGTGGGTCCCAGTGCCTGGGAGAGGAGGATGGATTGGGGCAGGAACAGGGAAGTGTGGAGTGAGTGAAGAGGAGAGGGGGGTTTGGTGTGAGTTGAAGGTGTGGTCGCGGTGGGGGAGTGGGGAGTGACAGCCAATCCTTAGGAGGGCTGGGTGGCTTCTAAGAATGGCAGGTGGTGGGCTGTACAGGGGCCTTCAAGGTAACGGGGAAGGAAGGGACGTGTGCGTGTGTGTATGTGAGTGTGGGGAGTGCAGTGTGTGAGTGTGGGGGTGGGGGGCTCATGGGGACAGTGTCTGTCTCTGGGAGGGGAGGTAGGAGGGGAGTGGTTGAGGAGGGAGGAGGCAGGGACAGTCCCCTGAGAGGTAGGCAGCAGCTTAGTGGGGCGTGGGGCGGTTGGGTGCTTTGAGGGCAGGTGGCAAGGGCTGGAAGGAGGCATGCCAGCCACCACCCTTTCTGGCTGTGCCCTGGGTGGGCAGTGGGGGGATGGGCTCTGGCATGGACTGGGACAGAAATGCTGGGTTGGGGAGCCTGAGACCACAGTGCCCAGGAGTCAAGAGACACAGGCCAGCAACAAGGAGGGAGAGTGGAGGCGTGTAGCCCGAGAAGGGCCTCAAAGCCTGTTCTGGAACCCAGGACCCTGACTCTGAGCCTGGGGCTTGCAGGGTGGCCCCAGGGCATTGGAGTCTCTCGTCCGTTTGCCCCCCATGGTGGCAGGTGTGGGGTGGGACTTAGGACGCAGGCGGGTTCTCAGTCGCCTGGATCTCTTGCAGCCCCTGCGCTTCCGCCGGCTCCTGCGCCCCTTCTTCCTGCTGCAGAACTCCTCCATGATGAAGAAGACCCTGAAGTGCATCAGGTGGTCGCTGCCGCAGATGGCCAGGTGGGCTCTTGAGGCCTGCGGGGTGGGCCATGCGGTGTGGGGCTCCTCCGCAGCTGTGCTCAGACCCGGAGGGGTTCGAGAGGCCCCCTGGATGCTCGCCAGCCCTGGCTCCCTCTAGGCTGGTGGGGAAGCTGGTGGGTGGGCGTCCTGGGGCCTCTGGTTCCAGTTTGAAGGTTGAGAGCCCTGTGAATACTCCTCGAGATGGGTCTGCTTGTCCTCTCCTGTCGCCCTGTGACCGCCCCTCTCCTCTGCTGTCTCCTGCCACTCCATGTGGTGTTGGCGTGCCCTCAGTGTCGTCTTCGTAAGGCCGAGCTGCTCCTGACGTGGTTCCTGCACCACCTGAGGTGTGGGAGTCTCGCCTGCGTTCCAGGCCCAGCCTCTGTCCAGCCTCCACCCTCCCCTGCCCCCCGGGAACCTCCATCCTCTCTGTCCTTGCCAGTGGCAGTGCCGCTGTGTTCCCTGTGGTTCCCGTGCCTGACCGCCTCACCACCCAGCCCAGATGGATGGAAGCAGCCTCTGCTCTAAGGGTCCCTGGTCCTTCATGCTGCTGCTTCTGGGCCCCTTGGTTTGCGTTTGTCCCTGCCAAAGAAAGGGGGTCCTGCTAGGCAGGACCAGGCCTGTCCTAGACCCCATGGCTGAGCACGAGGCAGGTTCCTGGGGGAGAGGGTGGGACCGAGCTGCTGCCTGGCTCTGACCCGGCTGCCCAGCCTCCGGAGTCCTCTCCTCCTGAGCCTGCCCATCCCACTCGGGCTGCGGGCCGCACTCTGTCCTGTGTTGAGTGCCAGTGTCCTCCCCCAGCGTCGGGCTGCTGCTGGCCGTTCACCTGTGTCTCTTCACCATGTTTGGGATGCTGCTGTTCGCTGGCGAGAAGGTGAGGTGCCTGGCGGGCGGGGTGATGGGATGGACCGGGGCTGGGCTGGCGTCATCTGTGCTTGCTTAATCCAGTGCAAACTGTGCTCTAGTTCTTGGCCCAGGTCGACAGAGATTGAGGACCAGGTTATGCCACCTGCCCCGAGACACCCCTTCCTCCCTCCCTCCCCATCTCCCTGTCCCCCTTCCTGCCTCCCTGCTCCTCCCACCCAAACTTTGTTCCTTCCTCTCCCTCCCTCTTGCCCTCGATTCCCCTTCCCCTTCGCTCCTCCTCCCTGTGTCCCTCCTTGCCCCTCCCTCTGGGTGGTTCACTGAGGGTGATTCTGCTGGTTCGTCCTCCAGCCCGTCACACCTGCTGACACCCGGCGTTCCCTGCACCCCTCCTGGACTGTGGCTCCCAGACGGCACTGGCTTACAGTCCACCCTTGCACCCTCTCCCTGCTCTTGTCTCCACATCCTCTTCTCTAGCCGCCTTGGCACCTGCCTTGCTGCCCCCCTACCCCAACCTGTGATGCCATGTGTCTGTCCTGTGCTGGCCAGGGTCACTGTCCTCCTCAGTGTCGGGGCTGGTGCTTCTCTCCTGCTTTGTCCTGGGAATGTGGGTGGCGCTCGGCCAGGGCTGGTCTTCACGAGTTTGCAGCAATATTTGGGGTTGAGGCCGTGCCACCCAGGAAGGGAGGACTGAAGACTGCGCCTTCATCTAACCCTAGATGAAGCAGCCAGCCTTGCGGGGCCGCAACCCCCGTGCGTGTACGCACATATGTGTGTATCTGTGTCTGTATGTCTGTAGGTGTGTGTGTATTTGTGTGTGTCTCTGTGTTTGTGTGTGTGTGTCTGTATCCAAGCGTGTCGTGTCTGGGTGGCGGGGGCAGCTGGGCTGCTGCGGGGGGACTAGCCGATGGAATCTCAGTGATGGCCGCGATCACTGCTGTTTCCCAGAGCCCAGGACTGGTGGCCAGAGACGGCATGGGGGCTGGAGGTGGTGACAGCCTTGACCTCAAGACTGGGGCTGTGGGCCTCCGTCTCAGAAATGCTGAGTGTCCCGAGGTGCCTGGCAGGGTTGACTTCTCCTCCAGGCTTGCTTTTCTGCCCCAGGAGGGGGAACTGGGCTGTGTAAGGCAGGTGTTGTGTAATTGTGGGGATATGGCTGCTCACTGTGGTCTTGCCAAGAGTCCAGTTCTCTGCAGCTCAGAGGAGCATGTGATGGTGGCTGACCTGTCCTGGGTGCTTTGACCTCGGCCATTGTGCCCCCTTGTCAGCCTGCCCTGGGGTGGGAGCTGGACCTCGCCCCTGGGTGGCCCTGTTCAGCATCTCATGGCTCCTGCCGGCTGAGGGAGCCCCTGATCTCGTAACTCCTGTGTCTCCTCACCCTGTAGTGGTTAGCTCACCTGTCCTCGGGGCCCCTGACTGGGCAGACCAGGGGCAGTGCCATTTCATGTATGAGGACTTGGAGACCCTGGTGTTGGTGAGGTGTCCCTGGGCCCTGAGGCAGGAAGGGCTGCCTGCACAGCAAACAGTGATCATCATGGGTGGCTCCTGGCAGGGGCCTGCTTGCAGAGTTGGCCCTTGGCTGGCAGCTGGGAACTTGTCTTTGAAATGATCCCGAAGTGATGAGATTGTTTTGTGTGTTTGCGGGGCCGAATCCTGCTGTACACCTGCCCCCACAGTTTGGATGGCCAGTCCGGCTTACAGGGGTCACCATCTGGCTGGGAGTCTGTAGGCGTGGCCGGCAGAGGGTGCCTACTAGCCCAGACCCTGGAGAGAGCCCTGGGCTTGGAGTCTTGAGTGGAGCTACCACGTACTTGCTGTGTTTCTAGGCTGGGACCCCTCCCAGGAGGGAGAGAGGGTAGGCAGCGGGCGCACGTGCCTTGCTGATAAGCCCAGCACAGGCCCTGATGCGCAGCCTGTAGAGAGGTGAGGGCTCCTCTGGGGGCCTTCCTGACCCAGGTTCCAGCTCTCCTCCCTGTGTGGCAGCCTGCTCAGGAGTCTGGGCTGTGGGCTCTGGTCGCCAGGCTGTGATGCTCTGAGCTAGGCTGGCTGAGGGCTTTTTGCTGTGCTTCTGAGCAGGCCTGCTCTGGTGGCCAGTGTCTGTGTGGGTGTGCGGCCCCTGGACGCTGCTTTTGTGTCCAGAGACTCTGAGTTTGGCCGTGAGCTCAGAGCCTGCTGAGAAAAGATGGGAAGAGGCAGGCGCCGGGCAGCTGGGTGGATGTTTCCAGGTGGTTGGGGCCCGGGCCTGGAGCTCTGCCGCCTGTGGCCTCAACCCGTGGGGCGGGGCCCAGTGGCTCCTAGAGCTGCTGCTTCTGCTCTGAGCAGGACGACGGGCAGAGCAGGGAGAGGATGACCTACTTCCGGAACCTGCCAGATGCTCTGACGTCGCTCCTGGTGCTGCTGACCACCGCCAACAACCCTGATGGTGTGTGTGGGGCGTGGCGCGTGGGGGGAGGGTGTGTGGGGCATGGTGCGTGGGGGGAGGACACGTGGGGGAGGGTTCCAGGCTTCAGCGCCCCCGTGAGTGCTGCCTGTGTCTCAGCAGGTGGGGCGAAGGGTGGCACTCTCCTTCCTTTCCCTCTTCTTTCTCTTCCTCACTTTCTTCTTTTTCAGTGTCCCTTTTCCTCGTTCCTCTCCTCTTTCCCAGTTGTTTCCTTTTTCTTCCATTTTGTGCCTTTGCTTACTCTCCAATTTTCTTCTCTTGGTCTCCTCCTTCCCTTGTCTCTTCACTCCTCTGAGCAGCTGCGAGTGATGGGTGTTCCTTCTGTGGTGTCACTTGGCGGTGGTCAGTGGGCTTCCTCTGGTGGCCGTCCAGGCCTAGCCGTGGGGCACCACTTGGCGGCGTTGCGTGTGCGAGGCCCTGGGGTCGGGCTGGCGTGGCACTTGCTGTGTCGTGGTGCTGACGGGTCCGCGGCCGAGCAGGTGCGGGTGTGGCCAGGATGGGGAGGCCGTGGTCGGGCTGGGCTGTGGCTGGGCCACCCTGGCTGGGGCCTTTCCTGTTGGGCTCAGGGGCGGTCACTGGCCATAGAGACCTTCCCAGGATGGCAGCCAGGGGGCTTCCTCCCCCGGGGAGCGCTGTGCTGCCAGACACATGTCCTGTGAGTCATGACAAGTCCCCGCAGGCAGAGCTGAGCTGTCTGTGGGGAGTGTCACAGGGAGGCCGACTGCACCTCTGCATAGGGACGATTGTCCTTGATAAGGAGTCCCCATTCCCAGGGCGTGCAAGCAGAGGCGCCAGGGTCGGAACTTGGAGAAGGCGTCGGCGCTCCCCGTGCAGGGCCCGCCTTGCTGTCAAGGGGCAGGGGGTGTCGGGGCGGGATATACTGAGGTTGTCAGTGCGATTTCAGCTTCCTGGGTGTCTTCCTTCTCTCAGTGATGATTCCTGCGTATTCCAGGAACCGGGCCTACGCCATCTTCTTCATAGTCTTCACCCTGATAGGTGAGTGCAGGCGTGTCCGTGTGGGCCACTCGGCCAGGATTCCTCCTTGGTGACGGGATCCTGCGTGCTCAGTGCAGGTGTGCCCTGCCCCCGACCCCGTGGCTTCAGCTCAGTGTCCCCAACCCTGTGGCTTCACTTCAGTGTCCCCACCCTGTGACTTCACCATAGTGTCTCCCGACCCCATAGGTTCACGTCAGTGTCCCCTACCTCATAGCTTCCCCTTGGTGTCGCTTACCCCGTAGTGGGGTGGTCTCCTCTGACCGTGTCTTTTTCCTCTGGAAGGAAGCTTGTTTTTGATGAACCTGCTGACGGCCATCATCTACAGTCAGTTCCGCGGCTACCTGATGGTGAGCAAGCTGCCACCTTGCTGGGCTGTGCCCAGAGCTGCCCCTGGAGAGCCAGCAGGGCGTGGCTTGAGCTGACCAGGGGGGTGATCCCTCAGCCTCGATGGCCAGGCTCCCTGTGGGGCAGGAGGATGGACAGGGTCACTCTCTCTTGTAGAGGAGCCAGAGATACAGGCATGTCATTCCATAGCCACCCAGGGTCACCTCCCTGTGCCTGCCCGTGTAGAGGGAAGTTGCCAGGATTGTGGCTTCCAGTGCTGCTGGTGCCCACCCTCCTGTGGGGAGCTGGGGCCCCCAAATACACAGAGAAGAAACACGTTCCTTGGTTAATCACACCGCGAGCCCGTTGGGCACCAATCCCGGCTGGGCCTGGGTCCGGCTTCTTCCTACCTGAACTGTGCCTTGGAGTCTCTGTGACCATTCCTGCTGCTGCCCAGGCCGCGGGTGGGCCGGGTGCCCCCGGAGGCTGTCCAGGTTCCCCCTTTGCCTACTCCCCAGGGGAGGATGTGTGGCCAGGAGAGGGCCGGGCCAGGCCACTCAGAGCCATTCTCCTTGCAGCAATCTCTTCAGACCTCGCTGTTTCGGAGGCGGCTGGGGACCCGGGCTGCCTACGAAGTCCTCTCCTCCCTGTGTGGGGAGGGAGAAGCCTCTCCTCAGGGGTGAGTGTCAGGGCCCTGGGGCCCTCTCCTCCCTGAGGAAGTGGGTGCTGTTGCTGCTTTGGGAGTGGGAATGGGGTGTTCTTAGGACTTCCCAGGCCCCGGCTGCACCTCGCTTCCTGCTGGCTGGCACTGGGCTCAGTCCTCCATTTAGGATCACGAGCCCTGCATGTCCTGGTGCTCTGTGGTTCCCGTGGCTCTCGCCCTGAGTCGATGCGTTTGTCTTCGGAATCCCCCTGGAGACCTGGGCTGGTGAAGGGCTGAGCGCTCTGGCCTGCTCTCCTCTCCCGCCTCTGTGCTCTCCCACGCCTCTAAGCTGGTACCTGGGCGTCAGAACCAGAGGTGCTTGGATCAGTTGTCCACTCCTCTCTCCTGTTTGGAAATGAGGGCAGAGAGCTTGAGAATGTCACTGTGGAAGGTTCCGATCCTGACTGCTGGGTGGCAGTGGAGTCTCTCTGTGCCCCTCCCCAAAGGGACACAGCAGTGTGTCCCTTGCAGGCCCATGGTAGATGCCCCTTAGGAGAGGTTCGTGTCATGGCCCAGGACTGCAGAGTGGATTTGTGGTGAGGCTCAGGCCAGGCACCAAGACCCACCCAGGCCTGGGTACCAAGGGGGCTGTGCTCACAGGGGCGTGGATTTTTCTCCTCCACAGAGTTGGGGTGAAGCCCCAGAACTTACTATATGCGCTTCAGAAAGTGCAGCTGAACAGCTTCCACAAGCAAGCCCTCGTAGAGGTAGCTGCTTCCCTCGCACCTGTCCCAGCCTGCTCTGGGCTCCTCCCGGGAGGTCACGTGGGCCGGTGGCCCCTTTTCAGGACCGGGGATGTGGTTTCGGATCAGTCCCAGTGTTCACAGCCCTGTTGGGGTGGGGTTGGGTGGCTCACCTGCTCTGGGCCATGTCACTTCCCGCTGGCCCCGGCTAACCGTGCTTCCCTCTGCAGAAGGTGCGCTCCTATGGGGACGTCCCCCTGCCGGTCAGCGAGTTTCAGAGAATCTTCAACGAGCTTGACAAAACTGTGGTTAAAGAGGTAAGTGGGGGCCGCTGGGGCTGGCCAGAGTGGGGCTATGTGGGGTGAGTGAGGGCTCTGCACTTTGCATTGTCATTGATCACCCAGGGAACTCAGTGACGGGTGCCAGCACTCACCTGCCCAGGGATTCCGGCTCCTAGGACGGCAAGTGGAAATGGAGATCCATTTGCCTCTTGGAAACTGGGGAGATTTTATTGACCTGATGAAATTCATGAGACCCCAGGAAGAGGCCTGAGCCCAGCCTGATGCAAGGAGCCTTCTAGATGGTTTTTTCCATTTCCATGACAAACTTTCTTCTTCCTGTGTGTCCTGCCCCAGAGGTCTGGACCCTGGGCCTCTCTAAGGCCTTTGTCTTTTGTCCTTGACACTGATTTGCATAGTCACCAGGTGGGCCTCAGCACTGTCCCAAAGGCCTGGAGTGGCTTCTGGGGGGTGGCGGAGATGTTGGGAAACAGCTGGGTGTTCACAGGCAGTTTGTGGGTGCAGCGGAGGGGCTGCCCTTCCAACTGCTCAGCCTCGAGGGAACCGAACTGGACCCTGGAATGGGCGTGGGGATGAAGGGGCACAGCCAGACGTTTGTGCTAGCTGCTCCTGCTGGTGTTGTGCCACTGGTGTGACCCGTTTGCTCAGGCTGTGGTGACGAAGCACCACAGACCGGGAGTGGGTGGGGGTACTTGAACAGCAGACGTTTACTGTCTTGAGGCTGGAAGCCTCAGATGGAGGTGTCGCAGGGCTGATTCCTTCTGAGGCCTCTCTCCTTGGTTTGCAGATGGCCACCTTCTCCTGTGTCCTCTCATGGTTGTCACTCTGTGTGTGTGTGTGTGTGTGTCCTAACCTCCTGTTTTTTTTTTTTTTTT
>VBSM01000988.1:672938-695277 GCA_008086735.1 Cheirogaleus medius | reverse complement strand
CCCGCCTCGGCCTCCCAGAGTGCTAGGATTACAGGTATGAGCCACTGCGCCCGGTCGTAACCTCCTGTTTTATAAGGACCCCACTCAGATTGGATTAGTGCCCACTTTAATGACCCCATTTTAAGCTAATTGCCTGTTAAACGGCTCTGTCTCCAAGTACAGTCCCGTGCTGAGGTCGGGGGTTAGGGCTTCAAGGTAAGAATTTTTCGGGGGATGAGATTCAGCCCATAACAGCTGTCAGCTGCTGCAAGATTTGTTGTTGGCCTCTCTGGCCTTAGGTCCCTGTCAAAGGTGGTTTTCTCATAAACGTTTTTTCTGAAGGTCTTTCCAGACCGTCTGGATCCTGGCCCTGTGGCAGCCTGAGCCTTGGGTGCCACAGGCTTGTCCTGTGGTCATTTGGGGCATCCCTTTTAGAGCAGCATTCCTGAGAGTGTGGCACCCCCCATCCCCCAGGGGCCTGGGAGCCAGTCACAGTGACACATCAGCAGGTGACACTGTATTCATGCCATCAGACTTCTGCACGGAACAAGGCTGGGCAGTGGGGCCTCAACTTAAAGACGATACTAAGAGCGTGCTGTTAGGTGTAGATTTTGCAGAAACTGTAGAAATGATCCTCAAACGACAGGAAATTAGGACTGTTTAGATAATGGCTCTTGTCCTAGGGCCAGAGGTTTGCTGGGCTCTGGAGGCACTCTCAGCAGCTGTCATGGGCCAGGTTTGCCGTGATGCCCTGACAGACCTGGGCGGGAGATGTTGGACATCTCAAAGGGTTCTGGAAAGGTGGTTATTGCTCCTCAGGGTTTTGCTCATTTGTGTCCTCTGGGCCATGTGGGCTCTTCCTGGGAAGTTGCCGGCTGACCTGTTAGGAAGCTGCTGAGTCCTGGTTATCCAAACTCGACTCTCCTCTTCTCTCCCGGTGTCAGGATTTGAGATCGTCCTATGAGATTGCTTTGGTCCTGGCCCCGTGAAGTGGGCTCATGCCAGGCACAGGGTTCGGGAAGGCTCAAGGCACAAGCCACGTCCCTGCTCTGGCCATGCCTGTCCCAGCCTGGCCATCTCCTCTGAAGCCTGTGGAATGCTGTCTCTTACCATGGTGCCGTGGGGTCTATGGTCCAGAACTGGGGTTTGAGATGGGAATTTGAGTTGCAGAGGTTTTGGGAGCTATGATATCCTTGCCCTGGTTTTATGACCACCTTCTCCCAAAATGCAGACCGCAGGGGGAGGCAGTACATTTATCCCTTGTTATCCATGGGGGTCTGGTTCCAGGACTCCCCACAGATACCCAAATCCTCACGTGCTCGAGTCCTTTATATAAAATGGCATTGTATTTGCATGTAACCTACCCACAACTTCTTGTATGCTGTAAATTATCTCTAGGTTATGTATACAAGCCAATACAATGTAAATGCTGCGTAAATAGTTATTATACTGCATAGTTTAGGGAATAGTGACGAGAATGCAAAGGTCTGTACATGTTCAGTAGATGCTTTTTTCCCCTGAATGTTCTCGATCTGCAGTGGGTTGAATCCGTGGATGTGGAATCCATGGATATGAAGGGCCGTGATGATAAAAGAGTCGCAGTGAGATACACGGAGACTCTTTGGTGCCCTAGGGCCGGGGGCGAGTGCCTTGGAAGGGGACCCTCCCTGAGGCCGGATTCAGACCTTTTCAGAGAAGGTGTGAGTCAGCCCATAGGAGGGCAGGGACGTTTGCTGTTCTGCCTGGGCTAGAATTAGTCTCTGGGCACTGGGCAAGCAGGAAGCCACCCTCCTGGTTACGGCAGGCCAGGTCAGCAGCAGGTGGTGGCACGGGTCGGCAGGGGCATTGGTGCAGGCAGGTGGCCTTTGGGTGCTGGTTTCTAGTGGAGGACTGTGGAGGTTGGGAAAGTTACCAGCAGGTCAAGCTGCGGCTGTAGGTCACCAAGGGATCGCACGTCTGGGTGGGACAGAGTGCCAGCAGATGTCCTTACTCCATACCCTGACCCACCATGTAGCACCCAGAAGCTGCAGGAGAGCCTTGCCCTCCTGCCATGTCCTTCTAGCGCCCTCTTGTAGGCGAGAGGTGCTGAAAGAGCCTCCACCCGCTGTGGCGGGCGGTATCGGGGCAAGCTGGGAGCTGATAATTGGCACAGCCAGTTTGGGTCCTGCTCCATGATAGTCACGCCCTTCGGTTCCATATTTTGGTGTTTTCCTTCTAGACTTTCCCCAAGAGACTATAGGCACATATATGTACCTGAGGAATCATTTATTTTGTTTTTCTTTGGCATGTAAATGAAGTGTCCTAATTTTCACTCTGCACCTTGCTTTTTCACTCAGCGGTGTTGCACAGAGATCTCCATTCTCACATGGAGCTATTCTCTCTGCCTGCCGGATGCAGTAGGCGCTTGTCACAGTAATTATCCGTCACTTGAAGTGTGGCGATTGCCCCTGAAGAACTGAGTGTTAAGTGTTATTGGGTTGAAATTTACAATAAATAGCCACGCGTGGTCTGTGCTCCTGCGTGGGACAGCAGGCACAGGCCATGGGCTCCCTCTCTGTTGTGCCGTGGTGCATTCACTGAGGAATATTTAGGCCATTTCCATTGTCTGTTGCAGTCACCATCCTGTGACTCTGTCCTCGTGCACAAAGGGGGGGTCTCGAGGGCGGGTGCTGAGCTGAGAAAGTGCTGGTCTCGCGAGTGTGTTCACGTTCGCAGTGGTTGCCAGAGTGACCCCGCTGCTTTCCTGCCCCCGCCCGTGCACAGTACACGAGTGAGTTTGCTCTGCGCTGAGTTTTCACTTAGCTCCTAGCACACCATGTATGTGTATTTTTTCACACAGCGTTTTCCATGGGTGAACAGTTCGCATATGTTTAAGATGACTGCATCCTATCATGACGCGGTTTACTTATACTCAGTGCACATTCCGGTTATTTCTACCTCTCTTCTGATGTTATAGAGACCACTGGCAGGAACAGCTTTGTGTATAAAACTATTCCAGTTTGGGATTATTTCCTTAGGCTGGGTAGACTAGGATGGGAGATAAAGTAGAGAAACGCTGAATCCCAGGATAACAGGGCACGGGCGTTTTGGGCATGGAGCGTGTTTCTGAGCATGTGTGTTCCCTGCCCAGCACCCGCCGAGGCCCGAGTACCAGTCTCCGTTTCTGCAGAGCGCCCAGTTCTTCTTCGGCCACTACTACTTTGACTACCTGGGGAACTTCATTGCCCTGGGAAACCTCGTGTCCATTTGTGTGAGTTTGGGGTTGCCGTGTGCTGACATGGGAGGGGCCCTATTTCTTGGCCCCCTTGCTTTCACACCAGCCCTTCCCCCCTCACCCCAGCGTGGTCTGGGCCTGCTTGATGAGCCGCACCCCACTCTGGCTTTGCAGGTGTTCCTGGTGCTGGATGCAGATGTGCTGCCCAGTGACCGGGATGACTTCATCCTGGGGGTAAGCTCTGAGGTCGCTCCCTGTTCAGACAGTGAGCTTTGCCAGGGTCGGAGGGAGTCAGAGCAGCAAGAGAGCTCGGCCTCCCTGCCTGGGGCTCCGGGTCTAGCGGGAGGCAGGGCTGGTGCAGAGCAAATGTCCTGTCATGGGCGCATGGGTGCGGAGGGCGTGTGCCTGGAGGAGGCTGGGCCAGGGAGGCTGGTGCGAGCAGAGGCCATGTGGCCTGGGGGGGGGGGGTGGCCCTGCCAAGCTGAATGACGGAAGACGGAATGGCTGTGTGATGGGATGGCCTCCTGGGCCTGTTGCCATGGCTGAGGCTGGGCACAGCCAGTAGCACTGGGACCCGACGCTGGGTACCTCTTCTGCTCCTTTCAGGTTCTCAACTGCATCTTCATCCTGTACTACGTGCTGGAGATGCTGCTCAAGGTCTTTGCTCTGGGCCTGCGGGGCTACCTGTCCTACCCCAGCAACGTGTTCGATGGGCTCCTCACCACAGTCCTGCTGGTAAAGTTGGGGGTGGCTGAGGCCTGGCCTCTCCCGGGTGGGCGGCGCGAGCCCTGCCTGTGGCTTTGTACCGTGTTCTGTCTCGGGCGTCCCTGGAGGACCAGAGGACCTCCTGCCTCGAGTGACAAGGGGCCTGGCTTCCCCCTAGCCCAGCAGCTTGGTGGGTGGCCGGTGGGGGCTGTAGGAGCCAGGGTTACCGCTGCGTGTGTGTGTCACGGGGGCAGGTTGCCACCCTGACCCCCAAGGGAGGCCTGGAAGGACCTACAGCCCTTGCCAGCTAATCCAGGCCCCGGCACAGCCTCTAATGCTACTGATTCATGATGTGACCTCTGCGTGGGTGGAGTGAGGGGCTGGGGGGTCACAGGCACCTAGGATGTCCTTGGGAAAGTTACACTTCCTTTCCCCAGACACTGTGGGAACGAGGGTGTGTGTCACAGTAGTGATGCCAAAGTGACATTTACTCGTGTTTGACTGGTCAGAGCCAGGAGGCCCCTCGGAACGTGAGTGCAGAGAACTCGCGAAGGGCCTCTCAGTCCATCCTGGACTAAGTAGCTTCTCCGCCCTGCCCTTGCTGTGTGCGGACCCCGATCCCTGAGGCCAGAGTTTCAGCTGAACGAGTCCTCACATCTGGAACCGACCCATGGGGCCAAGGACCAAGCTCTGATTTCTCCACAAAAATCCCGTTTTGGGGAGAACATGTTAGACACGAGCTTTGTAATTCGTTTAAGACCCACCCAGATTAGCGTTGCTGTAGCGATGCCTTCTTCTCTTTTGTAATTAAAGGTTTTGGAGATCTCAACTCTGGCTGTGTACCGATTCCCACACCCAGGCTGGTATGTGACTGGGGAGAACCGAGGGACGCTACAGCAAACAGTGCCCCCGTCTACCCCCCGGGGGGATCTCAGCCACCCCCAGGAGGTCCGGGTCTGCTTGCTTGGTCTGCTCTGACTCTAGGGCAGTTGGGCTAATCCAGCCTGGCTGAGGGTTGCGTGGGGCTGAGTTGTGTTTCCCTCCGAGGCGCCTTCCAGAGTGACAGTGGGCTCCCCTCCCAGCACTGTGAGAGGACACGTGGCCCCACTGTGTGGGAGGCTGGAAGCAGAGCTGCCCCAGGCTCAGGTCTGGGGAGCCTGTGATCTATGAGATACAGCTGGGCTCCACCCCTGGCAGGAAGGCCATGTGTAAGCTCCGCCCAGCAGTGTGACCTCAGGCGTTAGTTTTTAATCGTCCTTGTCCTTAAAGTGGCGGAAGCCAGGAGCCTGGGGTGTGATGAGCTCAGAGCCCCACTGCCCCTGGTTCCGGCCAGGCAGAGAGACCCCTGGGCAGCGACCCTAGGGAGCTTCGCGGCATGGCAGGGTGCAGGCCTGCTGCCGGGGCCTCTGTCAGCGAGGCTGCTCTGCCCCAGGAGTGTGACAGTCATCAGGTGGCGCTGAGATGTGCCTGCGATGAAGCGGGAAGAGGGTGGCACGGCCACAGCAGGGCCCGTGGTCAGCTGGGCTCTTTTGGTATCTCTGTGTCAGCTGCTTTCCACTTACCTGCGCCGCTGTCTAGTGAGCAGCTGGGAATCGCTTGAGAGGGGAGTGGGGTTGAAAGACCCTCACTGTGCAGCCCCCTCCCCGGGAAACGCGCCAGGTCTTATCTCGGGAAGATGGACAGTGAGGCCACACTGTCTCGTATCACAGGCTGGTGTCCCCTTGTCTCTAATGTGCCATGAATGCCCCTATTGCACTTGTGTCTGAGTCATCACCTTGTGAATAATGGGGGTAACATTCTGGGTGAGAATGGGTTTAAGTTTAAATAGAACTGAAAGAACAGAAAGGCCATGAGGGATGCTGGGGGAGGGGAGTGCACAGGGCAGGGACAGGGTCAGAGGGTAGGGTCACGGGACAGGAGATAGGGTCTCAGAACAGGGCACAAAGTCAGGGAATGAGGTCAGGGGTTAGGGTCACAGGATAGAAGATGGGGTCTGGGGACAGAGGATGGGGGTAGGGGATGAGGTCAGAGGTCAGGGTCACAACACAGGAGATGTGAGATGGGTCAGAGGACATGATTTTGCCCAGTTCTGCGGGGACCTGGCAAGTCCCAGCGTCTGGAACCTCAGCGTTCTCCTGTGTAGACGGGGTCTGCCAGCCATGTGCTGCTGTGAGGGCCAGGCTGAAAGGTGTTGCTGTGACCAGGGCTGCCCCGGGTGGCAGGCATGCACGGGAGCAGTGAGCGGCCCAGGCTCTGCCCTCTTGCCATATCCGGGCTTTCCTGCTCCGTGTCGGCCACAGGTGGGCCCCCTGTGCCTTGTCCTTGGGACTTTGCGTCTCCCTGTCTTTTCCCTGTGGGCGTCCTGGGCCTCTCCCAACCTGCCTCCCGCGTGTCTCTCCAGGAGGCCACAGATGCAGGGCCTGCTGTCGCTGTGGGACATGGTGCGGCTGCTGAACATGCTCATCGTGTTCCGGTTCCTGCGCATCATCCCAAACATGAAGGTGGGCGGGCGCGTCTGACCCTGGCCCTCGCCCTGTGTGGTTCCACCCGTTGCCCTGCTCCAAAGTGGGCGGGCCTGGGGCGGCGAGAGACTGAGGACCGTCCCTGTCACCTTGGGCCGCTGGTGCACCCTCCGCCCTGCCGCACCCTGCGGTGCTGGGTGAGAAGTACGAGGGCCCAGCCCCGTGTGGCTGGGAGAGGAGAGCCAGGGCTAGCGGGGCGTGGTGGCCTGACGCCTTTGGCCAGTGACAGGAGTAGCGGCGTGCTCCTTGGGGACCTGGCACCTTTTAAATGGAAATGTTCCCAGGTCTGAGATTTCTGGAAAAGCCTTTGTCACAGGCTTCTAGGCACTGGTAATGAGGGGCAAAGGTACAGCTGGCTGAGGTGCTCACTGCCAGGACCTCGCGACATACGGGTATGTCATGGCCATCTCCCAGCCTCGGTTTCTCTTAGTGAACTTTGAAGGGTAATGATGGCAGGGTGGTCAGGTGTTCAGGCCCAGCCCTTCCTGGCATGGGGCAGGCCTTGCTGCCTCTGTCTCTGTTTTCCTAAGAACTTGTCAGGAGCAAGGAAGACCCCTCTTCTGAGTGTCCAGGTCCTTCCTCTGTCCACGTTAAGCCTTCTGCCGAGCTGTGTCCCTGTCCCACCTGTGGGTTACCTTTAGCTCAGCAGTATTTCCCGTGGGAAGGTGGCTCTGGGGTCCTGAGCACAAATGGGGCCCTTCATGATGCGTGCACACATGCGCACATGCAGTCACACGCAGTTACACAGCCACACACGGTCACACATGATCATACACCTGCACACACACACAATCACACAGGCATGCCTGGTCACACACATAATTACACACATACAGTCATGCATGCTCATGACACATGCCACCACACACACGTACACATATATACACCTACATAACCGTATGCACGGATAATCCCATACACATACACACAAACTCGTGCGTATGTAAGACATCGTGTATGTGTGTATACGGTAAGGCCTCATGTAACATCTTCAGTAGGTTCTTGGAAATTGACTTTAAGCCAAATGACACATAATGAAACCAATTTTTTTCCTTCATCAACATTATAATGGGCCAGGCATGGCTCATGCCTGTAACCCTAGGACTCTGGGAGTGCTAAGGAGGATGGCTTCAGCCCAGGAGTTTGAGGTTGCTGTGAGCCAGGCTGATGCCACGGCACTCTAGCCCGGGCAACAGAGTGAGACTCTGTCTCCAAAAAAACAGAAACAAAAACAAAACATTGTAATGAAGCAACGTCGAAGGAAATGTCGTCATTCGAGGACCTGCTCTATGTCTTTTCGCTTAGAGTCACAGTTTCCAAGAACCTGTCGACGTTACGTGAGGACTTGCTGTGCATGCACAGACGTGCACATGCGTGTCATGCACATGGTTATATGCACATGTACGCACATTCGTACTTACCGGTTTCCACCTGCGTTCGGCTCTGTTTTTCTGGTCAGCTACAGCAGGTGGTGGACTGGGCGTATTTGAAGCCTTTCTCTGGGTCGGGTTCTGTGTGGGCTGAGCGACCCTTCGCAGCCGTCTTCTCTGGCTGGCTCTCTGAGGCCCCCTTGTCAGAGTCAGCATCATCTCCAGGCCACAGAGGGGCTCACCCGCCCTCGGATTGGCAGGCAGAGTGTGGTCTCAGGTCCCTGGTGGGAGGGCTTCACCAAAGGCCATGGCACTCGGCGTTCGAGGGAGGCGGGCTGGGGGGCGTTTGTGAGCGTGAGTGTGTGTGGGCGATGTGTGTGGGACGTGAGGATGTGAATGGGTGGGTGTGTACAGGTGTGTGTGGGTGGCTGCAGGTCCAGGTGTATGGGTTGATAGTAATTTACCTGTCTTGGGGGTGGGCAGGGATGGTGTCCCCTGAATGGGCCCGGGAGGAGGAAGGGCTTACTTTGTTCTTGTCCTCAGCCGATGGCCGTGGTGGCCAGTACCGTCTTGGGCCTGATACAGAACATGCGGGCGTTCGGCGGGATCCTGGTGGTGAGTCCTCGGGGGGTGCTGGCGGCAGGGGCAGGCACTCCCGGGAGGCTGGCTCGCTGCTCCGTGGGGGTGTCCCTGTGAGGCACAGGTCAGGGCAGGAAGCCAGAGTCGCTCCCTTTGGTTCTAGAGCAAGGGCCTGGGGCCGGTGTGGCTGGGGCCCTGCCCAGCTGCGCTTCCCTTCCCTGCGGGAGAGGCTTTGGTAGCTCTTGAATCCCTCAGGTTTTCCGCACCGTGAGCTGCGTTGAGAAACTAATGAAACACAATTTAAGAGACACGGGAGTTTGCCCCCAGGGACCCTCAGAGTCCCATAAAGCCCAGGCTGAGGTTTGGGTCCCAGCCGCTCTCAGGGATTTCAGAGATTCATGGCTCTGTTTGCCAAGCAGAACCCATGGTCCATCTCCGGCCCTTCCCAGGGCCACCCTTCCTGCCGAGGAGCTGAGCGGCTCTGCCCGTGGCTGAGCTCAGGCAACGGGGCCGTGACCAGGCAGGCCCCAGCACTGCCCTGCGCCAGGTGACAGGAACTCCTGCTGCAAGAAGCCCTGCTGCAGTGGGGCTGTTGTCTTTTTATTCTCACTACCACGGGGTAGCACCCCGGGAGGAAGGACATCCCCGGGGAGCCGCCTGGTGCTCTGGGCCTGGGCCACACGTGCCGGCTATACCTCTGGAAATAGACTCTTGCAGCAGGCGCCGTCTGCCCAGACCCCTGACTTGCCGGTGGAGGAAGCTGAGCCCCAGAGAGGGGACCAGGGCACGTGCCCCTCTGCTCCCCGCTGCCTGCTGGGACACACTAGGACAGGGCCAGGGGCAGGCCGGCAGTCTGTCTTCTAACCGTGGCCACCGGGCTACCTGGGAGCAGAGCTCCGGATTCCCTGGGGAGCTTTGTGGCCCCTGGCCTGGGCAGAGGGTAGCCTGGCTTTGCGGTGCTAGTCCAGGGTGGTGGGGCCGGTGTGCCATAGGTGGGCTGACCGGCCCTCGGTCCCCGCGTCCCCAGGTGGTCTACTACGTGTTTGCCATCATCGGGATCAACTTGTTCCGTGGTGTTATTGTGGCTCCTCCTGGAAATAGCAGGTGAGGTGGGGTCTCGGTGCCACGGGGAGTGTCTCTGGGGCACCAGGATGGGCGGAGGTCTCAGTGGTTCCTTCGGCTTCTGAGGAGAGGAGCCGTGGCCTCCTGGTTCCTCATCTCCCACCCCACGCGCCCTCTCCTCGGAGCCCTCCCTGGAGTCTGTGTGGAACCCATTCCCACGGCCTGCTTAGAGCCGCACCCCGGGCCCCTCCTTGGACCTTCGGGCCAGGACGGGCACACTGGCGGGATGGGGCATGAAGTTCCAGGCCTTGGAACCTAGAGCCTGAAAGCTGCCCCTGCCCTGCTGAGGTGTGTGGGTCCCCAGACCCCACCCTGACCCAGGTGTGCCCTGTCCCCCAGCCTGGCCCCTGCCAATGGCTCTGCGCCCTGCGGGAGCTTCGAGCAGCTGGAGTACTGGGCCAACAACTTCGACGACTTTGCCGTGAGTCCCGCACCCTGCCCTGGGCCTCTGCTCCCCAGGTCCCCGCCTGCCCCTGCACCTTTCGGACCCTCCCGGACCTCGCTCTGCTGCCCCCACAGGCCGCCCTGATCACACTGTGGAACGTAATGGTGGTGAACAACTGGCAGGTGTTCCTGGATGCATATCGGCGCTACTCGGGCCCGTGAGTCCCTGTCCCCGACAGTGTGGATCGGAGCGAAGACTGGGGCTCCCTCCCCTTCTGGTGCGGCGCAGGGAGTGGGTCCTTGGCAGGAGAGCCTGCCGGTGCGCCCCAGCTGGCCGCGTCCCTGCCTCGCCACCGGCGCTGGCTGATGACTCTGGGCTTCCGCCTCCTGGGGGCAGTTGGTGTGTCTGGCTGGGGAATCTGGCAGGGTGGGGAAGCCCCGGACAGCTCAGGCCAGCCCCGGTGGATGGTCATGGGTTTGAGTCCCGGCCCCACTCCCTGCCGGCCGAGCTGCCTGAGCCACTTGCTTGACGTTTCTGAGCTGTGGTTGGATCACCTCTGAAGTGGACATAGTCATGTGCTCTACACCTGTGGTCCCCAATCCTTGGTCAGCGGCCCAGTACTGGTCTGTGACCTGTTATGAAATGGGCCCCACATCACGGCCTGAGCTCTGCACCCCTCCCCCATGACATCTCCCGCCCCCATACCTGGTCCGTGGAAAAATTGCCTTCTATGAAACCGGTGTCTGGTGCCAAAAAGGTTGGAGACTGTTGCTCCGCGTCACGGAGTCCCCGGGCGAGATTCAGTGAGAGCCATCCCAGCCACTCGTCATTGTGTTTGAGTGATCTCTCTGCTCATGGCGGGCCTGGGTGGGCCTCTTTCTCCTCTGCAGGTGGTCCAAGATCTATTTTGTGTCATGGTGGCTGGTGTCGTCTGTCATTTGGGTCAACCTGTTCCTGGCTCTGATGTTGGAGGTATCAGAAACCCCCGTGCAGGCTGTGTTAGCGGTGGGGGAGGGGCTGCGGCTGGCCCCGTGGGACACTGCTGGCATTGGGCCTGTGGGGATTCTCATGCCCCCAGGGCTGCGGCTGAGGGAGGGACTCGAGTGTGTGGCCCTGGCAGGTGCTGGCAGCCCCACGGGGCCTGTGTCCAGGATGAGCTGCTCGGCTCCCGCAGGGGATGCCAGGCCCACACTGGGGGGGTCCGGGGAAGGGCGAGACTGGTGTCGCCCGGAGCCCACACTCATGGGCCCCTCCCTCCCTCTTGCTTCCCAGAATTTCCTTCATAAGTGGGACCCTCAAAGTCACCTACAGCCCCTTGCTGGGACCGAGGAAGCCACCTACCAGATGTCTGTGGAGCTCATGTTCAGGTGTGTGGGTGGGGAAGGTGTTTCCATGTGGCCTCCTGGGGCGTGAAGCCAAGAGCTGGGGGCGGGTAAGAGGTGGCAGGCAGGGCCTGTGACGGTCACCTTCCCCATCCACCTGTCACCTGGCTTCCCTCCCATGCCGCAGGTGAGCAGGTGAGAGCAGCTCAGAGTGGGGTCGGGTCGGGCTGCTGCCTCTGCTCCTGCGCTTGGGTGGTGGACTCTGCCTGCGCTCACAGTATTTGAGGAAGCTTCCTTTAGGTTCTGTTAGTCTCCAGGTCATCCTGTTGGATGTAAATAGGTGGCCCGAGGAAACTGCAGCCTTCTCATGACAGCTTTGAGATTGTTCCTCTACTAGTATAGAAAAGTGACTGGCCACCCAGAGGCTGTCCTGCCGTGGGGCCTGTGTTCCTTCCATGGGGTTTGCTGTGTCACTGTAGCCGGCCCTCACACAATCCTGCCAGCCAGCGCAGAGAGGTGCCTTCTGGGCTTTTGAGATGCCGTGTAAACCTTTCGCATGTCTGTATCCATCCTGAAGCTCGGTCTGAGTCCCTCTGTCCCCACGTCCTCGTCACTCTCGCTTTTGCATGTGTCTCTGATGATCTCCAGGGAGAACCTCCTCCATGGGGTACTTTGGAGGCTTTCTGATAAGTCCTGCTCACTCATCCTTCTGCACGCGCCAGGGTCTGTCTGCCGAGGCCTGTTAACCTCTCCTCCCCGACCCCACAGGGACATCCTGGAGGAGCCCAACGAGGAGGAGCTGACCGAGAGGCTGAGCTGTCACCAGTACCTGCAGCTGTGCAGGTGACATCCAGGTTGCCTTCCCGGCTGGAGAGAGAGGCTGGCCTACGGCAGGTGCTGGTCACGGAGGAGGCAGCTGGGCTGTGGCCAAGCAGGAAGAGACCTTTCCTTTGACAGACCACTTAGCTGGGGACAGGCAGAGCCTGGGGACAAGGAACCAAGTCCTTCGTGTGCTGCCCAACAGAACCATCTACGGAACAGCCGCTGGCGCTTCAGGGCCGAGTGGCGCCATGCCGCTTTCTTCTGTAAGCTGCTTCAGTGAGACTTTCACTTTTTTAAATAAGCAAAGAGGCGACTCCACAGGGACCTTTAAGTCAGTTTGAAAAGCGAGAAGCAGTGGCCTTCCCCTTGTGCCCTGCAGCTTCTGTGGTGCCTTTGCTGCTGGTGGCCTTCAGGGACCAAAGGCCCACCTGGGGCCTGCACAGGTCAACCAGCAGATTTCCAGGACAGTAAGGTCGGGACGCTGGTGCTTTTACATGAAGAGAACGTTGACTGTGTCTTACTCAATGGCTTGTATGAATGTGATTGGGTGTGTTTCTTTAGGGGTCAGAATGCCAATCATTTTTATCAATAAGTTATATAAAGAAATGGGATTGTCATTCTTACTTCAACATGACTCTGGTCCTACTTCTGTGGAGCAGGGTTGCTGGGTAAGGTAGGTTAGTTTGTGTACTGCACAAGGGCACCTGGCTATGAGGGGTCTCTTGGCATGGGGCTGTCTGCCTGCAGTGAGGGGTGCCTTTTCTAGTTTGCACAAAAGCATGTATAAGCCAGTGGTGGCCGTCTACTTTGTGTGTCCTTGGTGTGTGACAGAGGGGGTCTGGGGCGGGGTGGGGAGAGTGAGCGGAGTGTGGAAAGCCACATTGTCACTTGATCCGTGCTAGGTTGTGATTGACGAATGGTTTCCTCATTTCAAGTGCCAATGCGAGTGATTGGCATCCTAGTTCGAGGAGCTCTCAGTTGAGCAGGAGTGGGATCTTCGTGGAAAGGCATGTCGGGGTGGATGAGTGACGTCTGCTGGGGCCACCGAGGGGAGGGAAGTGAGGGCTCGGGTGCTGACTCCTGTGGGATGTGGTCTCCTGTCTCCCCAGCTTGTCTGGGAAAAGGGAGTTGAGGAAAGTTTAACTAAAATAACTTCTAAAATGTCACGAAGCCCCAGGGCTCGGGTCCTCTAAGTCCTGGTGCTGAATGGACCGTGCACACTGTAGCTTCTGACCGAGCCTGAAGCTGGTCTGGGACCCCGGGCCTTTACCCGACCACTCGTGTTTGGGGTTCCTGTGGGGGCCGTGAGACACTGCAGGCCGCCCCCTCTGCAGGCTGCCTTTCTGGAACTGTCTTTGGGTCTGGAGGACCTCAAGGAGCAGCGGGTTGGACGTCACACCCAGCTCGCCTCACACCCAGCTCGCCTCGGCAGAGTGGCAGACGCTTCTCTCTCCAGGACGGGGTGGGGGCCCACCCTCCTCACTGCTGTTAGCACTGGCCGTGTGCCCGCAGCCCCCACCCCCTTCTGCTGGGGTCGGGTGCCATCTAGTGGTGGGATGGCGTTTGGTGGCCTTATTTTTAATGCAAGGCGGACCCCATGACACTCAGAAATAGCTCACGGAGACAGCGCTTCCTGCCCAGCGAGCTCCCCTCCCGGCTGGTGTCCTGGGCGCCTGCTGTCCCCAGCGCTGGGAAGGGCTGGGCTCCGGCAGGGTTGCTTCCGCGCTGTGGCGTGGGGCAGAAGTTCTTTTCCCGCTGGCGCTGAGTTCCCTCTTCTTGGTGCCTGCGGGGGGCCGGTGGGGGCCTAATGACAAAGTTGCTGTGACTGAGACTTGGGGGAGGAGCCAGTCGAAGGTGAAGGTCGTGAGTTTGTTTTTGCTCGTGTTTAATAATAACAATGACGGAGACATGGAGACGACTGCAAACTCGGAGGGCGGTGGCAAGTGCAGTGAGAGTAACTTCTCCCGAGTCACTTGCGGGTGGGTTGCAGTTCCGTCCCCTCCTCCCTCGGTGCTTTGGGGAGGTGTCCTACAGACAGGACACCCTCCTGCAGAAGCACAGGCTGTGGAAACCGGGACGGGGACGCGGGTGGGCTGCCGCACTCTGAGGCTCAGGCCCCGCCACGCTCCGTGCTGGGAGCGTCGGTTCTGCGTCGTGCGCGGCTCTGCGAGTCCGTCTGTCTGGACAGTTGCTCCGTCGTCCTGTTGAAGATGAGCCAGTGACTTTAGAGTTTGGCCCCCAAATTGGGTTTGTGGGAGGCTGCCTCACGTGATTAGATCGAGGTTCTGCCCTTCTTGCAGGAACATCACAGAAGGCGCACCGCGTCCCGCCAGGTGGCATGTTTCGCCTTTCCACGCCGGGGTCCTCTCCCCCGGCTTGCTCAAGCGGCAGCCTGTGCGCTGTGGCGAGGCCGCCCTCCCAGTGCGGCGCGGAGGGCCTGCGAGGCTGTGCGAATGTCCCGTTCCTCGGCAGACTGTCCTGTTTTCCTCTCCACTCCTTCCTGTGTTGCTTCCGTCTGCGTGGCTCCGGTGGGACAGACCGCCACTGTGTTTGCCCCGGTGCTCAAGCCGCCCTTACGTGGCAGGGGAGCCCCTCACCTAGCGTTTGTGTCCTGCTGCTGTGAGCCCGCCATCCTGCCAGTGTTTCCATACTCGCCGGCCTGAAAAGATGTTCAGGGCTCATTTTATTCCTTCCTTGCCGCACTCCTTCCATTCACTGGGATGAGCCACTTCTGGGAGCCCTGTCCCTTCTGCAAATGGAGGATGGTGTCTGGGAACCAAGACGTGGGTGGGAAGCGTACTTGTGGCCACTGGGGTGTTGCTGTGCCCAGGCGCCTTCAGTGGACAGAGCTGGGGGTGAGACACGCGTGTACACACGTCTCTCTCACATCTGCCGACAGCTGTGAGGTTACACCAGTACCTCCAGCTCAGTCCAATGCTACCGGGTACCGTTCCGCTTCTCTCTCTCCATAGTAAGGCTCTTTCTCTGAATGGTTCTTATTCTCCTTAATCTGTTCTTTGATCAGTTCCCTTGTGGATAGTTAGTTTCCTATTGCCCCCGCCCCGAGATGTTCTCTTCACCCGACTTGGGCTCTGACCCCCACACTGAGACGCCCCTCTGCATAGACGCCTCCTAACAAAGCCTCTGGGAAATGGCTTTCCAGTGGGGGAAGTTACTGTTTTAAAATTAGGAACAGAAAAACCTACATTCTACTGGAGCTCCTAGTCAGCTCGTCAGGACTCAGAAAGTAAGCAAGTAACTAGGTAAATAGAAATAGCATTAGAAGAAATGTACCGCTTTATTCACAGTGTGATTGTCTATATAGAAAGGCCGACAGTGATGGTAAGAATTCAGCAGCATGGTCTGCTGTAAGATTGTAGTGAAATCAGTGGCTTCTCTAAATACTAGCAACAAGCTTATAAACTTTGTATTTAGAGATACCATTTGCATAGGAGTAAAAATCCTTGAGGTCCATAAAAATAAATTGAACGAGAAATGTTCAAGGCCTATATACAGAACACTGTAAAGCTTCATTCAAGCCCACTATGTAGAGTCGAGTAACGGAGACTATTAGTATTATGTTAACAAGTCACCCAAGTCACCATATATGTGCTCAGTAACTTGCCACACTGTGTTTACTAGCTGGAATTGCAGGTCAGAGGTCAGGCACAGCCCAGTGCATCCTCTGCATCTCCGGGGTCACAGTGTCCTGGCTGTGGTCCTCCTAGAGGCTCTGGTGGTTGGTCAAGTCCAGTCACTTGCAGCTGTAGGACTGTCATTCCTGCTTCTCTTCTGGCGGTCACTGGGCGCTGGTCTCAGGAGCCGGGAGCCGCCCGTGTTCTCTGCCACATAGTCCCCTCCGTCTTCAACATTAGCAGCAGAGAACCTGCCTCCCGCGGAAGCCCCCTCTTCCTTCGGGAAGAACCGGTGCCTTCTAAAGCTCTATCTCATTAGGTCCTTCCACCAGGAGTCTTCAAGTCAGCCGTGCCACAGAACAGAAGCCACTCCCAGGGGTGGCGTCATATTCACAGGTTCCACCCACACCTGAGGGTGGAGATTGTGTGGGTGAGGGGCGCGGGGGCACCGGGAACCCTGCCCCCCGTCCCCTGTGGAGTTCCCAGAGTCGCTGTTGGAGAAATGTTAGTCTCATACATTCACTATGATTCTAGATGGAGGGCCATTTTCCCATGAAATCTGAAAAGCTGGTTGAAAAACGTACATGAAAGTGCAAAAACAAAGACAGCCATGTCCTTTCTGTAGAAGAAGAAAGTTAAGGGCATTGCTCTGCCGTCGTCCCTAACTTCTGGTAAAGATGCGGTAGCTATGGTAGTGCTGTTGGTGCAGGGACACATCGGCTAACGAGAGAGGGCCCAGAGGTGGCTCTGTACAAATGCAGAGCTGTGACGCGTGACAGAGGATCGGTGGGGAGGGATGGGTTATCAAATAAACGGTGCCGGGAATTCCATCCCACGTGGGAAAAGAATGAGATAAGATTCCTGTTTCACACCTAACACAAAAGTACTGGCTGGATTAAGGGCTTACAGTGAAAAGCAAACTTTAGAACATTTAGAAGACAACATAGGAAAGAAAAATCGATGAACTCGAGATATTTCAATTGAGAACATCTTTCTTTAAAAGAGCTCATAGGCCGGGCTTGGTGGCTCATGCCTATAATCCTAGCACTCTGGGAGGCTGAGGTGGGCGAATCGCTCGAGGTCAGGAGTTCGAAACCAGCCTGAACTAAAGCGAGACGCTGTATCTACTAAAAATACAAAGAAATTAATTGGCCAACAACAAAAATATATATAGAAAAAAATTAGCCGGTCATGGTGGCATATGCCTGTAGTCCCAGCTACTCAGGAGGCTGAGGCAGGAGGATCACTTGAACCCAGGAGTTTGAGGTTGCTATGAGCTAGGCTGACGCCACGACACTCTAGCCCGGGCAAAGAGTGAGACTCTGTCTCAAAAAAAAAAATTTTTTTTTCATGAAGTAGACAGGCAAGCCACAAACTGGGAAAAGATATTGTAACAGATATAACTGATTAAGGACTCAACATCTATCTAGACCACATACAGAGCTCCTACAAATTAGTGAAAAAGAAAACCAGTGGGAAACGTGGGCTTCTCACAGACAATCAAACACCCAGTTCCACAGCGCCGTGAGAAGACGCCCCATCTTACCGGTCATTAGGAGCAGGCAAAGTAGAATTGGAACGACACATTTCACTCGGTCAGAATTGAAGAAGTTGCGCAATCTGGATTGTTGGGACTTTTATACATTCATGGAGGAGATTTAAGTTGAAGCCACCTCTTTTTTGGCGTTGTTGTAGTTGGGTATGTCATACCTTATTAGCAGCACTCGCTGGATGCACTCGTGTGGACCCCTGCCCACGTGCGCCAGGGGACGGGCGGGATGTTCGTCAGCGTCAGCACCAGCGACAAACGAGGCGGCCTGCTCGTCCTCAGCCGAGCGTCCGTGCGTCGGGGCGCTGACGCGATGGAACGCCACGCAGCAGCCAGCCCGGAGGGACTCCAGCGACAGACGCCTGCGTGAAGGACTCAGGGAAATAATGCTGAGTGAACGAGTTCCAGAAGTCTCCACACAGCACGAGTACGTTGGTGGTGATTACTTAAAACGCGAGGGAACGAGACGCCTACAGTCCAGGGGATTGGGCACCTCCTGGGGACGACGGACCGCTGGAAGGAGCATGCGGGCGTGTGCAGGTTCTGCGGCTGGGCGGGCCCGCGGTCCTGTTATTACACCTTACAGCGTGTGCGTGTTGTGTGTGTGCTTTTGCGTGTGCCAAATACTAAAGTGCAGTGAGGGGACAGAGCGAGGCGAGGGACTGCAGAGGTGAGCGTGGACGGCTCCCCGAGGAATCGCGACGCCAACGGGAGCTGCGTGGTGGGGTGGCTGTGGTGGAGGACGTGGGGCCAAGAGAATTTCGGGATGGCTTTTCACACGGGAGGGAACGGTGGGACTGGCGGGAAGACCCAGGTGGCAGTGAGCAGGCCGACGGGGCAGGAGCGAGAAGGCGAGTCGCCCGCACCGAGGACAAGCCGGTGGGCAGCCCCGAAGGAGCAGGGCGTTGCTGGCTGGGGGGGAGGTGCGGCACGGAGAGCAGCGTGCCCAGGGCTCAGGCGCAGGCGTGGCCAGGGCAGGGGCTTCTGCTGGCCCCGAGCGCCCCGCGCCCCCGGGGAAGTGGTCAGTGGCCATCGAGGTCCTCTCCTGGGCCCCTGCCACGCGCTGTTCCCCGGTGCAGGCGGCTGGACGGGGTCCAGGAGCTGTACCCAGTCTGCCGCTGGGACCTCAGAGCATGGTCTCAGCGAGTGGGCCTGGGCCTTTCATGTGGTCTCTGCCGCCCGGCACAGCAGGAGGAACCTTCTCTTTCACCAGAGCGGCCTGGATTGGGTTTCCTGCCTCTGAGATAATTGGTGTTCTTAGGAAAAGGTTAGAACAATTCCTTGCTTAAGACAAAACAAAACAAAAAAACCCCAAGTGGGACGCGGGCACGCCGCACTGCTCTTGGAAATCAAAGGCGGAGGCGTGGGCGCAGGCAACGCCCTCACATCAAAGTGGCCGGCAGGGCCCCGGGCAGCGGGCAGGCGGCCCTCAGCTCCCAGTCACATTTTGGGGGGGCCGAGCTATTCTTCTGGGTAATTCAATCGGAGCCTCGTGGGGCGGTGGGGCCCACACCTGTGGGCGCCTGGCGGGCCCGGCTGCCTCCCTGGTTCCGACAGCAGTTGGCTAATCTACGCCTGGGCCCGGGCCCGGCCCCAGCAACACCTGTCGCCAGGTGAGCCAGACCTGCCTCCCTGCCTCCTTGGCCCTGCAGGTTGTGGCCTTTACAATAACAGCTAGCGGGCACCTTGACTTGTGAGGTAGACAGGAGCCTGGCAGCCCAAGTCCACGGCGAACGTTCTGTGGCCGCGCTACTTCCAAAGCCAGTGGCTGCGATGTGCTGGGCAAGCGCTTACCGGCCTGTGGGACTTGAGCGGGCGTCAGCACTCCCTGCAGGAGAACTTTTAAAACACAGGCTCCTGGGCTCCACCCCGGAGTTTCTGACTTAGGTGGTCAGGGTGAGGCCTGAGAATCCACATTTGTAGTAAGTTCCAGGTGCCACTGTCCCTGGCAGGGAGGCGGCACCGGAGGAGCTGGCCCAGGCAGCTGAGACCCCCCCCCCTCACCTCCTTTCCCTCCTCGTTTTCTTTCGGCAAATGTGCAAGGAGCACCCACAGCTGCTGGCGGTGAATTTTTAAAAAACGATGTCTTGGGAGGGGCAGTTATAGAAAGGCCCCCTTTCTGGGCGGTCAGAATTGCCCAGGGGCGTCAGGGACAGGTGCTGGTAGGCACGTGATCGGCCAGCAGGGTCGCCTCGGCTCAGGGTCTGTGTGCAAATCACACCACTGGACGTGGGGAACCTGGCTGGACCCTGCCATGCCCAGGGACAAGGACATCAACACGAGCCCCTGGGCATGAAGAGAGCAGAGGTGGGGCCCCACCCCCCACGGGATCTGGCGAGTCCCACCCGCGTCCCCCTCCTGTGCTCTCGTCACCTCCACTCACCCTTCGAGGTGCTGCGGTGTTCCCCTTCACCCCTCTGCTCCCAGGGCTGGTGCTCCGTGAAGATCTGCGAGCGAGTGAATTTGTAGATGTTCATGCCACCCAATGCCGGGAAGGACAGAAGGCGCCTTACATCTGATGCTGTAAAATTCGCTCCACAAATACTTATCAGGGGCTGCTATAAGCCAGGCTCATGGGGCTCACATTCTCACCCTGGTGTACCAGTGGGGTGGCAGCAGAGAAAAGGCTGGGCCAGGAGGAGGAGGAAGGTGCTGGACATGTAGCCTGAAGACCCACTGTTACTCCAGGCCAGCTTGGAGCTTCCTGGCAGCCTTTGGGAAAAAGGAAAAGGTTTCTTCTGCCTGAGGAGGCCCATTGTGGCTGAGGCTTCTTGGTGGAGACGTGCTTGTGTGGGGCCCTGGTCAGAGGCCGCGGCCCAGTGCGGGTTGATCCCAGCCGCACGTGGGGAAGCATCTCCGGGAAGCGAGCTGAGGTCTGCAGAAGTCCCAGTGTTGTTCGCGTGCTCTGAAGGCTCGCGTGGGAGGCCCATGAGGGGAGGTGTGAGAGCACCTTCTCATCTGCAGAGCACGGACACGTGGGGGCTGTCGGTGTTTTATTTCCCTTAAAGGGATCCTCAGGAAAATAACAGTAATAATCGGTGGCAATAGAAGTCACCTTATTGAGTGCTGCTCTCTGCCACGTGCTTTTCCGAGCCCTGTGTGTGCCAGCAGATGGACTGACTTAATCACTCAGAAGCCACTGGCTGTGGCACTGCTGACGGGTGGGGAAACTGAGGCACAGAGGGGCGGGTAACTTGCCAAGGCCGCACAGCTGGTAAACAGTGTTGCCATTGCTCTGCCCTGGCCCCAGCCTCCTCTGCGTGCACTGGGACATCAGCGTGAGAATGCGGGGTCCCCGGGGTGTGCTGGTAGTGGCCCCCGACAGATATTTATAGAGCCAGCGCCACGGCCTCACGCGCAACTTGCAGGATGGCCCTGCTCCCACCACTGCAGGCTGGCTGCGGTCCCGATGGCCTCCTTGTGTCACTGGGGAAGGTGGCAGGTGACGCACATGATAAGGTGTGCTGCGGGGGCAGGCTGGTCTCCTTGGGACGTTCTCCCATCTTGGCCACTGCCCAAAGCAGCTCAGGGCGCCTGGCCTGGAGTCTGAGGCCCGAGTCTGAGCCTCGCCTGCTACCCACCGTGGTCCTGGTCTTGCAGTTAGCTTTGCCTGCCATCCGTCCGTTGCCTCTGTTGGAAACTGATATGCGTGGTTGGAAGAGCAAGGCGAGGAAGCCCAGTGAGCCGACCCCGGCACGGTATGTGCGCTTTCAACACCAGGTTCAATCTTCAGAGCTCTTGTACAAGTGAGGAAACTGAGGCACAAGGACGTTCAGGGACCCAAGCTGACAAGTGGCAAGGTGGAGCGTGAGCCCAGGGCTGTCATGGAAGCCCAGGTCCCCTCAGCCCGCTGTGCCCACGCCATGGCCTTGGACTTCTCACATGGCGGCTCCTGGGTCTCCAGTCCATGGCTCAGCCATGGTGACTGTGGTCCTGGTGGACCACCAGCTGCTCCACACTTGTGTCCTTGGCTGTCAAGCAGGCCCCCAGTGCGCCCCCAGCAGTGGAGGCAGGGCGGGGCTCCAGGTGCGCTGGCTCCGGAACGGCTGCACCTTCCGTCTGGGTCGCTCCCCTACACCTCACCGCCCAGCACGGGCACTGGTGATACCTGGCTGATCTCCTGCACCTGGAAGCCTGGGAGCTTCCTCGAGGTTCCCACCAGCCCCCTCTGCCAAGCACTGGGGGGAGCCCAGGCTGACGGCCGCCCCGTCTGGGGTTCACTCCCCAACCTGACTGCTTTGCCGGCGGGCTTTCGTGAGCTCCTCGGACGGGGTGGTGGGGTGGGGGTGGGCCCAGTGCTGGACACGGGGGTCGTGGGGGGGCCGTGGCACCTGTACAGAAGGCAGTTCCGGGTCGAGGGGTCTCTCAGAGGGCAGGGAAATGCCAGAGACTGGAGAATTTTAGATCCAGAGTCACCTTAGAAACCCCCAAGCCCAACCCCCTTGTTTTACAGATAGGGAGACAGAAGCCAGTGAGGACAGGCATGCGGCTGTAGCCTGGCCCACACAGGACAGGACCCGGTCACCTCGTCCCCCTCCCTCCCTGAGCACACACCTGCCAGGGCTGCGGGGCCGGGTGGGGATCCTGCCCCTGAGGAGCTCGGCACCCGCTTCCTGGCGTCCAGCTAATTTTTGGATAGCAAAAGCGGGAAGATGAAGGCAGAGGCCGGAGTGGCGTGGCCACAAGCCAAGGAATGTCTGGAGCCACCAGGAGCTGAAGGCACAAGGAAGGACCCTCCCCCCGGAGCCGAGGAAGGGAGTGTGGCCTGGACACTGTGGTTTTGGACTTCTGGTCTCCAAAGTGCGGGAGATAAATCTCTGTTGTTCCGAGCCCCCAGTTCATGGTGGTGTGTCGTGGCGGTGTGTCGTGGCGGTGTGTCGTGGCGGTGTGTTGTGGTGGTGTGTCATGGCAGTGTGTCGTGGTGTGTCGTGGCGGTGTGTCGTGGCAGTGTGTCGTGGCGGTATTTCGTGGTGGTGTGTCGTGGCGGTGTGTCGTGGTGGTTTGTCATGGTTTGTCGTGGTGGTGTGTCGTGGCGGTGTGTCGTGGCAGTGTGTTGTGGCGGTGTGTCGTGGTGGCGTGTCATGGCGGTGTGTCGTGGTTTGTCATGGTGTGTCATGGCGGTGTGTCACGGCGGT
>VBSM01000988.1:662659-672838 GCA_008086735.1 Cheirogaleus medius | reverse complement strand
TGTCATGGCGGTGTGTCGTGGTGGTTTGTCATGGTGTGTCATGTGGTGTGCTGTGGTGGTGTGTCGTGGCGATGTGTCGTGGTGGTGTGTCGTGGCGGTGTGTCGTGGTGGCATGTCATGGCGGTGTGTTGTGGTGGTTTGTCATGGCGTGTCATGGCGGTGTGTTGTGGCGGTGTGTCGTGGTGGTTTGTCATGGCGGTGTGTCGTGGCGGTTTGTCATGGTGTGCCGTGGTGGTGTGTCGTGGCGGTGTGTCGTGGCGGTGTGTCATGGCGGTGTGTCACGGCGGTGTGTCGTGGCAGACCTGGGCTGGGACAGCCCCAGCACAGTGCTAGGTATTGGAGCTCCTTCCCGCTGCGCTATACCGAGACCTGGGATGGCAAACTCCAGGCAGTTAAGACCCGTCACACGGGGCTAGTGCTGAAAGAATACAATCACATCAAAACAAAACTATTTTATACTTCTATTTCCTGCTGCTTCTCCATGCAGTGACCCAAGGAAACTTCTGGAATGCAGCCTGGGGCCAGGGAGTTTCCCGAGGGCTTGCAGCCTAGGGGCTGTTCAGAGGGGACACCTCTCCCTTGGTCTTGTTTGGAAGCAGTGGCCTTGAAGGCACCTGAGCCTGGGTGGGGACCCAGCTGGGCAGAGGGGTGCTCCGTGGTGACTTCTGGGCCTGACCTGGCCCCAAGCAGGGTCCGCGAGGCTGGCACGTGGCTGGCACGTGGCTGGGAGGGGCTGTGCGAAACTGCCCGTGGAGCATTCTGCCGTTTCGGGTACGTCCCCGGGAGCACAATGGTCTGGGGACCTTGCAGGAGGCCCAGTGGCTCATTCACAGGCTTGTCAATCACCCGCAGAACGCGTGCCATGAGCCGGGCGTGCAGGGGACCGGCTTGGGTTTGCCCCCAGCTCTGCAGGTGCTGGCTGTGCCGGGCCCTCCTCTCCACTGGCCTCAGGCTCCCGGTGTGCGAGACAGGACGGTAGCCCACCTCCCCTGGGCTGGCACGCAGGTGCTGGGTCCTGGCGCTCACCTGGTCTCAGGGGTGGAGTCGCCACCTTCTGAGGAAGCCCCCAGACGTACTGAGCAGGCCCCCGCCCTGATGAGAGTGCACCAGGGACACAGCCCCTGCACTGCAGGACGAGCAGCCAGGCGCAGGCGTTGTTGCCTGAGCTGGTCCTAGAGGGGCAGGGGGCAGGCTGGCGTCACTGGCACCTTGTAAACCCGTGAGAAGTCCGCAGAGCCGGCTTCCATGACAGGAAATGCTAGCCCTTCATGCTGCCCCTGCTGGCAATGGGCTGGGGGGCCCAGAGGTGATTTGCACACAGGTGAGGGCCTGCCAAAGAGGGCCTGTGCGTCCAGAGGCAGTCCCAGGTAGAGGGCCAGGTAGCACAGCACACCTGGGAGAGGCCGCCCCAGGGCACACGCAGTACCTGGGTGGGCCAGCGGAGGGCAGCAGAGCCCCAGTGGTGGGCGATCCGGGTGGCCGGGCCGGGCCCCCTCCTCACCTCCCCACTCAGCACCAGGAGGGCAGGGGCGGTCGCCCTAGACTGGAACTTTCTTCTCTTCCTTCTCCACTAAGACGCCTGCTCCTCCTGGCAGCCTTCCTTGACTCCTAGGCCTGGGGACCTCATCTGGGCTGTCACAGCTTTTGCCTAAGGGACGCTAGGGAAGCCTGCGAGGTGGCAGTGCCAGTCCCCCTGAGGCTCCAGGCTGCAGGGTGGAGGGCAGCCTGCCCCGACTGGGGGAGGGTGTGATGGGGGCTCCGACAGCCTGGAGTGCAGAGCGGTGCGGGGCCCTCTCTGGCCGCAGGGACCCCTGGGTGTTGCGCGCATGCCCCGCCCACCAGCCACGCGGAGGAGCACAGACCCCTCCCCATCCGTGTGACACCTGCAGGGGGAATCTGGGTGCTGGGCGTGGGCGGCACAGATCCGTCCTGGGTGATCTGTCGCGGCTCGGAGGACCCTGTATTTCTGTGCATGTTGGATTCGCTCAACCTTATTTCCTTAGGAATCTGGGTCTCGGCCACTGCTCTCCAATGTCAGGTACATGCGTAGGGGAAAACCACGTTCGGGTTTTGTCTGGGCAGAGAAAAGAAGGTCTGTGCCTCAGGACACAGTGGGCTGTCGGCCAGGGCATGCAGGAGGGTCCCACTTTGCAGACAGGACCAAAGTCCCAGGAGGGGAGATCTGGGGGGTCAGAGGCCAACCCAGACATCCCCCACCCCACACTCCACAGCCTCTGCCTCCAGGGGGAGCTGGGCAGGGGGAGCTGAGATGGGAACCGAGGCCCAGGGTGGCACTACCCCAGGCCTCTTCAGGGACCCCTCTGCAGCCTGTCCTTGAGTGTGGGGGCCTACACCTGCCCCAGCCCCAGCCCCTGCCCCTGCCCCAGCCCCAGGCCTTACACTCCTGCCAGACCCCAGGGGACCCTTTCTGTATGCTGGCTCCACCCCCCGCCCACTGCCTGACTTGATTTTCTCCCCACTGTCTGGTACAGTGTATTTTTGGAGGATTATCTGTTGTTTGCATCCCTTCACTAGAACACAAACTCCACGAGGGCAAGGACTTTATTTTATTCACTGCTGAGTCTCCAGCGCCCAGGATAGCGCCTGGCACATAGTAGGTGCTTGCAGAGTGTCTGCTGACCAAGTGGACAGCCGGATGAACAGATGCCTGACGCTGTGCCCCGCGGCAGGGTGCGAGGCCAGGTGTGGCTCTGGCTCACCTTCTGTGTTCTAGGGGTATCGACAAGGAGGACGGTGAAAGGGGCCTAAACCCACGACCTGGGAAAAATGGTCAAATGAACCTCTGGGTACTGAGCTAGTGCCAGCACAGACGCTGGGGGGCCCTGGGCCTCTGGCGGTGGCCCAGTGGGAACAGTGTGCGTGTAAATGTGCCTTACACACGCATGCATTCTCATTTCTGGCTTACAGAGGAGGGGACTTAGGCGCAGAACATTCTGGAACAGCCCCCCCCAAGCGCACCTGAGCTGGCTGCCTCAAGAAACTCAAGTTGTATTGTCCACTCCAATGGACAAAAGGGATTGCACTTGTTTCTGGGACTGTCCAAGGCCAGGAGTCACCCCAGGGAGGACAAGGGGGATATTGTCACAGCCTGGGTGTCCAAAGGTGGCAGTGTCACCTCGGCTGTGGGGACAGGCTGTGCACAGCACACACTCAGGCCGGCAGGGAGGCGGGTCGGGTCCTCTGTGGCCGGAGGCAGGGAGGCCTCTTGGCAGCGCCGGGAAGTAGCAGGAGGTGAGGTGGGCGGGAAAGGTGAGGACCTCCGCTCCCGGGAGCAGGTGGCAGGTGGGCAGCTGTGACACATGCCCCGAGATGGCCAGGGCTGGGCTTGAGGGGACAGACACCGGCGCAGGCAGAAGGGCCGGAGACCCCGGGTCTCTGGTCAAAGCTCACTGGCTCCTCGAGACTTGGTTTGGGGTCCGCAGGCGCGGCCGGGAGCTGCCCTGGTTACAGCCTGACCCCGATCGGCGCCTCTGGCATTTTTGTGAGATGCCAAGAATGTGTTGCGGGCGCTTGGGACCGGATGGTCTCGCTTTCCACCCGGCAAGTCACTTTGCCGCATAACTGAAAGGCAGTGACTCCGCGTGACCGCGGGGCAGGCCGGACCGCTGTCTTGGCTCTGGCCTGTCCGCGGTGGCCAGCGGCCGGCAGGGCGGGGTGTGGGGAGCTCCACGCTGGACGACGGGAGAAACAGGGAAGAGTGAACCTGGCCGAGGTTAGGGAGGGGATCCCGGCGGCCACTCCTTGGGCTCAGGGCCCCCTGCACCGCAGTGAGAGTTCTGGCTTTGCTTTGTCCTTTTTTCCAGAACAGAACTCACCCCCATCCTCAGGTGACCACTAGTGTGGCAGGAACAGGGAGTTCACGCCTCAGGGTAGGGGCTGACCCCCGCTGCTGCCCCCAAACACGGGCTGCTGATCCCCTGAGGCTGCTGTGACAAAGTGCCCAGACCAGGTGGCTTGACACACTGGGACGGATTCTCTCCCAGAGCTGGAGGGCAGACGTCCGGGACCGAGGGAGGTGTGGGCAGGACGAGCTCCCTCCGGCGGCACCGGGGGAGGACCCTGCCTCGCTCCTCCCAGCTCCTGGTGGCCCCGGCGTCCTTGGGGCTCCTTGGCTGTGGCTGTGTCACCCCGGTCTCTGCCTCTAGCCACACGTGCCTTCTCCCCTGGGTTCCTCTCTGTCCAAATTTCCCTCTTCTTACAAGGACACCAGTTATACTGGATCTGGGGTCCACCCTACTCCAGTACAACCTCATCTTAATGACGTCTGCAAAAAACCCTATTTCCAAATAAGGTCACATTCTGAGGTTCCAGGTGGACGTGAATTTTGGGTGCACGATTCCACCCAGTGCGCTCCCTGCCCAGCCCTTACAAGCAGACAGCTTTCCTCCCTGCTTTACTCCGGGAGCCTGCAGTCAGCCTCACGTTGAAGGGCCGCGTGCCAGGCGTGGGGAGGGTGGAGGGCCAGAGAGAGGGGTGCAGGAATCGGGACTGTGCCAGGGCCTTGGGCAAGTTATTGGTCCTACCTGGACCTCAGTTTTCGCATCTGTAAAATGGGCCCGTTATTTCCCACTGCCGCACCGTCATAAAGCAAATGGGCACGGCAGAGGCGGTTTGTGCGGGATCAGGAGCGGCGTCCTCAGAAATGGCCGAGGGTCAGTCCAGTTCTGCCTGCTGCCCTCTGGCTGCACAAACTCCTGTGCCTTGGCTGCCTCATCTGTAGAATGGGGATAACGATCATCCCTGCTTGGTGGGCTTGACGTGAAGACAGATGGGGGATGACCACGGTGAGCACACGGTCCTCCGGTGCCCGGCCACACGGCCAGCTCTCGCCACAGATCAGCCTCCGTGAGAGTGGGCTCCGTGCCGCGGGCACTTGGAGGTGGTCAAGGAGGCTCTTGCCTCTCTCGTTCGTTTCCGCGGAGACTCTGGCTCCACCTTGGGCTTCACTGGCGTTATCAGCGGGGAGAGCGGCGAGATGAGCCTGGAGACTGCAGGGCTACTGGCCACATCTCGGAGACGGACGCGCGTGTAGGGCTTCCTGCGTAAGCGACCTCCCGGAGCCCTTCCCTCTGATGACGCTGGGCCGCGCAGTGCCCGCGCCCAGGGAGCTGCCACCAGCCTGTCTGCAGTGAGAAGGCAGCCGCGGGGGGCGGGACAGCAAGGCCACCGATGCCCAAAGCACCTCCCTCCTCTGTCCAGAAAGGAGGCCCCACGGTGGGCGAATGGAGGCTCTGCGGTTTCACGGGCCCCCGCGCGCCGACTGACCGTCTTTCTCGAGGGCCGACCCCGTGTCAGCTGGCAGGGCCCCGAGCCTGCACCAGGGCTTGACACCTCCTCGGTCTGGCCTGTCTCTGTCACACAGCTAAGGATGCCCAACAAACGGCACGGTGTTTTTCCGGGGCTCCCGTCTGAAGGGTCCTGCCACGGAGCTTTTGTAACGCAAGCCACTGCCCGTGGGCTGGGTTTCCACGGATCAGCGGGGCACACCTGTGGTCACCCCCCGCCCACCTTCTCGCCTGAGTAAGACAACTCCAGCGCTGTCCGGCCTCCCGTGTCCTCCAGCTCGTTCACCTGGCACAGAGAGGCGGTGAGCAACCAAGAAAGGGACTTTTGATCTTGGGACGGCTGGCGCTTCTGCCAAGGGCCCCAGACATCTCTGCCTGGCTCGAGCCCAAGCCAGCTTCTCAAAGTGCAGCTCCTTGGAGGGAGGCTGTTGGGAAGCACCTTTGAAAAATGGCTTTATGCAGCCAGCCTGGAGGGCTGTGGACCCAGGTTGGCCACCAGCCTGGGTCCCAGGACGTGGGGCCATATGGCAGGTTTAGAAACGGAGCCAGGCCCCGACATTCCTGCGTGGCAACCCTGGAGGCCCTGATGCCGTGGCCCACTCCCGGTCTCTGCCAGCCCAGTGTCCCCAGGGGCTTTCTCCGCACGTGGGGCTGGGCGAGGGGACGGGCTCCCGCACCAGCCAACGTGGAAACTTCCGCCAGTGCCGAAGCCCCGGAGCAAAGCCGCGGGTCTTTCCCCACCGGTGCCCTCTTCGGTTGGTGATGCTCCACCGGGCCACTTCTCCTGCTCTCAGAGTTCGGATGGGGACTCAGTTTATTTTTGTCCCGGGCTGATTATCTTTAATAAGGCCACGGAGAACGTTTCCTTGTAAGCTCGTTTTAAGGAAATGTTTGTGCGTTAAGCATTTTCCCACAGCGGTGAGACAATGTGCCGTCCGCTGCCAAAGATCACATTTGCCGTCCTCGGCGTTCCTGCCGCTGGACGGTGAGCTTGGAGGCCGGCCAGGCGGGCGCTGCCAAGGGCCCTTCATCGATCACTATCAGGGCGCCTTTGATTAATATCTCCCGGGGACGGAGGCCTGTGCCTGGCTGGCCTGCAGCAACCCGCTGCTGAGGGGCTCCGCGGCAGGGTCTCGGGGGGCGGCGCTGGCGGCGGGGTGGGGCACGGGCCTCCGGCAGGTGGCCTGAGTGCCGGGCGAGCTTGGCCGTGGCCGTGTGAACCGGCCGCCCGGTCCCGCTCCCAGCTCTCTGAAGCACTTCCAGTTCGCCCGGCTCAGTCCCGCGGCCCTTTGCGTTTCCAGTTTATCCAGATCCATGGAGCAAAACCAAGCTGTCCGGGTCCCCTCAGGGCTGCTGCCCTGCCTCCCAGGCCCGGCCACCCAGCTGCTGTGGGAAGGTGCCTCTGGGCGATTCTCTGAGCCCGCCGTGGGGGCAGGGGGAGTGGGTCCGAGCCTCCTGTCCCTGGTGAGCTGCCCCCAGTGGGGACGGGCCTCCCTCCCACCATCTTCCTGCTCAGGGCCACGTGGAGGCCACAAGCTGCCAGGGCCCTGTGCTGGCTGCCGAGCAGTCAGGCAGGGGCAGCAGCCGTGTCTGGCTGCGCGGGGGCCTGGCCCCAGAAAGGCAGGACAGCAAAGAGCAGCGTTTGGGGTTTTCAGGGGTCATAGCCTCTGGCTGGGAGAAAGAGGCTCCCCAAATGTGAAGTATTGCGGGGGGGAGGCTGGGGAGGGGGTAGGAGTAGCTGGTCCAGACGGAGGGGAAGGAGGGAGGGGCCTGGGGGTGGGCGGCTGCTGTCCAGCACCTGAGAGGTGGGGATGGGGCTGATGCCGGCGGAGGGTTGGGCAGCCCAGGGTTAGGGGTTAGGGTTAGGGTTAGGGGTTAGGGTTAAGGTTAGGGTTAGGGGTTAGGGTTTGGGTTAGGGGTTAGGGTTAAGGTTAGGGTTAGGGGTTAGGGTTAGGGTTAGGGGTTAGGGTTAAGGTTAGGGTTAGGCACCCTGCTGCCCAGCGAGCTGATAGCTGCATGGGTCAGGCCACGGGTGGGGTTGTATTCTAATTAGGGCTGTCTCTGATTTTGGGAGAACTAGAGATCTTTAAAGCAGGAAGGGCCTGTGGGGGCCGCGGCGCAGACCGCCTTGCGAGGAGATGCTGAGATCTGTCGTGGCAGTTGTGGTCCCAGCCCCGCTGCTGGGAGAGGACCCAGTGGCTGCCACCCTGAGAGTTCACCTGGGGCTGGTGCTCGATCCCTCCTGGTGCGTACCCCAGGACCCCGAGTGCAGTGCTCGTACTAGGAATGCTGAGGAAGGCCTGCCACCCAGATGCTTTGCTGCCCCTGTTTGTTGAGCACCATGTAGACCCTGCAGCCCAAAATACCACGGTGGGTGCAGGCCCAGCCCCACCCAATACTGCTCTCAGCTCTGCACCTGCTGCATCCCGCCCAGCCGTCCCCTGCCGGCCTCAGGGTGTTTGGACTGGGCTGCACGGTGGCCTCCAAAGACGATCAGTCCAAATCCCAACTTCTGGAAGCTGGGGGTGTGACCTTATTTGGAGAAAAGGGTCTTTGCGGGTCTGATTGAGGATAGAATTCTCAAGATGAGACTATCTGCGTGGCTCACAGTCCTCGTGAGGGCCGGGAGAAGACACAGGGAAGGGGCGGGGCTGCGTGGAGATGGAGGCAGAAACCGGAGTGATGTGGCCACAAGCCAAGGAATGCCAGAAGCCCCCAGAAGCTGGAATAGACAAGAAGGGTCCTTCCCCAGAGCTTTTGGAGGGAGCGTGGCCCTGCCGACACCTTGATCTTGGACTTGTGTTCTCCAGACTGAGAGAAGACACTGCTGCTGTTCTGAGCCACCTGGTTTGGGATCGTTTGTTGCAGTAGCTGCGGGAGACTCACGGACACGTGTCAGGCCTCAGCTAAGACCAGGTCCCTGGGGGAAGTGCTCCCTGGGGGAAGTGCTCCCTGGGGGAGATGCTCCCTGGGGGAAGTGCTCCCTGGGGAGGTGCTCCCTGGGGGAAGTGCTCCCTGGGGGAAGTGCTCCCTGGGGAGGTGCTCCCTGGGGGAAGTGCTCCCTGGGGAGGTGCTCCCTGGAGGAAGTGCTCCCTGGGGGAGGTGCTCCCTGGGGAGGTGCTCCCTGGGGCCATGGAAGCGCCTGCTTCTGTCCCTTGGGAGCCCCATCATAATCCGCAATTGTGCATTTGCTAATCACCTGTGGATCAATATGTAATCACATATCAATCACTTATTGACCTATTTATTGATCAGTTACACATTTATGGATCATTTATTGAGAACAGGGACTGCGTCTGGTTCATCTTTAAATCCCAGCGCCGGGCGCACAGCCTGTGCTTGGCTGGCTGTTATTGGGCTCCTGCTGTTATTACAGTTTGTTATTTTTATTTTCACAGTATTAAATGAATGAGCGAATGAGCAGATACCTCATAATTCATTCACTCACTTTGTCACCATGTCCTGCGTGCGCGCTGGGTCCCAGGGGCTGGGCAGACGGCTGTGAACAGGATAGACCAAAGTGCCCGCCCCCGTGGGCTGGTCTCACGGGGGAGGCTGAGAGAAGCGGACCCAGAGTCCGGTGCATCGGGTGATGATGGCTGCGGTGAGATTTTGGCTGGGCCAGGGCAGGGCTTGCAGACGAAAGGACACCTCAGCACAGACCTGAGGGCAGGACCAGCAGACCTCAGACGGCTGCAGGTGCAGAGGCCCTGCGGTGAGGGTGCTCGGCCTGTTCAGGTTCCCTGAGGGGGCTCTGGGGCGCAGGGAGGAGCTTGGGGTGGGAGGCCACGTGGTGGGCCCTGGAGGCCTTGCAGACCAGCAGGAGGCCTGTGCGGTGTGCCGTGTGAGATGGGGGTGCGGGTGGGTTGGGTGGAGAAGGGGTGAGATCCGGTGCACACCTCAAAGATTTGCCACGATGGCTGGGATATCTGTGGCCTTTGAGCTGAACAGTTTGGACGTGAGGGTCCCCAGGGCGGCTCAGAATGTCTCTGAGTCTGCATGGATTGCCGGGAACGCCGGGAATCCCTTCAATCAGACAGAGAAGCTGTTTAGGTGGAGGCCCTGGGAGGGGCCGCGTTCTTGCTCCCTCAGGGCGGGAGGCGCCTGAGCTGGGGCTCGGCCAGGCCAGGCCAGGGCACTTGCGGGCTCCGCCGCGTTTAAAGGCATCTCCGACCTGGCTGCTCTGAGGAGCAGTCGCTCCCCTCAGTTTCAAACCCGCCGATCAGCCGGTCTGTGTGGGCCACGTGTCGCGCTCTCTTATGTGTGTCGGGCCTGTGCCGGAGTCGGCACCCGCCATCCAAGTCAGTCCTTCCCCATGGGACACCCCTTCTACAGATGTGGGAACCGAGGCCCAGAGAGGAAGTCCCTGACTTCAGGGCCTCCTGCCGGGAAGGGGGGGTCCTGGCCCGAAGCTCAGGCCCGCGAGAGTCTGAGGACAGCGTCTCTTGCATGTGTCCCTTACAGCGCGTCTGGGCCTGGGAGAGACAACGGCCGAGGTGCTGCTGCAGCCTCTGTGGAGGGGCCGGTTGGGTCCCTGGGCCAGAGGGCTGTGAGCTGGAGGCGAGTTCAGATGTGGGAAGCGGAGGTGCAAGCATTCTAGGAGGGAGCCGTGTGAGAGATGGAAAACACGAAGCCAAGAGGGTGGCCTGGTGGGATCCTACGTCTCCAAGGCTAGGGGTGGGGGACATGGCCACTGCCTGTCCCCTGACTGAGATCCCTGCTCACCGCTGAGGAGAAAAAGGCAGGAAATGCAAATTATACGACCCAGACAGTTTTGTTTTGGGGGATAACTAATGTTCATCATTCATCTATCCATCCGTCCATCCACCCATCCATCCACCCATCCATCCATCCATCCACCCATCCATCCACC